>LPNX010234012.1:372182-425535 GCA_001517045.1 Pseudotsuga menziesii | reverse complement strand
TTGCTGAGCAATCATGCAAGTTAGGAGAGTCAACTACAAACACATGAGATCACCAATACTTGGATGCACCAACTAGGGTTTCATGAGTCACCAAGTTGTGCATGCTTCAACTAGGGTCAAGACAAGGTATGAGATGTCCAACTAGGTTTTGGTGAGAAATCATGCAAGTTAGGAGAGTCAACTACAAACACATGAGATCACTAATACTTGCATGCACAACAACATTATTGGGAACTAAACATTATTGTGGCATGCTCCAACTAGGGTCAAGACAAGGTACATGAGATGTCGAACTAGGGTTTGGTGAGCAACCATGCAAGTTAGGAGAGTGAACTACAAACACATGATCACCATGATACTTGCATGCACAAACTAAACACTAAACACACATGTCTCAAAAAGTACACTCAACACATGTACATCTAATTCTTTTCCCATGGTAGCTTACATATATCAAAGTCATGGGTTTCCTTGATGGTGCATATCAAAGTGATCCGAATTTTAGTATCATAGGGAATCTTGTTTTTCTAAATGATATATGCATGTCAGTAAGTATAAAGTTGGAGATGGCATTGGAACACACAACTTTGGGTAATTGATGGCCTCCATGCTCTTGATAAAAATGGTGGTGTAAAAACTCTCTAGGTTTTTGTTGACTAGGATCTCACTAGTATGTTATGTTATGGTATTGAACTAGAGTATGTTATTGAACTAGTATGTTATGTTATGGTACATGTTATTGTATCATAGTATGGTATGATGTTAACTTGTCGTAGGGTAATGTAGAGTATGTTATTGTGTACATGTTAGAATTGTAGAGTATGTTAGTGTGTGTTACTGTGTGTAAATTAGGGTGTATGTTATTGTACATGTTAGAATTGTATGACGTTAAAAAGTTGATGAGTTGATGAGTCACCAAGTTGCATGCTCTGGAATTAGGGTCTTGAGACAAGGTATGAGATGTCCAACTAGGGTTTGGTGCGTAATCAGCAAGTCATGAGATGTGCTTTATGGTATGATGTTAACTTGTCGTAGGGTAATGTAGAGTATGTTATTGTGTACATGTTATAATTGTAGAGTATGTTAGTGTGTGTTACTGTGTGTAAATTAGGGTATATGTTATTGTACATGTTAGAATTGTATGATGTTAAAAAGTTGATGAGTCGTTTAAATTCTTCCTTTAAGTATTGGAAATTCATTTAAGTTAGCACACATGCATGAACCACACATATCATTATATCACATAGGTCATCCACACAAATCATGTTCCAAGACCAAGTCAACCATGATATCATATTCCAAGATCAAGTCAACCATATATATGTATAAATTTGAACCTTGCTTTATATTAAATATATGTATATAGCAATAATGTTGTACAAAAATTGCCATGCCACATGGCCATAATACAAAATAGTGGATCAAAAAGTACATCTGTGTGTACACATATGAACAAAAAGATACATCTATGTATGCCCCCTATACATTTTTTCTAGTTATCCCCTGTTTTGCTGCCACTACTAGAGTCTTCGAAGAAGTGTATCTTTCTTTTGCGACTGTTCACTAGTGATCCCCATCGCTGAACAAGAGGCATAGGTCTCATCAGTGGAGACTGCAGAAAAACCAACATTTGTAAGTTAATTTACCAACCTTTAAAAATTCTATATACATTTGTTCAAATTCCTTGAAACCAAAATAACATTTCTACTTACTGTACATGAGTAAGTAATCATGGGTCCTGGTGCCTCACTGACAGTGACCTTGATTGGGTGCTCTTCTTGCACCACTTGCTCACTATCAGGCTGCATATATATATATATATGTGCCAATGTCAACAAATATACATGTACCTTGGGGGGGAGAGGGTCACCAATTTGGGTTTCTTCAAGCATCAAATCAGAGAAAGATATGTACACACAAACGTACAAATAAAGTGATCTAGACATAAACATACCTGCTGGCTTGCCAAAGGTGGGCCACCGGTTTGGTGCTCTTCACGCATCGGTGCCTCACTAGGGTCCTGCATATAAAGTAGCATATATATATGTCAATTTCATATAAAATAGTGAAGCAGAGACATATATACTATTTGGAAGGAAAATGATGAACTACAAAAGAAAGTGAAACATGTACATGTACTTGTTTGGGGGGAAGAGGTGGGTTGACAACAACTTTGCTTTGGTGCTCTTCAAGCACCACTGTCACAACAGGTTCCTACATAAAGTAACATATATGTCAAAGTGATATGTAAGTTACAAAATGATTTTTCCAAACAAAGTGAAACATAATTAAAATCATATTTCAAATAATACCTGTGTCTGCGAATCTACCTCTGCATGAGAGGGAATAGGCTGCGAGACAATATACTCATCATGGGAAACCTGCATAAAACATGTTACATATCAAAATTAGGATACATATTGAATTTTACTTGATCAATATATGTACACAAACGTACAAAGAAAGTGATCTACATAAACATACATGTTGGCTCGTCAATGGTGGGCCACTGGTTTGGTGCTCTTCATGCACTGGTGCCTCACTAGGGGCCTGCATATAAAGTAGCATATATATGTCAATTTCATATAAAATAGTGAATCAGAGACATATATACTACCTGGAAGGAAAATGATGAACTACCAAAGAAAGCGAAACATACATACTTGTTTGGGGGGAAGAAGTGGGTTGACAACAACCTATCTTTGGTGCTCTTCAAGCACCACTGTCACAACAAGTTCCTACATAAAGTAACATATGTCAAAGTGATATGTAAGTTACAAAATGATTTTTCCAAACAAAGTGAAACATAATTAAAATCATATTTCAAATAATACCTGTGTCTGCGAATCTACCTCTGCATGAGAGGGAATAGGCTGCGAGACAATATACTCATCATGGGAAACCTGCATAAAACATGTTACATATCAAAATTAGGATACATATTGAATGTTACTTGATCAAGATATGTACACAAACGTACAAAGAAAGTGATCTACATAAACATACATGTTGGCTCGTCAATGGTGGGCCACTGGTTTGGTGCTCTTCATGCACCGGTGCCTCACTAGGGGCCTGCATATAAAGTAGCATATATATGTCAATTTCATATAAAATAGTGAATCAGAGACATATATACTACCTGGAAGGAAAATGATGAACTACCAAAGAAAGCGAAACATACATACCTGTTTGGGGGGAAGAAGTGGGTTGACAACAACCTATCTTTGGTGCTCTTCAAGCACCACTGTCACAACAAGTTCCTACATAAAGTAACATATGTCAAAGTGATATGTAAGTTACAAAATCATTTTTCCAAACAAAGTGAAACATAATTAAAATCATATTTCAAATAATACCTGTGTCTGCGAATCTACCTCTGCATGAGAGGGAATAGGCTAGGAGACAATATACTCTTCCTGGGAAACCTGCACAAAACATGTCAAGTATCAAAATTAGGATACATATTGAATACATTACAATCTATACTATAAATATATAAATAAAGTTGACAAATTAACAAGTATAGTTCTTACCCCTATTGGTGAAGAACCAAACCCATAAGCAATATTGACA
Source organism: Pseudotsuga menziesii (assembly GCA_001517045.1). Lineage (NCBI taxonomy): Eukaryota > Viridiplantae > Streptophyta > Pinopsida > Pinales > Pinaceae > Pseudotsuga > Pseudotsuga menziesii. Next base: position 421,962 of record LPNX010234012.1, on the reverse strand, counting down.
GCCGCATCAATGTTTTCAACATTGATCGACGAACTATGCGACTGTGGTGTGCCATGGGACACTAGTTGTATATTTGTTCACAAAAATTGTTAGATAATTAAATAGAAATAAAGTGCAAAACAATTGAATATTTTGACATGAAACAAAATATAATATTAAAATAATTAGTTTTACTTACAAAGTGAAGTAATCCATCATCTCAGAAGTTGGAAGCAGGGCCATAGCATATGCCTCCACACAATGTGCAAGGGTGTGGAGTAACACGATGCTCTGAAGACTCTGCATCTCCTCTGTGATCTGTAGATGGGCCCGCCGTAGAAGTGCCAGCCCCTTGGTCTACATTGCCTTGGACATCAGTCCCATGCTCAAGCAATGTCTCTACCATGTCAAGTAATGCCTCCTGTGTATACTCAATGACATGACCTGCAGTTGCAGGAGGATATACCCAAGGGGGTTTTAGTGTGTGTGGTGGGCATGGCACACGGTTGGGAACTGTCCTAGATCCTTCCCTATCTTGGGGCATCCCATGACCAACACCCTGGTTTCCTAAGAGATCGAAGTAGTTAACATGTTTCCCTAGGATGAATTATGCATACAACTTCCTAAGGAAATAAAATGGGATGTCCCTATTCCCATGGGGGTCTTCATCAAAGACCATATACCAACGATCCATCCAATTAGCCTTTATATTTGGTTCAATGCACCATTATATGGAAATGTGTGCTCGACTGGTGGGTGGAACCAATGGGTGCTAGGGTCCCGGAATAATGAAAATAACTGGTCTTTTGTAATTTTAAGGGCTTGGATGTCTTTATGAGTCAATCCATCGAAGTATTATTGCCTCCTAGATTCTCTGTACGAGGTAATGTTGTACAGAGCTCCTTGGGCACCAAAAATTGTGTTTGTTATTATGTCCAAGGCATCAGCTAAAGAATCTCTCAAATGACCCCCCCCTCTAATAGATGAGCTAAGGCGCCTCAATGATGCCAAGCGTGCAATAATCTGTGTGTTTCTATCTTGTTCCCCCTCCGGGTCTGGGTTAGGTTGTGGGTTAGGTTGTTGTGGGTTAGGTTGTGGGTTAGGTTGTTGTGGGTTATTAGAAGGTGGGTTTTCCACATTCTATTGTTCATTTGTGTTGTCTGTTAAGATTTAAACATAAAATTGCAAGTTATTTTACTTAGAATCATTATTTGATTGTTCACATTCAATTATTTTTTTAAATTTGTTCAAAATAATTATAAAAACAATGAAATTATGAAAAAAATTAAAGAATGGAAGGTTAAATGAGAAGGATTGAACTAGCATTTACCTTCCATTGGAGCAATCCACCTCGAACTCAGCCTCGACCTCGACCTCGACCTTGAAAAGGTGAAACACAAATCACACTTGCGGTTTTTCGCTCCTGTGTTTTTTCGCTATCCCGATGCTGTGAAAATGAGATTTGAGGGGCCTGTGGCCTCTGTTTTATTTTTATTTTTTCTTTTGAATATCGCAAGTGTGATATACTTCTTTTGTGTCCCCCTTCCAAAAAAAAACATGTTTGGAAATGTTGTAGTTTTCCAAGTGAGTTTGAGCAAATGCTTATCTCTGTGTGGAATGCCTTATTAAACTTGATCATGATTCCAAAATTCCTCCTCCCACTAAGAAACCATTATTCAATAAGTTTTCAAATGCCTTTCAACTTCTTGAGGGTCTCCCCCCCACTTGTTCTATCCAATATTTCATTGATTTAATTTTTGGTGCCTCCATACAAATGGTTTTTCTTACCAATTATCTCCACATAAAGTTATTGAATTAGAACATAAGATTAATCCCTTATGGGATCTGGCCATATCCAACCTAGTTCTTCCCCTAATGGCTCCTTTTCCTTCATTATTCCAAAAGCGTAGAAGTGGTTCCCTGTCAAATATTCTCGTTCTCTTAATAAGATCACTACAAAAAATTGCTATCCCTTGTCGCAGTATGATGATTTTCAAGGGTAACAAATTCTTTACCAAGATGAAATTGTTGAATGGGATAACATCATTAGATTTGCATGAGTTCCAGTGACACCTATAAGATTGATTTAAGACTAAGTTTCTTCTCCATCCAAGGATTTTCATTGTGATATATCTTGAAAAATATATCATTTTTAGTAAAACTTGGGAAGAGAACCTATATGTGCACTTGGTACTAAAGCTGCTTCGAACTCACAAATTGTGGGTTACTCACAAAAAGTATTATATTGGGAAACCTCCATTCACTATCTAGGGCTTCTTATTGATAAAATTGGAATAGGTGTTCATCTTGCCAATGTACAAGATCTTGTTAACGGGCTCATCCCCTCATTGTTGTTGCTTGAAAAAGTATTTATCGGTGGCCTAAATTTTTATCAAAATTTTACTACTCATTTATCTCACATTTCATACCCCCTACATCAACTCTCCAATCCACTTGTGTTTTCCTAACAAATTTAATGGATGAGAGTTCTTGAAACTCAAACACTACATTGTATTTGAAATTGGTTTTGCACCTTTTAGATTCGCAATATCCCTTTGAGATTGAGACAAATGCTTCACACTATGCTACTAGTGCCATATTAAAATGGGTTGGTCATCCCATGAACTATCATTCCAAGACTTTGACAAACGCCAATATGAAGTACAACACGTATGACAAAGAATTTTGAGATCTAGTGAAGGCCTTGAAGCAATGGTGCCATTATGTTTTGGATAAGGAAAACAATTTTTGTACTAATAATCATCCCTTAATATTTTGAATTCATAGTCTAAGAGTTAAGAACAATTCCATCTCAAACATGCCTCCTACCTACAATAGTTTGACGTGGTCTTTAAATATAAGAAAGGGAGTTCAAATTAGGCGACAAATGTGTTGAGTTTCCCTCCAACTCGACCAATACACATTTTGGATGTTCCTTGTGTTGCCTATGAAGCTTGGAACAACTATATGCTACTAGTACTTTCTTTGGGTCAGTTTGGCAGGCCTTTCATCATCCCACCCAAATTAATTTGTATTTGGGAGGGTTGGATGTTTATGCATAATTAAATTTTCCTACCCAAAACTCTAGGCTCCTAAGTTTTGAGTTGGGAAGCTCATGCCTCTTGATATGGTGGACATTTTGGCCCACTTAAGATGCGTTGACAAGGAAAAATGACCCTTCATCAACAAGGATAGAGTGTCCAATCGGAGGTCCCAATTAGAACCTCTTTCATTTGTGATGGCATTTTTGACTAGTATGTGGACCCAATTGTCGTTTGGATGTGTACGTTTTTTTGTGATTTTATTCTATTTTAAGACCCTATTATGTAGATATATTTATAGATGTAGAATTCATTTCTACCTAACCTATCCTAGCCATGAGCTATTCTTACAATTAAGCTAAGAATGAGCATGAACCACATTATTTTTCATATGGAATAAATTGGAAGAAACAATTTTCCCATACTTCATAGCAAATAAAATTTAGTATCATATAAGTCATAATCAAGGCAATAAAAAATGCATATGCGATATATCGCATATGCATTTGGTAAATGTTGCATATCGCACTTGCGATATATCGCATATGCGTTCTTGATTTGCACTTCGGAAGTGCATTTCTGATTTCCTAAGTGGCACCAAAAAGTGGAACCAACTTCGTGCGACTGCGCATATATATATATATAATAATAATAATAAAAATTATATGTTTTAATTACTATAGGTTTATACAACTAAAGTTGTAAAGGAAAAGCTAGAAGTTATAATCTAAACTTTATAGAAAGGAATTGAAAAGTAATTATTAAAATTTCACTCACATAGAATGACGTTCTAATTATAATTTGAATTTAGATTAGAACTTAGTGTATTGAATAAGTATTAATTAGTTTATATGTGAATTATTATTTAAATTTCTATTGGAGGGATAACCTAAATAAATGTATTGAAAATGTTTCACAATACAAACAAACTAATGTTATTACGCAATCACAAGAATAAATTTTGGAATTACATTTTGGATACTTATTATATAGAGAAAATATTTAGTATCAAATAATAAAAGGGAGTTTTTTTGCTTAATTAAAGGTTCACTCATCATTTTCACAACCAAGAGTTGTATGGTATAAAAAGATACTTTATACCAGGGATGATTTTAGGGGCGAATTTTAGCCCAATGGGATATTTTTCCATGTTTTTCTCCCAAAAAACATTTGCCATTTTGCATTTTTTGAAGCCCTGTTTCGCCCAATTTTGAAGGGGTAAAATTTTTTCACCCTAAAAATTGCCAAATTATTATATAAACAATATAAAATCCTTGGAAATTAAAATATTTTTTGAAAAATATTGCCAAACATTTTACAGTTGGCGTTTTAAGAATTGGTAATATTCGCCAACATTTATACACTTTTAAATAATGTATGGTTCCTTAAAATCATCCATGCTTTATACTTCAAAATATTTCATTTCACGAGCAGGCTATGCTAGCATGTTCTTAGCTAAAATATTTATCATCCTTCTTCTCTATGCTAACGATATTGTTCTTCTGGTAAGGTGTCCATTTGAACTTGATAAGAAACTACGATTTCTTAAGGATTTCTGCTCTACCATGGGTATGACTGTCAACACTCACAAAACAAAAGTTATGATTATCAAATCCAAGAAGGACACTTACGCTAATTTTGCGTATGACAATAGAAACCTAGAGGAAGTGTCTTCTTACAAATACCTAGGAATTGATATTCATCACAAGCTCAACTAGAACTATAGCATTGAGAAAAGGATTAATGGAGGGTGGAAAGATTACTTTGGTTTCGAAAATAATCGTAAATCATCAAACCTTGTGATGCGGGATAAAAAGAAGTTCCTCTTTGAAACTTTAGTCAATCCCATTATCTTGTATGGATGTTAGGTTTTGGGTTGCAGAATCTCTAGAGAATCTTGGAGAAGGATTGAGCAAATTAAGAAGCATTTTATAACGTATAACCTCAAAATTAAAATAAATACACCATATACTATTCTCGTTATAGAAGTGGGTCTTTCCCCTATCAAGAGCCTAGATATGACTAGGATCCTATTGTACAAGCACAAAATCAATAACATGGGAGACGATAGACTTCCTTAGCTAGATTTTAATTCCATCCAAAACCACCTAAGGCCTAAGAGAGGCTAGTATAAAGATACCTGGTCCTGGTTAAACCACAGGGACATCGATGAAAATATTGCAATGAAAAATATTAATAACATTAAAAACATTGTTACTTCTAAGTTTAAAGAGAAAATATGGTGTGAGAAATATTTAGAGGCTAAAAGAAAATTAAGATATTATAAGGAGGTCATCAATCCTACTCTGGAAGATCAAAAGTATCTCTTTGTTTTAACTAGTTCAAAGAAAAAAAATAATATAGCCAATATAAGAACGAACTCTCACACACTCCATAGTGAGAAAGGTCTTTGGACTGTTCCTAAAACACCATGGGTGGAAAGGATCTGCCATCTATGTGAGAATAGGAACATTGAAGATGAAAATCACTTCCTCTTAGAGTGACCTACGTACACCCACATTAGATCTCAGTTTCCTAATCTTTATTGCAACATCGACCTTCCTAGCCTTTTAACTTGTCAAAATTATAGTGAGCTTGAGATGCTTCTCACCAAGCTCTTTGAGCATAGGAATACAATTTTAAAACAAACTAATTAATTGGTTTCTTTAGGTCCGATAGACCAAAGTTTGGTCTGAGTGGATGTTAACCATCATCACCATATATATATATAAGAGGGATGTATTTATATGATTGTATAAGATGATATATATTGAGATACATTGTCATCTATGTATCGAGAAGGAACGTATTTACATGATTATATAAGATGAAAAGTATTGTATTTTCATAGATATTATGGACTTGTCAAGCATTAGTAATCTTAAATATTCTATAAAAATTAGCAGTGTAGAGTTATATATATGTTGTATTGTATGCTTAGTATAATTAATATGTATATATATGTTGTATTATACTTATTAAGGAATTACAAAANTATGGAGGTTTCTATGTTATGGTATCTATAGTAATAATAACATCAAACATATGCGTTTGGTAAATTACTAAATGACGAGAAAGTCGATAATTTTCTTTAACTGATAAGAAACCAAAATGGTCTCTTATAGAGAATTGATAGTTTTCGAGAGAGTGAAAACGACTTAAAATTTAGGAAGGGAAATATTGATGCAACCAACGTGATGAGATAAACACAATAACATTAAATTTTTAGTATAATGTGTCATTAACGAAAAAAAACTACAAACTCAACTTTAGACATGATATAGCAATGGCGAAAGGAAATTTAGCAAACTTGTCAAAAAGTTCAATTCAAGATGCTTTTGTCAAACAAAGGATAGAGACGATTCACACAACAATATGAATGCAATGATGTTAAATACCCAACACAATGAAACCTAGATGAAAATATTTCTAGTCCTTGAGACAAGATTCAATGAGACTATAAACCATATATAGAAAAAACATATATAGAAAGAGACTTGGCGAGTCTGTCGAAGTAGTCATATGAGATTTATGGGACTCTCCATCTAATAAACAGGTAGAATAAATTACTACTTTCATGTTTTCAATTTCTTTTTGTTATGTTTAAACAGTGGCATTCGAAGTGGGCATTTTGGACAAAGTTGAACAGTTGTGGGAGATTTGCTAGTACTTTTTTGAGGTATAAATGATAGTGGGATTGAAATAGTCTATCTTTAACTTTTATTTTATTTTATTTTATTTATATATCAATGTGAACATGGTTTCTTTCCTTGATTTCAAGTTAGTGGATGTTTAAGTCACCTTTGAATAAAATGATCACATAAGTATACTTACGTCTTGTCAGTAAACAAACACGAAGTTATTGTTGATAATATTTCATCTCATTTCATTTCCATTTATCTAGTGGCTAATAGTACTTAGACTTAATTCCCATTTTTCTTGATGTGAAATGGAATTAGTTGTATATTTATTTTTACTATTCTATATACATTTTGGGTGATGAGTTGCTCCATTTGCTCATCCTTTGCTTCTATATAAACTGAAATTCTCCTTTCCATGACATCATCCACCATGATCTTCAAGTTACTTATGGATTTTTATCCAAATTCAAATATCTTGGCATAACTCTAGATGACTTAGTAGATAGTTTAACATTGGATGCATGCTTGTCATTCCCATAAATTTCTCAAATTTTTGCATTTTTCATCATTCAAGCATACATAATAATGATTATCAAGTTACTATATATACATAATGGTTTACCTTTGAATAGTCGTTCAAGTCTTTCAATTGCATTTGTTAAGTGCAAGAAGGACTTGAAGGACTAGTACATGGTAAGCCATTATGGATCTATAGTAACTTAATAATCATTGTTTTGTATGCTTGAATGATGCAAAATTTGCTTGAATATCATCATTATTATGAAATAACAAATTATTAAAGGGTGCTAGCTCAATGGTAGAGCACCTGCCTAATTATAGGCAGGAGGTTGGTGGTTCAATTCCTCTATGCCCTATCATAAATTTGTGACTATGAAAATGACTAAATTCACATATATACGACTATTAGTAGCTAATTTATTGTATCTTATAGCATGACTAATGTTTAGTATTATTTATCTTAGTCATTAATATGTTATTATCTAGTAGTTTATTTAGTTGTATATTTGGTCATTAATTGTTGCAATCAGTGACTAAACCCGTGACTAAATTAGTGACTAAATCGTTGAGTCAATCAATGACTAATAAGTCAACCTATTAATGACAGTGAAATATTACTAAGTTAGCCAAGATATAAGATAGTAGAAATTAGCTACTATTAGTCACCGACTAAAAAATAGTCGTTTATAGCCGGATTTTAGTCATTAATTTTTCAGTTTTTACTAGTGACCTTCAAGCTTTTCATGTAGCTTGGTATTCTTTGTCATATTTAATAGATTGATAACTTCAAATGGAATAAGGAGGAATAATACTTACTTGAAGAAAACAACTTCTTACTGGCCTCCTTCTGGATGACCTAGGGTTTGATGCATAAACCCTAATTTTTCAATTGGGATCACTGATAAAGTTGAGTGATGGAGAATATGCACCTCCCTAAGGTGAGGTATACTGTATCCTTATTTTTCTGATATTGATGATGGATTCTCAGAAAAACTGAAGCCTTAGTTTGTCCTAATGACAGTAATTGGTCCAAAACAGAAACTTCTCATAGTTCAGTTCTATCTTCACAGAAAGATGTGCTCTTTAGGGGAGAGTTGAGAGAGCCCTCTTTTCTGGTTGATCTATCGAGGGATTTGTTTGGAGTAGCAAACCCTAAATGTGCATTGCTTCCTTTCAACCTGGATCTGATACGATGTTAAGTTTTCTTAATTTGCTTAGATGTTATCTTAAAAAAAATTGTCACTAGAAGATCACTGAAAGAACAACAAGCACAAAAACACAAGAACACAAGAACACAAATATTTTCCTCAGGAAAACCACAAGGGAGAAAACTTTGCAAACCTTCCTCAACATATAACTCAACCAGAGCAATGTAAAACCTAGACAACTGCTTCTCTCTTATTTCTAGCGCACTAATATTTCTCTCTCTTGCAAAACAACTTGAGTGAGTGAGTACAAATGAACATGATAACCTCCTTATATATATTTTTCAGTTGACTTGACCTCTAACCTAACAAGGCTAACTTGTCTAACAAATTGGGCCAACTTGTCTAGCAAGACAACAAAATAACATTTATTATATTGACACTTGGGTACTGTTGACCTCACTTACATTTCGAGGTTTACATTGAATCTTTTAATGACTCTTACAAGACCAAACTCATCTCCTAAAGGAGGAACATATTCAATACATCTTGGAGTATCTTCCTAAGTTACAATACTTTAACAAAAACAAACAAAATAGGTTCCCAGAATCAGATGATGAAGTATAAAGATCCAATTATTCTTGCAAGGACATAAGGATCAAGAAGGATTCCACCCACCAAATAAATAAAGAAAGGTTCCAAAAATCAAATGATAAAGTAGAAGGATCCACTTATTCATGCAAGGACATAAGGATCAAGAAGAATTCTACCCAAAAAAAAAGGTATTTTAGTTGTCATTTCCTATATACCTAGTTACTTAAATAACATTGTTTATTTGTGTACCTATTTATGTTAAGGAAATGTATTATGCATGATAGAATGTTTGGATTAACGAACAGTGTACTACTAATATGCATGCGATGGGTAAGTGGCATATGGTGCTATAAAACATTCCATTGGTACTTATCTAGAATGAGACCTCTTTACTAACATATTGGGATTAGTGCACAATCTCAATAATGTTATGGTAGAGATGGAAGCAATCTAGAAAGCTTCCATGTGTATACCTGATATGGATGAATGTTGTATTGGCTAAAATAGGTGCATGACTATATCTTTATGCATAAGAATTTGTCATTATGAATATGTCTTGAATATTATGAAATGTTTCTAACCATACAACTGATTTATTTGAATTGTAGGAAATATCATGAACAAACATCTGGAAGAAAGGAAGGATGATACTTGTTCCGAAGAACAAGTGACGACAGTTTAGTTAGAAGATTCACTCCAATAAAAATACATGAATATGAACCTAAAATTCCCAGGGTTAGAGACATTGTGACGAAAGAAAGAGATTTAGAAGAATACAAGAATCATGATATGACCTAAAGAGAGCGGTATATCCACCTCGAGAAGTGTAGACCATCTTAGGAATGAGAGATAATTCAAGATGAAGAAAAGTATGACAAGAATTCCAATGAAAGTAAGAAGCCTTAGATAAACTCTAGTTATGTGGCACTATTTAGTGACATCATTGATGCAGAACCTTCCAGCTATGAAGAAGTAGCCAAGGAGAATTGGAAGAAGACTATAATCAAAGAATACCTAAGACCTGAAGGGAAGTCTGTAGTGTCTTCCATGTGCATCTACAAGATCACATATGCAGTAGATGGAAGCATCAAGGGATACACAAAAAGGTTCATGGTTTCTATCAGCAAGAAGGGGTATACTATGGCATGACATACTCCACTGACTAGACAAACTTCTGTAGTAAAGTAGAAGTGTATATTGAGTAGAGAACCACATGTTCACAAAAGGATTTGTATGAGATAAGAAGACACCCATGCATAAGAAAATCTAGTTACACGAGGAACTTGAACATCACCTAGAGTGATGAATATCTTAACCTTTGCTACAAGTTTGAATATGTAATCCTATAGAGGACGACAAGCTCACAGATGGGTGCAAGATGAGCCTGTCCACAAATTTCAAGATAAAGGATCTTGGCATCCAGTGAACTGATCTAGATACATCATAAGATCAGTAGCAAAGGATGGTTCCTGTCACTCCAGTACAGAATTTTTCAGTACATAGAGTACAAAATGTAGAGGGAGGATGATGCTCTGATTTAGAGGGAGTGACAGAAAAAGATCTCCAAGTTTGACATGGTATGATAGGATAGAAAAATTCCTGATGGACTAATACTTCGCCAAGAGTAAAGTGGGTTCCAAACTTTAATTTAAGTTTGAATGCATAAGACTGGTATATGTCAATGACCTGATAGGAGAGGACGAAATCATTGTAGGCACAAAGAGGAAGTGCTAGAAAGATCACCTCATGATGATGTTTCAGTTTCATATCAGGTATGATCTCATGACTTAGCAGAAAGAAGACCAATGTTTCCCTCAATACAATTGAGGATGAGTACATTGCAACATGTATAACCTATAGTGAAGCAATATCGATTTGAACACTATTTGCATAATTGTATGATGTCATGATAGATGCATCTGATATTTATTTTGACAGCCGGAGTTGCAGAGAACCCAGTGTTTCATAAATTTTGGGATATGGTGCACATAGGAGACATGAAGATTTAGTATGTTTCGGAGCCTCAATTGTTTGATCACTATATAGAGATCCTCATCCTATGTTCGTGGGTGGATCCCAATATGGTTGGTGAAATCACCGAGGGTGGATCCTAGTATGCTAGGTCATATCACTAAGGGTATATCTCAACATGGTTGGTGGCATCCACACAAGGAAGATCCCAGGAAGGTTAGTCATATATTTAAATAGGAAGATCCCAACCAGATGCGGTCATGCATTAATTTGCAGACGTTGTGGTATGGAATTCATTTGCAGACATTGTGGTTAGAAATTATTTTGCAAATGTTGTGTTTTGGAATTCATTTGTAGATGTTGTGGTCTAACATTCATTTGTGGGCGTTGTGGTCCAACATTCATTTGCAGATGTTGTGGTATGGCATTAATTTGCATGTGTTGTGGTCTAGCATTAGTTTGCATGCGTTGTGGTTTGACACTCATTTATGAACGTTGTGGTCTGGCATTCATTTGCAAATGTTGTGGTTCGGAATTCATGTGCAGACATTGTGTTCTAGCATTCATTTGCAGACGTTTTGGTCTGACATTCATTTGCAGACATTGTTAGGGTTTGGCATTCATTTGCAGACATTGTTAGGGTTTGGCATTCATTTGCAGACATTGTGGTTAGACATTCAATTGCGGATGTTGTGGTATGGAATTCATTTGCATACGTTGTGGTATGAAATTCATTTGTAGAAGTTATTGTTTGGCATTCATTTGCAAACATTGTGGTATGGAATTCATTTGCAGACATTGTGGTCCTGCATTCATTTGTGGATGATCCAACATCTTTTGATGCTGTGGGTGACTTCACATTAAGTTGTGATTTGGTGTTTATTGTAGGTGATGTGATGTGATGCTCGTGAATATGCGACAAGATGTGATTCTTGTGATGATGCGAAAAGATGTGACGCTCATGATGATGCGATGAGATGTATTGGTCATGATGATGTGATGAGATGTGATGTGATGTTCATGACTATGTGGCGAGATGAGATGCGATGCTTGTTATGATGTGTGTTGGGTTCCAAATATGTCACATTTTATACTATAAAAGGACCCCATTAACAATCCATATTCCTTCACTTTTAATGAATTCCAGCATCAGTATATCATCAATTACTGCTAAATACATCTCCTTTAGCTTGTGGTTGATTATTATGATTTTCTTGTAATTTTAATGATTAAAGATTAGTTTATCATGATTTTATAAACAAAGGTTTAACAGTGAGTTTTTGTGGCCAAGAAAAATGTTTCTATACCAATTTTGGTTGTTCATGTACCAAAGATTCCTACACTAAGCATTCCTATGCCAGCACTTAGGGTTCATGCACCAACGATTCTTGCACCTGAAATTAAAGTCAAACCTAGATTTTGTTTGTGGCTGATTTTTCCAATGTGGAACTCAATGCCCAATCATCATTTAACATGGATTATCATTAGGATAATATTACCAATAATAATACAAACATTAACTTCCTACTCTAAATATGTCAAAATCATTACAAAAATTGATTCCTCATTCCAGTATAAGCACAAGAACGATCGAGATTCTCTTTCGATTCAAGCAGCAAGAATTAAAGAATAACACATGCTTTGATTCAATGGTGAGATGTTATACCTACCTGTGCGACCGAAGAGACAATAACATCTACTTCTTCAAAACTTTGAAATGAGTCATTATACTTTTAATGGAAATATTGTTATAGCGATCCAAATTAAAAGAAGTCGATTTTCTATGTTTAGAAAAGATTGTTAAGGAGAATCCGAGAAGATAAGTTCAGGGATGGCTGATATATTGAGAGGCACTCCATATTAAAACTTTGTTAGATGGAGATATAGAAAAATAACAATAAAACTCTGCCTGTAATATGATGTTATTTACTTTCTGAGATATGTTCCTGTACTATGCTGAAGCTTATGCGTTGAAGAATTATGTGGCTAGAATTTATAGTTTGCAACTGGTGTAAAGCTTCAGGCTCGTGATTTGGATGGTAAGGGCCCTTCATTCCAGGTCATAGAGCTTTCAAATTTAGTTTAGATAGGTTAAATTATGTAGCTATTTCATTGTTTGAGATCTAGTTTCAATTTAATTTATGTACATTTGTTATTTTTGTATGTATTTATGCACTTAGTAGTTTATAGAGACTTCTTGCACTCTATTTAGTTTACATTTTCAGGTTTACATTGCCAATTACTGTAATTTGATTTAGACTTATAAATTTAGTTTAATTGAGACACTCAAAACACGTTCCCTTTTTTATATAAATTTAGTTTAAACTGCGTGATTTAGAGGTCATTTCTTTAGGGTTGTCTTGTTCCAAATTATGTTTATTACATCTCCATCAGTAGAAATTTAGTCCATTAACTGTAAAAAAATTATATAGAATGTATATGTTGTTTGAAAATTTCTGTTATGTCTCCTTAAACACAATCAGTGCATTACATTGTATTGTCATTCCAAAAATTGTTGTTAATCAATTTATTTCAAAGATGGTATGACATTGTGTTAATAGACAACACAAATGCCTTTTAAAAATTGTTTTAATTTCATTTCACGAGGTGTTGAAATATTTCATTATTAATCTAAATATTATGTGTTAATGGAGTGGAGACATTAACCTATTATATATTTTTTACTTTAATTTGTGATCTTTTTTATGTATTTAAAAAATTCTTTTAGTTTGTATATAAATATATAGCATATGTTAATATATTTTGTTAAAATTTATAATTTGAATACATTTAACAAATTATATATTTTGTAAATAAATCTTTTGTTCTGTACATATTTAATGTATTTTGTGTGTAATTAATAGATCATATTTCAATTTTATATTCTGTCACATTTTGGTATCTTCACACTAGTTGTAATGTTGCATCATATGTGGGAAAGGAGTCCTGATTATAAGAAAATGTAGTTGTGATCTAGCTTGTTTTAATTAGTTTCATTTTTTTTTCTTTAGCTCAATTTAATTATCTATACTTTAATTTTAGTTCATCTCTTAGTTTGATTTTATGTACTCTATATTCAAACAAGACAAGCACCAATGGAAGATTAAAATCTTAACTCGTGAGATATGGCTTTACCGTAATTGGTTTTCAACCTAAGGTTTTAGATTATTTCTATTTAATTGAGTTCATGTTCATTTGTTTATTTTATTTATTAATTGAAGTGTGTTTTCCTCGAATTAGTCCTTTAGATTATTCTAGGTCAGTTTCTAGTCCTCCACACACTATTCTTGCACCTTTAAATATACGATTCTTTGGATGACAATTTAATGTTGCATATTAATTAATATAAAATTTCACCATCCTTTTGGCGCCATTGTTGGGGAGGTGCTAAATGGATTAAAGCATAGTTTCTTTCACAAGATTTGTGTTTTATGTTATAGGGACAACTTGGGGGAGGAGATAAAATGGTAAGACAAGAGGTAAGAACCTGCACGTCCACTTTGGTGGGGTTGATTTGAAGCCTCGTTGTCTTCTTTTTATTTTGCAAAGTGTGGTGTGATTTTAAATTCTGTAATTAGTTTCTATTATTTCATTTTAGTTTTCTTAAATTTATCTTAGTGTGTAGTTAGTTTTCATTTCATTTTTTGTTAGAAGTATTAAAATTAATTTTTTTTTGGGTACTGAAAGAACCCCATGAACTAATCCATGTGTGCGACGGGTCCCATCAACCAGAAAAGACTCAAATATGATCAAGAGTTTGAAATAAATCTCTCAAATCCAAGCAGTAATTGGGATCTCTGCCTTTTAGGCAGAACAAATCTTGACAGCTGTAAAAAGCCTACTTGCCTCTTAGGAAATGATAAAAGCAGAAGAGTTCCATGAACAATAACAAGCAGAGATAAAGGAATCATGGACCACATTTGATGAAGAGAAGACCTTGGAACTTGAGGATTTTATAACATGACTCTTACCAGATCCTTTATGCATTCAAGAGACTAATGATCTGAAAGAAGGCGATCTGCATGGAATGGTAGAAGAAGACATTTAGAATGATCTAAATGAAGAACTGAATCAAGGGCACCGTGACCATATTGAGAAATGGTTCCAAACTAACATCACATCAAATCATTTCTATCTTATTCAACCACTGTTGGTATCAGATCATTTACAACTGTTGGTATTTCATTCTTTTTTGTGCACTCAAGTTTTTATTTCAAATCTAAGCTTGAATGTATTTTCACGTCTGTTATGCACATGGTTGCATTAGAAATAATCCTACAATTGAAGGAGGTTTTCTTTTGTAAAAAGTATAGTAGGACGATGTAAATAAATAAAATAGGAAAGATAAAAATAAGCTTTGTTGTGAAAACCATCTTGTTTGGCACAACTTGGTAGAAACTTTGCTTGAAAACCAGGAAATTGGCAGGAAAAGTAACCAATAAAGTCTGTAAGTTTTTATTGGTTCTTCAAATCATGTAAGTTTTCAATTCATTATTTTTTATACTCTTATTGGATGATGTTGAATTATTTAAAGTCCACCTTCCAATGGTTTTGTCCCATCAACATCAACGAATTATCTGGGCACCAAGACTTGAGTTTTGTTATAGTTCCCTCGAACCTGCATACATCAATGGCATATCTCCTTGTTGTTAATCATAGGGATTCACCAATGCCTCTTGATTGATAAATCTTGTAGGTGACTCGACTTCAACACATTTATCCGTACTTATCAATATGCACTGAGGTACTTTAGCATGACATTATCATTAACTATGAGTTGCTTCACATTGGTTAATGACATGCCTTAATGGTCGATAATACAGTGATTTCTATTCATGCTTGACATCAACACCTTCATTCACATGATAAGAATTCTACCATGGTTTTGTAGAGATTGAAGACTATATGGGTTTATGGTTCCACAGCTTACAATAGTTTGTTTACTTATTTTTTGTAGAAGTATGTTCTAATAAGAGTTTTCATGAGTACATGCAAACCATCAGGTGTGGGGGAGGAGGACTCTTCATATTATCCTTCTCATCATATTTAGAGTCCCTCTAGTTCAGTTCATCTAGAAATAGATCCAGTTCAGTCTCTCTCTCTTCCTTGTTCTCAATAGCTCAATTATTTCAGTAGCTCTTAACATTCATCATTTTAATCTCTTAGCCTTGCTCAGTTTCAACCATCATGTACTATGTTCCATTATATCTTGCAACAAACATCAAATCCAACATAAAATTGAGGTAAAATAACTTAAAACTCTTTAACTCAATAAAACATTAATAAAATTGATGATTAACCACTATACAATCTTTATACTTTACTTTTCACAAACCATTATCATTATCAACCATTAAAACATTCCATATTCCATCCACCATCATCCACAAAATGCATGATCTAGTAAATCCATAGGAATTAATGAAAAATGGTTCATAAGTAAAAGACCATATTTGTATTCTCTTCTCCTTGTATAACATAAAGCAATCACAAAAAAATATGTTCTCGACAAGATGATGAAGTCATTGTTGCATATCCAAATAACTAGAAACAAAGCATGCAAATACTTAATTCCATTACCACTTCCATTGTTTATTCATATCATCCATCATCCCTTCATAGTTCATCCTTAGCTTGTCCTCAACTTTTATTACTCTATTGTAAAAGAAATCAAATGCAAAAGGCGTTTCTCCACAAGAACCAACTCCTATATAGAAATAGTCAAATAAAGTAGAAATACTTTGTTTGCATGAGGACATGCAAACTAGTAGGTGTGGGGGAGTGATGGGATCCAAATATGTCGGCTTTTCTACTATAAAAGGCCCCCATTCACAATCCATATTCCTTCACTTTCAATGCATTCTAGCACTATTATATCATAAATTACTGCTAAATACATCTCATTTACCTTATGGTTGATTATTACGATTTTATTGTATTTTTAATGATTAAAGATGTGTTTATCACGAACTTATCAACGAAGGTTTAACAATGTGTTTTTGTGGCCCAGAAAAATGTTTATATACCAATTTTGGCAGTTCATGTACTAAGCATTCCTGTGTCAACACACTTAGGGTTCTTGCACCAACGATTCCTGCACCCGAAATTGAAGTCAAACCCAGATTTTGTTTGCGGTCGGTATTACCAACATGGAACTCAATGCTTAGTCATCATTCAACATGGATTATCATGAGGATAATATTACCGATAGTTACAAACATTAATTTTCCACTCTAAATATGTCAAAATCGTTACAAAAATTGATTCCTCATTCCACTATAAGCACAAGAAGGATCAAGATTCTCTTTCAATTCAAGCTTCAAGAATTAAAGGATAACACATGCTTTGATTTGATGGTGAGTTGCTATAGCTACCTAGAGAAACCGAAGGGGATAAGAGTATCTACTTACTCAAAACCATGAAATGAGTCATTATACTTTTAATTGAAATATTGTTATAGCGATCCAAATTAAAAGAGGTCGATTTTCTATGTTTATAAAATATTGTTAAGGATAATATGAGAGGATAAGTTCAGGGTTGGCCTATATATTGAGAGGAACTCCATATGAAAACATTGATATATGGAGATATATAAAAATAACAATAAAAATCTACGTGTAATGTAATTTTACTTACTTTATGAGACATGTTCCTGTACTATGCTGAAGCTTATGCGTTGAAGAATTTTGTGGCTATAATTTATAGTTAGCAGCTGGTGTAAATTTTTAGGCTCACAATTTGGCTTGTAAGGGCCCTCCATTCCATATTATAGAGCTGGTAAGGGCCCTCCATGGAATGGTTTTATGTTCTCCTTGAGACTACCAAGTCAAGGAGAACATAACACCAAAGGGATGTCAAAACTATAAGTTTTTACAATATTATAGCAGTGTATCTTATTTTCAAATAAAACAATAGGATCTCTATAAGAAAGACAAATATAAAAAACAAAGAACACAATAATTTATATTGGGAAACCCAATCGAAAAAACCCAACAAAACTTTGTATAGAGATAATGACTCCTGAGAACAGAGAGAAGAAGACAGAGGGAGAAAATGTATCTATAAGATATAACCCTAGAAAAATACTCTCCTAGACCGCAATAGGGAACTTTTTATTTTTGAGTAACTTGCTGTGAATGTGTGTAATAATGAGGAGGGGTGCCTCCTATTTTTACTAATTTTCCAAGTGGAAAATTATTGGGGCTAACCTACCTTGGGGAAAATACAAAAATAATTTTCTTTCTATTCTTTTCTTGTTTATTATTTCCCCAAGGTTTACATTGATTCTTTCTAGGGTTTACATGAGTAGTTACATCATAATGAACTCCTGTGCGAGGTACAAGGAAATAAAATACAAGTACAATAATAACAACTTATGAAGTTGCCAACACTCCCTCTCAACAAGGAAGGTATTCTTCAAATATGGTCATCATCAACATCACAGACATATGGGTCTCTTCTATACATCTCATCCATCTTGATAATCTCTATAGATACTGAAAGTTATCAACATTGTCTTTGTCCTTTGAGAGGTGTCATCAAATTCTGATCCACTTAGTTCATTTGTATATCTATCAGCTCTGCTTTAAGTTTGTTTCTACCTAAGAACATGGACATGCTTCACATGGCCATATACTATCAGTTCATATCAAGTGATGGTGGGAGTTATCCTACAGCAAGTTGATAACCTGGGCCAATAGAGGTCACCAATGTACACAACCATCTACGACCTATTCATATCAAGAGATAGTGGGAATACTCCAAATAACTCCATATTGACAATATTAACATACAATGGCGATCAATGCACATGACCATCTATGTCCTTCCCATCGACATCGATGGGATTTTATCCTATACCTAGATGAGAACCTAAGCGAGTACAACCCAGCTATGTACATGACCATCTACAAGTTGTTCATCTCAAGAGATGGTGGGAATACTCCAAAGAACAACATATTGAGAATTTAAACGTATAGTTGTCATCAATGTACACAGTCATCTGTTACCTTCCCATCTCATAGTGCCGATGGGGTTTCTCCCATACATGGCTGAGATTTAGAACAAGTAGAGGCACTAGTGTAAAAGAATCATAGATACCGGTCTCTACTTTCCCTCTACTCGAGGGATGCATTTTCTTCCACTCCAATTCTTCTGCAAAATTATTCAAACTTTGTCCTGAGAAGAGGCTTGGTAAGAATATCTGTAGTCTGGTCATCTTTAGGAACATACTGTAACTCAACGACACCTTTCTACACCATATCACAAACGTAATTATATAGGATCTATATATGATTCATCTGATCATGAAATACATGATTCATTGACATCTTTATACAAATTTTATTATCACAGTGAATCATTGTTGGTCCTGGATTCTGGCCAAACAATCCTGTAAGGAGTTTTCTAAGCAATACTACTTCTCGACATGTTGTAGTGGAATCCATATACTCAACATCTGTGTTTCTAAGTGCTACGGAGTTATTCTTCTTTCTACACCAAAAAATTACTGCAGATCCCAAACTGAAGCAAACTCTAGAAGTACTCTTCCTATATGGAACACACCCGACCTAATTTGCATTAGAAAATCCTTGCAATTTCATATCACATCCTGAAGCATATCTTAGACCATATCCCAGAGTTCCACATAAGTATATGAGAACGTGTTTTGCATAAACCCATTGAATTTCCTCAGATCACTCATAAACTATGTTAGCACCATTTTTGGGCTAAGAATTTGGAAGGGGTTAGACCAGTAGAAATTAAAGGTAAGGTCCAATTTTTTTTGTATCATATGACCTAGATGTGTGCATAAGTGATTTTTAATGTCTTGAAGGATTTATTCCTTGGTTTGAAATGAAAAATGTAAAAAAAATTCCCAAGCATGACCTTGGAGATAAGATGCATGTGATAAATCTGCTTAGTGTTATGTTAAAGTAGGAATTAAGGGTGTATATCTACAGCAGGGGACATCAACGACTACAAGTAAATCCATAGGGGTAAGATGTACGGTTTAAATAATTTTGGTTACCTGTGGAATGGTGTTAACTTGCAAAAAAAAATAGTCATCAAATCAAGAGATGTTTTAGATCTACAATCATCAAGAATTCTACTAGTTAAACATGCATAAGGAAGAAAATTTTCAAAATCAACGAAATTGTGTAGATCCTACACATTTCAATGTGGGGATCTGAGGATGAAAGAGATATATGGTGGATATCAATTTCGCTTGAAGAACATGCACAGAGAAATAAACTTTTTAAGATTTGTGAAACTTGGGAGGCACATCAATATTGAACGACGAAGATTTAAAGAGGTTTTTGATCCACAGTTCAAATGGATTCTACTGTGTGAAAAAGAGAGGAGTAAGTTAAGTTGTAAATTTTGGGAATTGGGTAGGGGCGTCATATTTTGATGGCTCAGATAAAAAAATAATTTCAACGGTCTACATTAATTTCGTAGCTGAAAAGTGCATGGATGAAAAACATGTTGGGGATTAGCCAAATGTGATAGTGACTGCACCATTCAACGATCCAGATGAAGGTATAATCTAGATCAACGATTGATATTTATTCCACTGATCAAAGGTGTGAGAAAAAAATAAAATTTGTGAGGTTGAAAATGAGCTAAAGGGCATATGAAGTCAAGGGTGCATATTTGATTTGAAACAGATCTACGGTTTGAAACAATTCCATTGATAAAACATGTACACTTGAAGTTGAAGGGAAATCATAGAAATTGGGTAGACAAGAACATAATTCAATCGTTTAGATCAAAGTGGATTCAAATATATGGCATACAACCTTTTCGCAATGATGAAATGCATGTTTTGTAAGAGATTAAGGCTGGGTGGAAAGGTTAAAGAGGTGATTAAAAAGGTGTAAATAATTGATGGTGAAGATCAATCAGTGGATAGATATATGGTCATAATTCAATCCGTAGCTGGAATTTGCAAGGAGAATAGGGAAGGAAGCATAACAAATAATGAGTATAGGTGGTTTAAACAGGGAAAATGATCAACGGATCAGTATGAAGGGTACATAATGGACAGATGGGAGATATTTCCGCTGAAAAAGATGCATGAATGATATGGAAAAAAATATAAAAGTATGTGCACGTGGATTTAGGTCATTTGTTTATTTGTGCATTGGAAAGAGAAAGATCAAGACTATGCAGAACCAGCTAGCTCAGACATAATCCTTGGACCACTTGTCAACAGACAAGGTAGGATACTTATCCTCAATAAGAAAGTATTTAAAATGACTGAGGTAGAAGAGGTAGAATCCCAAAACCTGTAATATTAGAGGATTGAATAAATTTTTGAGGATGGAGACTCAGATATTTTTGACACAATATTGTTAAATGGCCCAATAGATGCTGCTAAAAATAAATTCAAACTCCTCAAAGAACATGTGACAAATATTCATAGTGTTTTAGTTCATACTTTCATTATTTTTCCACATACAAAACCCTAAACTTTTCTGAGTTTGTCGAGTGGTGCTCTTGTAATTACTCCTCTTCTAAGAGGGTAATTATGGATACAACTAAGTATAAAATTCCATGTCCATTCGGCCCTCTTGTTATCAGAAAAAATTTCTATGTTCTTGTCAATTTCACTCTAGTGTCCAAATATTTTAATGAAGAAAGCATAATCCAGTACTAAAGAGAGTCTCCCATTGAGAGAAAAAAATATTTCTTCAAGTCCTGTTTCAATCTTGATATCCTATTGCAAAACCATCCCTTCCCTGTTGATTCTAAATTATTCAATGAAGAAACCCAATGTGTCATAACCCTCATAAGTCAATTTATAGGGATAGATATAGATAAATATGTAACATAACCTTTAATGAGCCTTCTATGTCCCTTAACACTGGTCAGATTGAGTCAGAACAGTCAACTTAGTCAGTCTAGTCATTCTGGTTTAAATTTGATGATTTTCTAGCTGAAAATATTCATTCTTAGCTAGTTGACTTCCACAAAACGAGATGCTTCAGTTTCCAGTCGTATTTGTTTAAGATGTTCCTATCATTCAATGAGAAAACTTGGAACTCCCTGAAAACTTACAACTCCATAGAAAAACTGTTTGACCAAAATGATGTTGCAAAGGATCCCAAAGTTCATCCTGCTAATAATGTTGTTGAATATCAGAATATAGGAACTGAAGAAACACCTCGGGTTATAAAGTTGTCCAAGAATTTACCTGCAAAATAAAAAGAGGAGTACATAAATTTGATGAAGAAATACACAAATGTATTTTCCTAGTGCTATGAAGACCTGAAAGAGTATGATGTTTCTATCATACAACATACTATCCCAATAAATCCTAGAGAAAAACCTTTCAAATAAAAGCCGAGAAGAATAAATCCCATGTTGCTTCCTGTGATAGAGAAAGAAATCAAAAAAATGTTCAAAGCTAAAATTATTGTAACTCTGATATTTTCTAAGTGGGTAGCTAACTTAGTACATGTTAGAAATAAGAACGGTGAAATCAGTCTTTGTGTGGATTTCAAAAATCTTAACAAAGTTTCACTAAAAGACAACTATCCTTTACCAAAGATGGACCACTTTTTGCAAAAAGTAGTAGGAGTTGAGAATATTTATACTATGGATGGATTCTTAGGTTATAACCAAATCAAGGTGCTTCATGAGGACCAAGAGAATACTGCGTTTACTACACCATGGGGTACATTCATGTATGCCAAGATTCCCTTTGGTTTGATGAATACAGGGGATACATTTCAGCGAGCCATAGGTATTGCTTTTGTAGAAGAGAAAGATAAGTTTGTCGTTGTTTACATGGATGATATAACTATTTGTTCCTAGTATGGGAGGGAACATGTTAAACATTTGGAGAATTTTTTTCTGAAATGCAGAAAGTATGGTATCTCACTGAATCTTAGGAATTCAAATTTTGCTTGGGAAGAGGGAAAGCTGCTAGGACATATCATTTCAAAATATGGCATTAAAATTGATCCAAAAAGAGCCAATGCAATTTTAAAGGTTGAAGAGCCTAGGAGGAAAAAAGAGGTGCAGTCATTTATTGGACAAGTAAATTTTATGAGGAGATTCATTCCTAGATTTTCTAAAATACCGAGAAACATTACCAATATGCTGAATAAAGAGAATGAAATAAAATGGATAGTGGATTCTAGGAAATCCTTTAAATATATCAAAAAGGCCATCACTGAAGCCCCAGTTTTGGTGAGTCCAAATTTTACTAAAGATTTCCTAGTATTTTCTTATGCATCTGAGCATACTATAGCTAGAGTCGTGACTGCAGAAAAATAACCAGAACGTTGAGCATCCCATTTCTTTCTTCAGTAAGGTATTGAGAGATGGAGAGATAAAGTATGATATTATGGAAAACCAAACCTATGATTTGGTAAAATCCTTGAAAGATTTTAGAGTGTATATTCTCCATTCACATATTGTTGCATATGTTCCAAGTAATGTGGTAAAGAGCATTCTCACTCAACTGGATCGATAAGGTAAGAGAGCAAAGTGGATTGCTGTACCATTGGAATATGATCTTGAAATCAAGGCTACAAAGTTTATCAAGGGATAGGGACTTTCCAAACTAATGACAAAGTCAATTATGAATCTCTACAACTCAAATTGTTTTCCAGTCATTCAAACTAGCTTGATGTAGGGTTACAGGTATTGCCATATTTTTCTCTTTCTCCATGGTACAATGATATCATATATGTGCTACAAAATCTACAAGCTCCCGCAAGATTAAGTAAAGCAAGAGCTAGGTCTATAAAATTGAAGGCTGCAAAGTTTTTCTTTATGAATCAATCCCTTTACTGAAAGGGACTTGGTGGTGTGTTGTTTAATTTCCTATTGGAAGATGAAGCTCAATAAACAATGAAGGAATTTCATAAAGGAGATTGTGGAGGACATCACTTATGGAATGTGACAGCTAATAAGATTCCGAGAGATGGTTTTTACTTCCCTTCTATGTTTTATGACATCTATAAGGAGATCACTACATGTCATCAGTGTCATATTTTTTATGGTAAGAGGAAGCTCGTTCCACTTCCTCTTAATCCAATTTCAGTAGAAGCACCCTCTCAACAGTGGGGGTTATATTTCATTGGGTAAGTCAACCCAAATTCTCCAGGTCAACATAGACGGATTCTTATAGCAACATATTAATTTACAAAATGGATTGAGATATACCCCGTATGATAGATATTGATGTTGTGATGATGGAATTTCTGGAGAATGACATTCTGGCTAGGTTTGGTTGTCCCAGGAGAATTGTGGCATATAATGCACCTACCTTCAAGTCAAAAAAGATCATAAGTTCCTGTCACAAGTACCATATCAATTTGAACCATTCTATTGCTTACTATTCATAGGGAAATGGATTGGATGAATCTTCAAACAAAATTTTTGTAAGGATAATTAAGAAGTTACTGGAAGAAAACAAAAGAGCTTGGCATACAAAGCTAAAATATGCTTTATGGGAAGATAGGATCAGTACCAAAAGAGCAATTCGAAAATCACCATTTCAATTGGTTTATGGAGCTGAAGTACTTTTTCCAACATCTTTGGGATCATGTGTTCTGAAGCTGTTGCAAGAGCAGGAGGATGAGCCAAATAATATGCAAAGAAGGCTAAATAAAATAATAGAACTGAATGAAATAAGGGACACAGATTATGATAAAGTACAAATACATTAGGAAAATATCAAGAATACTTTTGACAGGAAAGTTAAAGAAGAACAGTTCCAGATAGACGATTTGGTTTTGAAGTGGGATGTTCCTGGAGAAGAAAAGCATGGAAAGTTTGATTATATGTGAGTAGGGCCATACATCATTGCAACATACATAAGAGATAATTCATTCATTTTTTAGCATCAGGATGGATCTCACCTTAAAGGAGGCCCTGTAAGTGGAATATTTATAAAACATTACCTATCTTGAGGGTCAAAGGTAATTTTTGTACTATAGAATGTATATATTTCGTTACATTTGAATCGGTATAGATGGTAAGCAAATAGATTTGAAGCCCGCAGAGAAGGCCCTAATATCTTGAGGGGTAACCATATTTATTTATTTTTATTTTTATATACAAAAAAAGGAAAAAAATGTTGTGTGAGGTTTGAGGTTTTGTAAGTCAAGCATTGGTCTACAGCCTCTTTTCTACCTCACGAGGAGGAAGCTGTTAGCACCATTTTTAGGATAAGAAGTTAAAAGGGGTTATACCAGTAGAAATGAAAGGTAAGGTCAAAATATTTTTGTATCATGTGACCTAGATGTGTGCATAAGCGATTTTTAATGTCTTGAAGGATTTATTCCTTGGTTTGAAATGAAAAATGTAAAAAACTTCCTAAGCGGGACCTTGGAGATAAGCTGCATGTGAGAAATCTGCTTAGTGTAATGTTGCAGCAGGAATTAAGGGTGTAGATCTATAGCAGGGGAGATCGACAGATACATGTAAATACACAGAGTTAAGATGCACGGTTTAAATAAATTTTGTTACATGTGGAATGGTTTTAACTTGAAGACAAAATTAGTCGTCAGATCAACAGATGTTTTAGATCTAGGGTCATGAAGAATTCCACTAGTTAAACATGCACGAGGAAGCAAAATTTCAAAATCAGCGGAATTGTGTAGATCCTGCACATTTCAATGGTTGGGATCTAGGGATGAAAGATATCTACAGTGGATATCAATTCCGCTACAAGAACATGCGCAGAGAAATAAACTTTTGAGATATGCGGAATTTCGTAGGCCCATCAATATTGAATGACAAAGACTTAAGAGGTTTTTTATCCATGGTTCGAATGGATTCCACTGTGTGAACAAGTGCAGAGGAAGTTAAGTTGTAAATCTACAGAATCAAGTAGGGGCCTCTTATTTTGATGGGTCAGATAAAATCCTAAATTAGATCAACGGTCGACATTAAGTTCACTACTGAAAAGTGCTTGGATTAATAAAATCTTGGGGCTCAGAGGAATGTGGTAGGGACCATGTCATTCAACGATCCATATGAAGGTATGATCTAGATCAATGGATTATATTTATTCCACTGATCAAAGGTGCAAGGAAAAATAAACTTGGTGAGGTTGCATAAAGAGCTAAAGGGAATATGAAGTCAAGGGCACAGATTTGATTTGAAACTGATCTACGACTTGAAACAATTCCACTAATAAAACATGCACACTCGAAGTTGAAGGGAAAATCATATAAATTGGGTAGACAAGAACATAGTTCAATGGTTCAGATCAAATTGTTGTTAGATCTATGGCATACAACCTTTCAGCAATGGAAAATGCATGTTTCTTAAGAGATTAAGGCTAGGCAGAAAGGTTAAAGAAGTGAGTAAAAAGGTGGAAATAATTGTCGGTGAATATTAACCAGCGGATAGATCTATGGTCATAATTCAATCTAAAACTAGAAGTTGCAATGAGAATAGGGAAGGCAGCATAACAGAGAATGGGGATAGGTGGTTTAAATAGGGAAAAGGATCAACGACTCAGGATGAAGGGTACAAAATGGACGGATGGGATATATTTCCGCTGAACAAGATGTCAGAATGATATGGAAGAAAAAATAATATAAAAGTACATTTACATGGCTTTAGGTCATTTGTTTATTTGTGCATTGGAAAGCAAAATTCCAAGACTGAGCAGAAGCGACCATCTCAGAAAAAATCTTTGGACTACTTGTCAACGAGCAAGGTAGGAACTTATCCTCAATAAGAAAGTATTTAAATTGGTCGTGGTAGAAGACGTAGAAGCTCAAAACCTGGAATATCAAAGGATTGAAGAGATTTTTTAGGATAAATACTTAGATATTTTTGACACAATATTGCTGAATGGTCCAATAAATTCTGCTAAAAATAAGTTAAAACTCTAAAAATACCAAGGGACATAGGTTCGTAGTCCTTTTAGTTCATACTTTAATTATTTTTTCATAGACCAAACCCTAAAATTTCATGAGTTTGTCGACTGGTGCGCTTGTAATTACTCCTCTTCTGAGAGGGTAATTATGGATACAACCAAGTCTAAGATCCTATGTCCAGTCAGCCCTCTTGTTATCATAAAAAATTTCTCTATTTAGGTTGAATTCACTCAAGTGTCCAAAGATTTTGATGAATAAAGAATAATCCATTACTTTAGAGATTCTTCCATCAAGCGAAAACATGCTCTCTTCAAGGCCTGTTTCAAGCCAGATATCCTACTGCAAAAGCAACCCTTCCCTGTTGATTCTAACTTATTCAATGAAGAAAACTAGTGTGTCATATCCCTCATAAGTCAATTTCTATGGTTATATATAGATAAATATGTCACGAAACCTTTAATGAGCCTATTATTTTCCCTTAGCACTGGTCAGATTGAGTCAAAACAGTCAGGTCAATCAGCCTGGTCATACTACCTTAAATTTGATGAGTTTCTAGCTGAAAATATTCATTCTTAGCTAGTTGACTTCCATAAAATGAGATGCTTTAGGTTCTATTCATATCTTCTTAAGATGTTCCTATCATTCAATGAAGAAAACTTGAAACTCCCTAAAATGGCACTTACAGAAGGAATGAACAGGGATTACAGCAGATATATGAATTTTCTTATGCCAAAGGTCTATAATGTATTCTTTATAAAGAAATTGCCTCGAGTTTTTCCACAGATGAAGAAAATGTTACAGTTCTCTCCTGAAAAGAGAATTGGATATTGGTTTCTGTTAGAACAGGGTACAATAATAAGATTATATGGGTTTTTCATTAGCCATACATTTTTCTTGTATTCCTAATTGTTAGAGTGTTTTCCTTGGAGTTAATAAGATAGAAGCTGATAGTAGAAATTACCATTTTATTAATTTCAATAAGACTTCAAAGATCAAGTTCTCATGGGTTATAGTCCCATTCATCATTAAGAATGAGTCTTATTTACCAATGATAGAAAGCTTATTGAGAGAAATGGAGTTTCAAACCGATGTTTCCATAAACTATGATCCCCATCATATCATTTCTATCAAGAGACAAGTCAATAAGAACAATCCCTTTGAGAATTTTGAGGTTGTAGGTATATATGAGACTACAAACTGGATGGACTACCCTCATGAGACCCAGGTGGATGTCAATATCCTTGAAGATTCCACTTCCTCAGTAAAGGAAGTCAACTCATTACAACTTGGAACTTCAATCTTGGTTCCAACAGCAGAAAGAATTACACCAATAACCAACTTCTCCAAGAGAACCAATAAAAGAGACTTCTCTGATGTCATGGATGCAGAGGAGGAAGATAAAGCAAGAAAAAATAAGAAACAGAAGGTTGAAGTAATAGGACAACTTGTGCAAATATCATAAGTGAAGGGTAAAAAGAAGAAGCAAATGAAGGTGAAAGGACATACTTTTGAGGTCAAAGAATATGTGTTTTCTGAAACACCCACTGATTCCACCTCCCAATTCAAGAATAGATCACAATTATTTGATAAATATAAATATGATAAGTAGGTGGCTTCAGATGAAGCCATGAAACTGTATGTAGAGGTCAGAAAAATTTCTATTAAGGATGTTAGCGATCATTCTAAAAATATATTGAATTTGGAAATAGAAACAAAGAGTAAAGTTGCTGGAATGAAAATGAGCTTGGAGAATATCCCCATTCTTGACATGATCAACTTGCACAAACAAACTGGGGATATTATATACACTAACATGCTAAAGGAAACATTGAAAGTATCTGTATTGCAGTCTAGTAAAAGCATGATTGAAAATCATCTCAGGTAGGAGAAGGTGGAAAACAAGGCCCATCAGCAATAAATCAAAAAATTACAAACAAACTTGTTGGCTACTGACAGTCAAGCAAACAAAGGGGCTGCAACAAAGAAAATGTTGAATGAAAAAGAGAGCACCATTCAATTATTGAAGAAGAATCTTAAGATCCCATCGACTCAGCTGACACAAGATTTTGAGCTAATAGAGCTTAAAAAGGAAAAAGAATATTTGAATGGTGAGATTTGGGCCAGGAAAATTACACAAGGAAGACCCTTAAGCGCACGTAAAGAAGGAAAAGTGCGCATGTGATGCAGTAAAAGAGGGTTAAGGATGAAACAAAATAACCGACGTGGCAAAGGTAAAACATGCGCGTGAAGGAGAAAGGAAGGGTAAGGACGGAAAGGAAGCACAGAGCAAAGGAAGCTGAGACGATGATTAGTGCGACAAAGAGAAGAACATCTAGAGTCGATGGAAGAGGAAGGTAGAAGAGTAAAAGATGGACAAATGAAAGTCATTAGACAAACTACAGAAGGACGAGCAAGTAGAAGAATGAAGGACAAGTTTTGCGGCTATTCAAGACCTATACAGACAAGATAAAAGATGTTTCTATGGCTAGTTAACACTGTGGTTAATGTCTTGTAGGAATATCGTGTCTAGGTATGGGCCAACATTAATGTAACAAATATATTTTGTAGCTACTTGATTCTGTAATAACTGAGCTGTACTCATTCAACCCTGTGTGGTCTTGTAAACACTATAAGTAGGAGGAACCTGCTCTGTATAAGAGTTATGTTCAGTTTAGTATAAGTTCAAAGAGTTAGATAAAGGAATTTGTTAGTTTATTGTTGACTCAGAAGAGGAGTCTAGTAGAAATAGAAGGTTGTTGAGCCATGGATCTGTAGCTGAGTACACAGACCATTGAGTAGAAGATTCAATCCAGGATGTGTGTCGATCAATAGGAGTAGATAGAATAAGAGAATGAGAGCAAGAGAGTCCGAGTCAAATAGACATATCTCAAAACAGTCTGCAAGTTGCAGATTGCAAGGTGCTACCTATATTTCTCATGCCATATGAAAAGCACCTTGGTGGTTTTTCCCAGATGGATTTCCATGCTATTTCCTATGTCGCATGGATGAATGTTGTTGAATGTTGAAGGATTATGTGAATGCTTTCTTACTTGTATTGTTTACAGTTACTATTGAATGTATGTCACAATATTACCTTTCAGTAAATGAATGAATCTTAAAATCATTGTCGACATGTTGTGTGGGAATTCATGGTTAAGCTGCTAACTTATAATATACGTCTCATTCTATCAATTATAAGTAATGAAACCATTGTGCCGCATAGTTTCAACATCTATTGAGGTTGCCAGGACAAGGTTTTGTCATGCGCTGGTTGTGGCACACAGTTGCACCATGTTGCATAGTGGAAGACTCCATCCCTATATCCTTGTCGAGCACCTTGGATGCGTGCGAAGGGACTACAATACCTCGCCAACTTTGGAAACATGGTTCTGGAATTTACCCATAAATATATCTCAGGTGAGACTGCACCTACCTAGCAGGTGTTTCTGACCGAGCTTGGTCTGTTGGGTTGATGTATTTTGGTTTCTTGTTGGCATTGTGTTGTTGATGAACCTTGGGTCGCGTAAGTAAGGAAAAGAGACCAACAAATGGTTCTGTTTCCAGGACCCGTAGCAAATTGATTTGAGGTAAATGTTGTTTCATCTGACAAGGAATGAGATAGAGGATTCGCTAGATTCTAAGACGCTAACCTTTGTGCAAGAAGAGTGCGCAGGATCATGGTTGAGCGCAGAAAATTGGTTAAATCAATACATATATTTTGATATTCATGAGATATTTTTTGTAGAGTTTCCTATTGTGCTGCATGAGTGGTTTTCAAGATTGGCGACTCAAAAGATAAATTTTTAGAGGAGAGAAGCGGTTGGGTGGAGTGATTAGTTGTTTCACGAGTAACCAATGTAAGTAACACCATCATTAGAGTTGTTGATTTTTGGGCCGATAGTATTTTGCAAAGGTATATTATTGAGTTTTCAATAGAGACTATAACCTCATATAGTGAGGTTGAAATAATTTTTTTCCAAGGACCGTGAAGGAGGTATTTGTTATCTATCGGCATGTGGATAAAGATGCTATTTTACGAGAGGGGCATCTTGCAGTTGAGTAGTTGAGCTGCATATCCAAGGGGAGGAGATATGCCGCGGATGATGTACAGAGAAAATGGGAAATGGTGAGCTAAGATGTTCCTAGGAAGTACAAAACCTCAACTAGAAGCTGGAGTCCTAAGAAGTGGAAGGAGATTCAGATCAGGGAAAAGAAGAAAGACAGAGGACTATCAATGAAATCCTAGTTTTTTCGAAGAAAGTGAGCATGAAATTCAGTCACAGCTCAGTGAAGGGTCTGGTGACAAAGTGGAGAACTATAGCCTAATTTATGAAGGAACAGAAGAATTCAAAGAATCTACAAAAACACTAAGATCAGGATGTAACTACATCACACCTAGAGTATCACCAAAGGTGAGGTCTAGAGACTCATATCTGAAAGACTTGTTAATAATTATAGTGCTAGTATAGCGACTAGCACGTAAGAGGGTACACCTACATTAAATTATTCATCAGATAACCCTGACACCAACTCAATGTTCAGGCATGATATTTGGTTACCCACATGTAATGGGAATGGAGCAGAAGATCTGAAACATCATTGGTTCCTCTATGAAGCTGTTTGGATGGTTTTCCTAGTTCACAATGCGGACCTAATGAAAGTGCAGATGATTAGGACTACAAGGGGTCATGTGCTGGATTGTTTATGAAGTTATTCGTAGTACTTCGAGGAACACCACAGAAGACTCTTGAAGAGATACGACTCACAACGATTTCTGAGTTCACAAAACCTAAATATGAGTTGCAGTGTATCATTGAGATCAAGGAGATAAAGAAGTCATTGCAAGAGTTTGTATGGGACTTTGACCAACAATTTAAAATTTTGATGGCTAAAGTTTTCAAATGTCGGATGTACAACATAAAGAGTGGTTTATTGTTATGCTATTACTGCACATTCAAGGCCTATCAATGCAACAAAATATTGAATCACAAACCGCAGCACTAGAATTGTCCATGAAACTAGAAGCCTCACCAATCAGCAATGGTGCCACATGAATGGTGTAGATTCAATCAAAGATGGATAATTTGATGATACAACTTCAGGATATCAAGAAGGGTAAGGAATCCCAATAATATTTATGGTGTACCAAAAGCAGAATGGATGGACACACCAAGGACAATTGTCTGACCTACATGAATTATATCTCATCAGGTGCGCCAAACCCATTGATTTCCCAAGGACTACCCTAGTTTTGCATATGAAAAACTAGAGGACATCACAATGAGGAGTGTCTATACTTGAAAAAGACTGTAACTACCCCAGCAAGCCTTTTCTATAAATTATGTAAGTTAGTAGGGCATGAAGAAAAGGACTGCAAAGCATACCAACTCTTGAAGGAAAACACAGTGGACACCTACTTGATGAAGAATGATGGACCGACTCATATTAAATAGGAACAAGTGCACTACCATCCTACGCCTTTCACAAAACATCACTATCAAAACCAGTATCAGCCTCAGTATGCGCCACAAAATCAATATCATCCAGTCCTCAGGTCAAAATCAATGTCTTCAGTTGATTGCAAAGTGGCAAGCTAGGACCATTACAGGTCCTAACCTTCCACAGAATCCGAACCCAAATCCAAATCCTAACTTGAACGTCCAGATGATTGTTGTAGAGCCAAGAGAGCCAAGCTGTAATACCCCGGTTTTAAGCTCGCTTACATTAAAAATACATGATACGTATATTGTAAATAATCTTGGTGCAGAGCTAAAGTCTAAGGCCCCACCATCGATTTGGTTATGTTGTGTTTATGTTTTGAGAATGGTCACCGATGGATATCGGGACATATGGAATATATTTAATTGTG
Organism: Pseudotsuga menziesii; assembly: GCA_001517045.1. Taxonomy (NCBI): domain Eukaryota; kingdom Viridiplantae; phylum Streptophyta; class Pinopsida; order Pinales; family Pinaceae; genus Pseudotsuga; species Pseudotsuga menziesii. Next base: position 389,349 of record LPNX010234012.1, on the reverse strand, counting down.
ACATCATGTAAACACACATTTTAATTAAATAACCCAACCAGCTATGTTCGCGGCAACTAAATTGAGAAGGGGCATGATTCCAAAGGATAAGGAAGGGGGGGATGTTGAACTTTGAGTCATGGGGAAAATCCATGTGTCACCTCTCTCTTTTACTCCCACCACCTTGGTTTTCTGTTGGTTAGTTGGGATAGTGAATTGGTTGGCAAAAATACCATGCCCACACCTTCTCACTCTCTCTCCACGACGCGTCTGTTGGCCTGTTCACTACCCCCAATCGTGAGCCTGTTCAGTTCCTTCACGCGAGGGAGTTAAAGGAATCCACATTCCATTGTTGGGGGTTCGCCTTCTCTCTCAGGATTTATATTTAGTAGGTTTCCTTCCCCGTTCATGCAAAAGACAGTTCTCCTCTGCCCCACGAATTCAAGGGCTAGTGGATTGTTTCTATCCTTTGTTCACACAAAGAGTGTGTCTTTTTCCACCATTGGCAGATTTATTAATGTTCTATTCTTCACATTGTTGAAATTTTGTTTGTAATTGCATCCATAGTTCTGTGGGTTACATTCTATCTATCACAGAGAGTTGGAAGTCAGAACCTATTCCATTCCTGGTCTGTACAAGTTTTCCCCCATGATTACAGTGAGATTTGTGTGCTGTGGGCTCAAAGTTGATCATGGGCTATCATTGCCACGATTTCCTTGGCTGTGTCTTTTTCCCCCTCATGCATCGACTGAGAATCGTTTTCCTTTCCCATTGTTGTCTGTGTAATTTCTCCAATGATTTCCTTGAAGAATGTCTGTGGTTTCATAGTTGTTGTGGGATGTTGTTTTCCACAATGGATTGACTGTGTTTTTCCCCTGTAAAAGCTTGAATAGATGTTTGGCTGCTTGCATGTAGTGGTTTTGTCCTCAAACTGCATTGGAGTGGTGAATAAGGACCTGAGGTGCTTGAGAAACCTGGTGGACTGAGAACCACATAGATAGAGCTACTGAGCTGGCTTCCTTCTCCACAACCCCTTAAAAGCACAGGAAGGGAGATCGAGGTCTGAGGGATTGCGTTGTAGAGAAAGGGATAATTTCCTTGTGTTGGGTGTGTGTATATGTTCTAGAAGCCATAATGGTTCTAGTGTTGGTGTTTGTAGCTCTTCAATGAGCTCACCAGCTTAGCATTAGCCTTTCCCAGTTCCTGGATGGCCTGATAAACCCAACTTTGTTGTCTTGGTTGATCTGTTGTTCGCCTGATAAACCCAACTGTGTTGTCTTGGCTGAACTGTGTGCCCTTGTGGTGTTGTTATTCATGGCTATGTGTAAGTCTGTTTAGTTCCTTATTCCTTGGGAATCATTCCTGGCTCAGGGGTGGTAGCGTTGCTGAGAGATTAAGGATCATGCGAGCCGATGGTTGGGTGGAACGTTGCAGTGACGTAGCTGGTTGCAGAACAAGCTCTTTATAAGATAAGTATTGTTTCCTAACTTGTATATGCAATTATAATCACCATTGATGAATGATGTTATACATGTTAAATGCTGATCTGTATATGCATGAATGCTGATTGAAATGTTTTGCTTCCATTGTGTAAATGAATGATTATGATTCGTAATATGTTTTATGTTTTAAGTATCATGCTTCAGCAGCATAATTATGTATGTTCATGTTCATGGGGCTAGATCCCCGGATGATTGATGTATAGTATCATCCTCTTCACCGATCGGAGGGTCAGGGATGTTACAGTGTGGTATCAGAGCTTTGGTTGTAGCATGGGCCTGAATGGGCTATGACAGATCAAATAGCAGAGGCAGGTTTCCTTCTGTCCAGCAGCAATCAAAAAATTGTGGCAGGAAAACTCAGAAAATTTTCTAAGTGCCAGAACTATCGGTCCATCGGAAGACTCAGTGACAAGATCTTCCGATGTGGCAGGAACTTAGTGGGAAGGCCACTCGATGGACAGTAACCAGAAAAACTTTCAAAATTTTCCTAAGTCCGACCATCAGCGATCAATGGAAGATAGTTGTTCTCATTGCCAATGGTTAGATGGGGAAACTACCGATCAACATAGACAAGAATTAGTTGAATGGGTTGCTACCGTGGGGAATAAAACACCGATGCAGTAGTACTAGTGGTTCTGACTACCGACAGAAGGAGAAAGTTTCAAAATTTTTACAAGTGATGAAAACATCGGTCATCGAAAGAAGATAGTGGTTTGTGCGCCCACCGTTGCGAAAGCCTAGGGCACTAGTCTTCTGACGAGAAGAGTTTCGACTGCTGATTTCGATTGGGTTATGCCTCAGTTTGCCGATTGAAAGTCATTAGCAGGTTGGGCTACTGATTGAAAAAAGATTGAAGATGATAACCTGTAGTTGCGGCTGCTGAATGAGCCATTTCTCCGACAAATAGGAGATAGTTGAGCCGATCAAAGCGACAAAAAAGGAAGACTAAAGTCCCTGAATCATCTGCCATTGGTGATGATTAGCTGATAACATCATCGATGCTCAGAGGATGCGATCGTCTATGAGCTATAGCAAGTGAAGTCTGTCGAAGCGTCCGTCGTTGCGGAGATCGAAGAGACTAACCACCCGATGAGGAATGCCTTCGAGCACCAATGCCACAGCTTCTAGAGGCTCTGACCACCGACAAAGTTAGGAGTTGCGGAATATTTAGTTTGATTGTGGACCACCATTGTGGAAGGCTTGACGATTAACTTTCTAGTGCGTAGGGCACCCAGCCGCCGACGCAACAAGTTAACCCAAGATATCACCAACGAAATTTGGAACGATGGATGATTAAGGACTGATACGAAGGAAGGGAATAGACCAATGAATCACTGACATGCCAGGAAGTTAGTAGGGAAGAGACCTGACTTTTGAGGAGTAAGAAGGCATCAAAAAATTGTTAATGATTGGATCGCTGATTGAAAGCTCAGCCGGTTCGCCCACGAAAATGGTAGGAAGATCGTTTTCCACCGTTGCGGTTGCTCAGATGACTATGCAACCGATGCACAATTTTTTTGCTCGCTGATACAGAGCGGGATTTTAGTCATTTTACCCATTGAAATGCCGGAAAGGAATAAACAGCAGACCGCTGATGAACAGACAATTTCTTCATCAATGCAGATTGGAAGCGTAGTTGTTTTGACCACCGAAATGTTGGATATTTAGTTGGAAGGAGGTCCGATTGGACCTAAGAAGATTTGGGTTTTTCAGAAGAATTTCTTGGTGATTTTTTGAGCATTTTTTTACTGTCTTTCAGTCAATTTTCAGCATATTTCAGCAGACTACCCGTGGTCACAGAGCTAAATATGAAATAGGGAAAATTCTGTGCTTTAGCATAATTGTTGTTTTATGAAATTTCCAGAAGAAAAAGGTAAGTAGTTTTATTTATATTAATGTATGCATCTAACATTTTGCTAGTAATAGATTTGTAGAACTATAGATAATTTCCAAGAGCAGTACTCTAGAAAGAATAGTGTGGTAAAACAAGAGGTGGTTCAATCATGAGAACTCATGATGGGTATGATGCTTGGGATTCTTATGAGCGAGCAGAAGATGCCATGGGAGAAAATGTCGATAATGGAGATGAGGACATAGAGTCTAATGGAAGGATATTTCATGGGACACCTCCCGAGGTTGCAACCACCATGATAAGCTTAGATAAATCCCAGGAAGAGTAGCATCAATTGAATGCTGTCATATTGCAGAGTTTGATAGATTTACATAAAAAGATAGATTCTGGATGAGGTACATCGATACCAGAAGGCAGTAAGAGTAGTACTAGGAGAAGAAGAAGGACTTCCAGTGGATCATTTGACTCTGAAGAATCTAGTGGAGATACAAGTTCATCTTCTCATAAAAGGAAAAGAAGAAGGCACCATAAGGATCGCTCTCGAGAGGAATTTAGGAAAGCTAAACCTCCTACATTTGATGGTGAGATAAAGACAGGACAAGAAGATGAATCTTGGATTCTTGGGATCAAGAGGTACTTTTAGGAGCAGGATTATTCAGGAAACATGAAGGCACAAGTTTCCATATTCAATCTGAATGGAAGGGCATGCATTTGGTGGGAACACTTCAAGCAGGTAAAGAAGATCAGCAAAAGGAAACTGAAATGGAAACAGTTCAAGAAGTATTTCAGGCAGAAATACCTTTCTGACAGGTATTATGATGACAAGATCAAGGATTTCCATGAGCTAAGATTGGGACAACAGATTATGGATGAATATGCAAATAAATTCTTGGAATTGTTGAGGTATGTTTGGTACATCAGAGATGAAAAAGTAAAAATCCAGTGGTTTCTGAGTGGATTGCCTCAAGCCTACAAAGATAAAATTGAGTTCTATGAGCCAAGGAATCTCGAAGAAGAAATAAGAAAGGATAAATATTGCTATGAGCAGAGCAAAGGTAAACGTGATTACCATAAGGCATGGACGGACAAGAAGAAAGATTCCATCGCAAAACTACAAGCACTGATAGAAGAAACCCCACAAGAGTCGCAACCAGAAAGGAAAATTAACCAGGTCAGAAAGAAATTCAAAACTGGGTGTGAGTTGGGATTGAATGTGCAAATAGGTGACTATGACATGGATTACATTATATTATACCTACGCTCAGATGTCAACATTTTGACATGACAAACTTGGGAAAGCCTTGAAAATCTGTACTTGGACTGGTCTGTTGTTCAGTTGCAACTTGCAAATCTGTTGAAGGTCCCACCAATTGGTAGGTTGATTCAAGTCCCTATCGACATTAAAGGGTTGCACACATTTGCATACTTTGAAGTCACTAACATTGTCGACAACACAGACCCATATCCTGCGCTTCAAATGATCAAGAAGAAGATATTTGCTCAAATCCCTGTCGAGGAGGAAAATTCCCACCAATGCAGTGTGACCATCCATCAATGGATGGCTTGTTACACTCTAATTGGAGACCCAGATAATGACCCAACTAACATAAACATACCGGAATCAGAGGGTACATGCACAATGGAAGGAAGTGGCATTTCTACTGACCAATTCCTAAAGCCGCTGAAAATCAATAAGGTAAGCATTAGGTCGATAGAGAACCTAAATTTTGCCAATATAGAATATTATTGGGATGAAGAGATAGCCGTGAAGATCACAGACTTACTGCATGAATATAAGGGCCTATTCCCAACCAATTTCGTAGAGATAAAGGGAATAATAGGAGATTTGGGAGAAATGAAAATACCCCTGAAACTAGATGCTAGACAATTTAAGCAATGACCTTATAGGTTGAATCTATGGTATAAAGAAAAGGTAAGAGTTGAATTGGATCACATGCTCGACGTAGGAATCATTGAACCTATTGAGGAACCAGAGTGGGTCAGCCCTATAGCGATCCGGGATAAGAAGAAAACATGTGAATTCAGGATCTGTGCCGACCTAATGAAACTGAATGATGCATGCCTGCATGATCCATTCCCAACACTGTTAACAGATGAATTGATGGAGAGTGTAGGAGGAAAAGAAATGTATTCATTCATCAATGGCTTCTTTGGTTATCATTAGGTCAGAATTGCGAAGGAGGATAGCCACAAAATGACCTTTGTCACAGAATGGGGATGCTACTGGTATACAGTAATGCCCTTTGGACTCAAGAATGCAGCTGTTATTTTTTCTACAATAGTAGTCTCTACTTTTAAATATTTTATTCATAAGTTTCTTGAGGTCTACTTTGATGATTGGACTATGTTTGGTCTAGTAAGAGACCATATTGAGAGTCTACACATGATGTTGGGCCGCTATCGCTAGTATCAGATCATGCTTAATTCCAAGAAATATGTTTTTTGTACACCATTTGGTGTGCTTTTGGGTCACATTGTTTGTCGCGATGGATTTTTGGTCAACCTAGAAAAATTTTCGATTATCCTTGACTTGAAACCACCTACAGCAGTCACGCAACTCAAATCAATGTTAGGGAACATAGGATACTATAGGAAGTTAATCAGAGGATATGTCGAGATCACTACACCTATGGAGAAACTATTAAAGAAAGATGAAAAGTACCTGGGGACATCATCTTGCCAGGAAATCTTGGACAAATTGAAGAAAAATATGGACACTGCACCAATACTTGTAATTATGGACTGGAAGGAGTTCCACGTTCATGTCGATGCGTCGTCTGTCATGCTCGTCATTGTCTTTACATAGCTAGTTGAAGGTGTAGTTGACCACACTATTTATCTTTCTAGTAGAAAACTATCAACAATAGAGAAAAACTATACAACAATTGAAAGGGAAGGCCTCGCAATGGTCTATGCACTGCAGAACTTCAAATGTACACTGATCATTCAGCTTTAAAACACCTAGTAAACAAGCCAATGTTGGGGGGAAAGACCTATCAATGGCTCCTCCTATTTATATAATTCGACTTTGAATTCATTTTTAAATCTGATCGAATGAATGTCAAACCTGACCATTTGTTAAGGATAGAAAGCAGTGAAGAACCAACTAGTTTGGAGGATAACTTGCCCGACATGTAGCTGTTTGTTGTCACCATTATGGATGATCAGGATAAGGAATTGAACACCATCATTCACTTCTTGAGAACTGGTTATGCACCTGAAGGATTCTCCACCAACTAGAAGAAACATCTAGTTGTCAGAGTTGTTGATTATACACTGATTGTGGGGCATCTGTACAAATTGGGCACAAATGAAATATAACGATGGTGTGTCTTTGACCATGGGTGACAATGGGTAATGAGTGAAGCACATGTTGGTATCGCAGGAGGACACTATGCTAGAAAAGAAACTATGTGCAAGATATTACAAGTAGGATTATGGTGGCCAACCATACATATGGATACTAGGAGTGTCTGCCGGTGCTATGATATCTTCCAGAGAATAGGAAAACCATCACGTCGCGGTGAGATGCCTATTGCGTCGCAGATAACCCTCTAGTATTTTGATAAATGGGTTGTTGATTTCATTGGACCAATCAGTCTACTAGGGAAGAGGACTACTGTGCAATACTTTATCACTATGACAGACTACTTGGCCAGATGGGATGAAGTCATGCCTCTTAAATATTGCACCACTGCGACTATGGTGAAGTTTCTATTTGATAATGTGGTGACCAGATTTGGTTGTCCAAAAATTATACTCAACAATCAAGGTACACATTTTGTTAACAAAATCATTACTGAGATTACTGTAGAGTTCCATATCTAGCATAAGAAGATGACACCTTATCATCCCCAGGAAAGTTGAATGGTTGAAGCCTTCAACAAGATTATGGAGAATGCATTAACCAAAGTATGCAATGTACACCGCAATGATTGAGATCAGAAAGTTTTAGCTGTGCTATGGGCGTATTGCACAGCTTGCAAGTGATTGACATGACATACCCCATTTATACTGGTGTACGGAAAGGATGTTGTTGTGCCAATGGAGTACATTGTGTTGAGGCTACATATTGTTGTGCTGACAGAAATTACCGACGGAGATGTTGTTAACCAAAGGTTGTCGCAACTCCTTCATATGGAAGAGGAACACTTCATCGTAGGATTCCATCAGACCATAGAAAGGAAAAGGAAGAAATCATGGAATGATCTCCATATTCATATTAATCCATTTGAATTCATAGGACTTGTGTTGCTATATGACAACAAATTCTTCAAAAATCCAAGGAAATTAAAAACGCATTGGCTAGGACCATATTTTATTACGCACATTACTGATGCGAGCACAGTAAAACTATAGAAAGTAGATGGAACATATGTCACAGGAATGGTGAATGGAATTTTCCTGAAACCTTACTATGATGGCCGNGAGAGAGAGAGAGAGAGAGAGAGAGAGAGAGAGAGAGAGAGAGAGAGAGAGAGAGAGAGAGAGAAAGGAAATTTTTCTAATGTAAGAATATCTGGGAAAGATTGAGATGGTTATGACAACAAAGCATCATTACTTCGATAATCCAGAGGAGAATGATGATGTGCTTTACAGTATCATCAGTCATTTTTGCCATAAGTACCATAATTGTCCTGATAGGTACAGCTCAGAACTCGAGTAGTCGAATTAATGAGAAATTCATCGAACGAGAAGCACACCTGATCGACAAAATATTGACCTCCCATATAATGATGATTGCAGGATGCATAAGTTCCTATAAAGCTAAGCTTCATCGTCAAGTTTCAATTTACTTTCACCTAGTGAAGACAAAAGAGCCAGAGATGAGAGTTGATAGAGCTAAAACCTATGGTCATAGATATTTCTAGTGCCAGTGAGATTTCAGACGTGAATGTTTCCTCGTCGTGTCCGATCAAAGAATAAATTGCATCGCAGGAAGTAGAATAACCAAAGAAAGAACCAGAAGCAATTTTGTGACCAAGACAACAACTAGTTCCTATGGCTGGTTCAACCCCTATTCCACCTTCTGGTGCGGGTCCTATGCCAAACCTCACTTGGAATCCACCCATTAAAAATCCATGACCAGTCGTGCCACCAAGAGAGGCTCCAAGTCATCCAGATCGAAGCTGTCAAAGAAACACAAGGCTAAGGCCATTATGGATATGCCTGATGAGGACATGATGGATGAGGATGCTCCAGGCTCACTACCCCACAGAGATTTCAGTTCCATAGTGGAAGATGAGAAATTTACACACTACGTCCGTTCAAGGAGAGATCATGTGTAGAAGGTGACACTTCCAAACAGAGCGGGCTCCTCCTTAGTGATATGTCGCATCCCTATTGAGGTGCCTCTATTGATGGACATACTACTTAACCTATCCAAGCTACAGTTTCAAGATGTTGACACCCATAAGAAGGTGGGTCTAGAAAGGAATAATTACATGGTTACACTGCTAGCCATTCCACGTGAGCCCCCGCTTGTAGTGCCAATGGAGTGGGCCAGCATTGTTGATTATGCAGGATTGTTGAACTTGCTCCTCTTATCGCACTTTGGTCACAGTACAAAAGCCACTACATATGTGAAAAAACTCTTTGTCTATTTCCATAGAGGATTCTTACGGCTCTGTCGACCCTACCCGGTCAACGTTTATCTCATATCATCGATAACTAGTCTTCCAAAGACAGGAGAGGACCCTTCGCCATACTTATGCGCAAACAGAGATACGACCAAGATGAAACAAAAGTATGATATTTAGGGGTAGGGGATTTCTCATTTCCCCTATAGAAGACAACATGGTGCAGTTCACCACAAAAATCCTATCATGCAAGCTGTTACGCAAGACAAGGCAGACTAAGTGCACTTTTGGGGCGTTAAAAATCACCGAATAGTGTGTAGTGGGTGTAACATTCAATTGGTTGCAATTCCTATTGAACAAACTCATAGATGATGCAGAGAAGGCCCACGAGGACCTTAAAGCTAAATTCCACTACTCCTGACTGCTCATTCTAATCTCTTTCATTTTGTGGTCCAACCCACCAGACCACCAGCCAATGGGTGTCCCATTTCTTTGCCTTGGCACAAAGTATCCGAACCTCTGGGAGAATAAGGAAGATAAAATTTACCTGATGGACAATAACATCGAGTTCTTTCTACATGGCGAGGAACTGCACGATGTTATAAGGAAGTCCCATAGATTAATGGTTGCAACAATGTAGATATATGTGGGTGTCCACAATGTCATTCTAGAGCAAAGGAAGGACCCTTCCAAGCAAGTGCACCAAGAAGGGTTTATGTTCACTGATGTCGATGTGGACACAGTCGTTCACAACAAGCTGGTAGAATGGCATGGCCAAGTCAATCAGCAGATGGACCAAGGAGGAAACCAGGGAGGATATGGCCAAGGCAAGGGCTGAGGCGAGGGCGGAGGCAAGGGCCAAGGGAATGGTTAGGATCATGACAAAAACGATGCAAAAATAATGATGGTTGCAACAAACAAGATAATCAGTCACCAAGCTCCGATGATGACGATAGTGAGTGAAGCAAAGACTATGATGATGATAATGAGGATGACTTTGAAGGCACACCTACTGTTGAGGATGTGCAGAATGCCCATGAAGAGATGTGCAATGAAGAGAAACATCAGCCACAGCATAAGAAGCACAAAGTAGAAAAATTGGCTAACACTGTCAACTTAGCCGAGGAGGACATAAGCCTGTTGTCTGACACCATTGCAGAGGTTTCCAAGTATAGTCTAAAGGGCCTAAGTAAGAAACAACTACGACTGGCCAACAAACTGGCGGACCATATCAATACCCCTAATGATGTTATTAATGAGGTAAAAATCACAGTCAAATCTGAGACTTATGGCGTGGACCCTAACGAAATGCTAGTAACATCGCTACTGTTGCATCTGGTAAAAATAGACATACATGAAAGAGAAATGGAAATAGGGACACCTGAGTTTGATGATGTTGTCCATGGGTTTGAAATGCTATTAATGGACTTGTCTAAAATCACACTAGCTGACTTTTATGCTATGCAGCATGTAGCTACGACTGTGATATGGATCCGAGAGAATTCTCTTCCTATCAGGAAACCAAGAAGAAAAGGAAGGATACAGAATGCAAGACCCTCCTAAGAGAAAAATAGCAAGAAATTGAGGCTAGAGAACAGAGTGAGCTTACACATGTTGAAGCCATTAAGGAAGTGGTCGCAGAGTTTCCTTTAAAAGAAGGCAAAGAAGATGCAGACATAGACACAAAGGTAGCATGCATGTCCCAGATTGCTACAGACTTGAGGAAATAGGTAGAGGAACTACAACCTTGGAAGACACCAAGCACATCTCTTGAGGTTCTTGAAGAGCGCAACAAAATAGTGTCTAAGGTTGTTGCAAGGATAAACCAAGGAGAAAAAATATGCACTGAGGCAGTTGAATCCATTTTTGCGATGTGGAAAGCACTTCTGGAGGATAAAATTGTAGAGAAGATCAAGGAAAATGTGTGGCAAGCTGATGACAAAATCACCGTTGTAAACACATAGTTGAAAAATCCGTCGCTTAAGGAGAAGGTGACAAATATCGTCATGGTAAAGTAGCTCCAGTAGGAATTCCAAGCTCTCTACAACCAAGAGAGGACTAGGAATGATGAAGTAGAAGCACACCAGTCAGAAGAAGCATGAGTTATAGGGGTTATTCAACCTGTACAACAAAAGCTTCAACACATCACGCAGGAATTAGAAGTGGGATTTTCTGAACATATCCATTTTGACTATGTGGAACAGTTGTCTAAGCATGCTGAGGAGGTCAGTGCGGATGTTGCCTTAGTGAAACAAAATTTGAAGGAGTTTCAAGACAAGGTTGGTCCTGTGGTGCAACTTGCGCCAGAGACATAATTTTTTGTAGAAACCTAAAATTTTGCGGCCACATCATTTTTTCTTAGTGGCTCAGGACGAGCCACATGTGAGTGTTGGGGGCCAGTTGGGCCAGGAAATGTACACAAGGAAGAACCTGAAGCGCATGTAAAGGAGAAAAAGTGCATGCACAATGGGTTAAAAGTGGGTTAAGAAGGAAACAAAAGAACCGACACAGGAAAGGTAAAACATGCGCGCGAAGGAGAAAGGTAGGGTAAGGATGGAAAGGAAGCATAGAGCAAAGGAAGTTGCAACGAGGATTGGTGTGATAAGGAAAAGCACATCCATATTTAGTAGAAGAGGTAGGTAGAAGAGTTAAAGCTGGACAGGTGAAATTCAAGATAGACTGTAGAAGGACAAGCAAGTAGAAGACTAAAAGACAAGTTTTGTGGCTAGTCATGACCTATACAGACAGGTTGAAAGATATTTCCACAGCTATTTAAGGCTCTGAAAAATGTCTTACAGGAATTTCATGGCTAGGAATGGGCTCGTATTAATGTAACCGAGATATTTTGTATCTACTTGAGTATGTAATAACTGATTTGTACTCTTTTGACCCTGCATGGTCTTGTAAACACTATAAGTAGGAGGGACCCTCTTTGTATAAGGGTTAGATTCATTTTAGTAGTTGAGAGAGCTCGTATTAATGTAACCAAGATATTTTGTATCTACTTGAGTATGTAATAACTGATTTGTACTCTTTTGACCCTGCGTGGTCTTGTAAACACTATAAGTAGGAGGGACCTGCTTTGTATAAGGGTTAGATTCATTTTAGTAGTTGAGAGAGTTAGCTAGAGGAATTTGTTAGTTCATTGTTGACTCAGAAGAGGAGTCTAGTAGAAATAGAAGGTTGTTGAGCCATGGAACTGCAACTGAGTGCGCATACTGTTGAGTAGAAGAGTTGATCCAGGCTGTGTGTGGGTCAGTAGGTGTAGATAGAAGCAATAAAATAGAGAGCATGAGAGAAAGAAGATTCTGAGTCAAAAAGACATATCTGAGAACAGTCTCCAAGTTGTAGACTGTAAGGTGCTACCTGTATTTCTCATGCCATATGAAGTGCACCTTGGTGGTTTTTCCTACATGGGTTTCCACATCATTTCCTATGTCGCTTGGATGAATGTTGTTGAATATTGAAGGCTTATGTGAATGCTTGATTACTTGTATTGTTTACAGTTACTGTTGAATGTATGTCACAATATTACCTATCAGTAAATGAATAAATGTTAAAACACTATCGACATGTTGTTTGGGAATTCATGGTTAAGTTGCTAAGTTATAATATACATCACATTATGCCAATTATAAGTAAGGAAACAGCTATAGCGCATAGTTGTGCCAACTGTTGAGGTTGTCAGGGAAAGGTTCCGTCGTGCACCGGTTGTGGCACACAGTTGCACCCCTCTCGCATAGCGGAATAATCCATCCCTCTATCCCTGTCGAGCACCTTGGCTGCGCGCCAAGGGACTATAATCCGTCTCCAACTGCGGAAACATGGTTCTGGCAGTCACCCATTAACATACCTCAGGTGAGACTGCACCTGTCTAGCGGGTGTTTCCAACTAAGCTTTCTCTGTTGGGCCGATGTCTTTTGGTGTCTTGTTAGTATTGTGTTGTTGATGAACCTTGGGTTGCATAAGTAAGGAAAATAAACCAATAGTGAGTTAACTGATTGCAACGCAAAATTACTGAAATTCATTGAAAATGAAAAGTAGTGGGAAAGAGATATGTCTCTTTTCGTGGAGTGTGAAAAGGATCTCAAGAATAAATATGAAGAACTGGAAAAGAAGTTACAAGAAAAAGATAAAGAGCTTGAAAGTAGAATAATTCCCCCTCCTGCAAAATCTGGGGAGCAATATTTGGTACAAACAATGACAAAAGTTAGTATTAAGGAGTTCGAGATTGTGGGGTTAACAAACGAGAATAAAAATCTAGAAGGTTTAGGTTTGAAGAGAGAACAAGAAAGAAAATACCAAGAAGCAAAGTGTTAGGAATTATAGAATAACAATGACAAGATGAAAAAACAAGTTATAGGGAAGTTTCCCATGAAAGAAGAAAATAACCTAATTGGGTATGCACTCATATCAGAAGCAACTAAATTGAGTCCCTATCTGGACCATATTTTAGACAAGGAAATGGTAGTTCAATCAACTAAGCAGAGTGTGACAACAGTAAACAAAATACTGAATAAAAAACCCATAGATTATGCCAAGAACACTATAGATTTTATAAACGGGTTGACAGAGGAGGAATTGAATACTGCCAATATTAAAGATAGAATATCTATCATAACTTGGGCTAGAAAGGTTGTCAACAAACCTCAGCATTTAGACATAGTTCAAGCTAAGACATATATCATGGCAAATCATTTGAAGATGTTTAGGGATATTTTTTATCCTTTGTTTAAGATGGGTCTACCTTTCTTTTGGGAAGAGAAAGGTGGCATGCTGTCACAGAAAGAGTGTCAAGATAGGTTAATTGAATTCAGGTCACACCATACAAAACTTGCAGACATGCAACAATCATTACAAGGAAAAAAAATCATGGACAAGTTGGCAGATGGTTTTGAGATGGTTTTTTCTTTCAAGGCCATGTGCACATGTTTTCTAGACTACTTATACAGGGATCACATTAAGCTGCATGTACTAGCAAAGGAAATGTCCAACCTAGATTTTCCTTTTTGTGGATCAATGGAAAGCCGTCGAGAAATATGGAAGATCCAAATATACGTTGCATGCTTGAAGATATTAAATATCATGGATAAGTTATTCTTGAAGAATTAGTTAGCTAGGAATTTAGTTTACTTTTCAAAAGTAGTTAGTAGTTAATAAGTGTAGATAACACATCTAAAGGAGTTTATTCCTATTTTTAGCATTTTTTTATTTCATCTCATGGAGCAATTTGTATATGAACTAGTGATTGTAAATAAAAAAGGGTTCAAACCTGTGATAATTGAGCTTTGTAATTTGAGACCTATCTTTAATAAAATCATAGAGCCGAAGCTGGACATTTTTACAAATATTCCTGTGTTGTTTATGTTACAGTTTGTTTTTCCCTTTCTTTGTGAATGTATTTCCTATTATCACTTCCTTAATGTTTTATTTCATGTATGAAATAAGTGTTTGATAGTACATAATTCATACATAGATGCTCTATCTATTGATTTTAGATATTCACAAAACCTTTTCCACTAAATTTAACATTGGATTCATCCTTGTTAGATGCCCATGTTGATGGTTTGTTACTTATTTCTTCTATTTCACCAGACCAAAGCATCTTGAAAATGACTAAATTACTAGATTTCCTTTGTTATAAATTTCCATGAAAACAACATTGTGATTGATAAATATTTATTTTGACTCCATTTCCCAATGTATACTTGTTAGAATATATTAAACCCACTCACAACTTAGGATAAAATAATTAATCATTATTTGATTAATTATTCACCCACTAGCTTAATTAGGTGGCACCTTAAAGTCAATGCATGCCATCTATATCCTAGGAATGAGTTATTTCTGATTCTGGGTTCATCTAGAATTAGTATGTAGGACCTTATAGCAGATTCTACTTTTTTCTGCTTTTTCTGCTTTATCCTGCTTTTCTATGGATAAGATAAAAGCTACTCAACTAGGAAACTGGGTGCTTTTGTTTCCAACCCATCCTCCATTAGTTTTTCTCCATTTTCTAGGATTAGCATGTTACTTCCATCTGCTTGACAAATCACTCATGCTTTTTCCAACTCGTGAGGTCCTTGATAGATTTAGCAAGTGCTTTATCCACCTATGGGGGTTTGCTATATTTGGGTAAGTCAGCCTTTTTGAGCTTTATGAGTTGTTTCCATACAATTCAACTTTCCTATGAGGGAATATCTATTTATGTACTCTATTATTCATAATTATTCAATGGAAGGATACACACCAATATTCATCTCTTCATTCATGTGATTCAGTCTCTTTTCTTCTCTCTATTTTTCCTGTGTATGCTTGTGAGAATTCTTAGTAGCAAGATCTATTTCCTGTGCTTCTTCTTAGCATCATTGCACATAGCATTGATCTATTATTTCTACAGAGTTGAGGAGTGCTTCCAGTCTCCTATCCCTCTCTGAAGAGGAGCTTCAAGATTTTCTCCTAGTTTGTTTTGCAGGTTGCAGAGATTTGATTCTTGAGCACATCAATTCAGCAATATGCATTCTTCATCAGCTATAATTCTTACTTCCTTCAACTACCATGAATGGAAAGCAAAAATCTCCATTCTATTGCGCAGTAGAGGATTATATAGAGTTACACTAGCTTTGGAGAATGAGCCCAATGCTGTGATTGAGAAAGCTAAGTGGCATAATAGGTTGGATGAAGCATATGGATTGCTTTTCCTCTCTATTTCTCCTGATATACTCTTTCATATAGATGGTTTGACCACTCCAAACCAAGTATGGACTCAATTGGAGTCTCTCTTTGGAGTTCAAGATGAGCTAAGAGCGCATCAATTGGAGATTGAGTTATTCTCACTGAGTCCAAGCAATTTCGAATCTCTTGAGGGTTTCTTCACCAAGTTCAAGTCACTTGTTCTAATTCTCAAGCAATGTGGGATTGAGAAAGCAGATGATCAATTAATCCTTTCCATTCTTTCAAAATTGGGTCCTGATTACTCAGTTTTTGTGTCTACTTTTCATGCTACTAGGCTTGCTGTTCCTAAGTGGAAAATGCCTTCTTTAAATTCTTTTCTTGATTCACTGACAAAGGAGTAAGATAAATTGATCCATATGGGTGTCCTTAATTCTCCAAAGGGCAAGGATCATGCTCTCTTGGTTCAAGGAAGCAAGAAATTCAAATCAAAAGAGGAGCAAATTGTGAAGAAGCCAAAGTCAGAAAGTGAAGATGAAGATTCATATGAAGATTTAATGAAGAAAGCTAAGAAGAAAGGGAGCACATCCAAGTGTTCTTATTGCAGCAAGGGTTTTCATTCAGAGAAGAGGTGTTTCAAGAAGAATATGGACATCATGTCTCAGCTTCTTGAAAAGCACAAGATCGAAGTTCCAGATGAACTAGAAGAGCCTGCTGATTCCTCAGAACAATGTCATACTGCGCAGTTCCAAGGTGATATAACTTATGCTTTGAGTGCCAGAGTTCTCTCCTTTTCTCATGTCTCTGATATACATTTATCCTCTGATATATCAGAATCTTTCTTTGATGATCCTCCTCTCAGTCTACTAGATTCATCTCCCAAAAATTGTGATTTTTCACTAGATATTGACTTACCTTTGAGCAGCTCTTCCTCACAAGCTTGTATATCTGATTTAGAAGATTGTTTGCAGGCTGATATGCATGTCATGACACATATATTACCACCATCCATACCATATACCATACCTATGAATAATCCAAAGACTATACAAATCCCAAGATCACCTATTGATTCCTCATTGGTCTCTTATGCAGTGATACTTATCTTGCATGGTTTGAAGTCTTTCCTATCTTTCATTGGCTGGTTATCCATATCCTTATTCATATTTGGACTGATATTAAACATGTTTGGATCTGTTATAAACACTTATGGTTCAGATCTTATGCCCATCCATCATTCAGATTTTTACACCTACCAGTTTTCCCCAGTTGTTCATAATTTTCCTAGTCTAGCCCTATATCCTCATGGAGCCACTGAAGCCTTTGTATTTGCTGTTCCATATGCTAATGTTTCTGATATATCAGTGTTTTATCAGCCTCATATCAGATCTATACAGGTTCTACAGCAGATTGGAAGATGTACATGTGATTCACATCACAATTTTGCAGCTATTCAGGGAATTGGGTGTGAAATAAATTGCCTTATTTTTTGTACTCTTTGGGAAGGAGTATGCACAGATCTCTTTTCCATTTCAGGTTATGTTTTCAGATCAGATTTTGAA
>LPNX010234012.1:315575-371947 GCA_001517045.1 Pseudotsuga menziesii | reverse complement strand
AGATAAAAGCTAGTCAACTAGGAAACTGGGTGCTTTTGTTTCCAACCCATCCTCCATTAGTTTTTCTCCATTTTCTAGGATTAGCATGTTACTTCCATATGCTTGACAAATCACTCATGCTTTTTCCAACTCGTGAGGTCCTTGATAGATTTAGCAAGTGCTTTATCCACCTATGGGGGTTTGCTATATTTGGGTAAGTCAGCCTTTTTGAGCTTTATGAGTTGTTTCCATACAATTCAACTTTCCTATGAGGGAAGATCTATTTATGTACTCTATTATTCATAATTATTCAATGGAAGGATACACACCAATATTCATCTCTTCATTCATGTGATTCAGTCTCTTTTCTTCTCTCTATTTTTCCTGTGTATGCTTGTGAGAATTCTTAGTAGCAAGATCTATTTCCTGTGCTTCTTCTTAGCATCATTGCACATAGCATTGATCTATTATTTCTACAATACTTTCCTTGTTTCAACCAAAAACAACAATCTAAATTTGATTTCTTGTTCATATCTTTGGTCTTTTTAAAGAAATCATTAAGAGATCCCTCTTTGGAGAGAAAGTAGCCATCCTTCTTTCCTAAAGTTTCATTTTGTGGTTACCTTGAGATTACCTTTTTGTAGTCAGACATACATTTTGAGTGCTAACAAACTAGCTAAGAGTATTCACAATGAAACATATATCTGGTCTGATGTTTGTCATATACATTAGAGAAACAATCAACTGGAGATACATGGTGGGATCAATCATATCATAATTTGAAGTAAAATCCTTCAGCTTCTTGAAATTTGCATCCATCAGGGTATCCATGGACTTGCAGTTCAACATCCTGAATCTCTTCAAAATATCAATGGTGTATTTTCCTTGACTGAAGAAAATTTACTACTGCCTCTTGCATACTTCTAGTCGCAAGAAGTAATGTAAAAATCTAAGTTCCTTGATGTCAAACTCAGAGGAAATATTCTTCTTACACCATCTAAATAGTTTCTCATTTCTTGTGAAAACCAAGTCCTCCACATACAAGAAAAAAATCAATGGCTCATTATCATCAATATTATAGTAAATATTGGGATCTACATCACTCTTGGTGAATCCCAAGTTTATCAGGTATTCGTCTATTCCTCCATACTAAGAACAAGGTGCTTGCTTGATCCCATATAATGCCTTTCTCATTTTACATATGTGAGAATATTTATCATGGAAAATAAACCATTGTGGTTGTTTAATGTAAAATTATTCAGGTTTATAGGTTGTATTTACATCCATATGATCCAAATTCCATCCCATGGCTGAAGCAATAACAATGATGGTTCTGATGGAAGTATCTTGATCCACAAGAGAAAATGTTTCTTCATAGTCAATTCCTTATTTCTGAGAGAATCCTCTAGCAAAAAATATGACATTGTGTGTAATCTTGAAAATCCATTTGGAGGTCACTATTGAATTCCCCTATGGTATCAGTACAACCTCGTGTACTCCTTTCTTCATGATGGAATAGAACTCCTCCGTCATGGCATCCTCCCAAACTTGGTGTCTTGAAGCTTCTTCATACGTGGTAGGTTCTAATTCAATAATGTGACTAATTAGTGCTACATAACTCAAGAAACTATGAGGTATTTTTCTTTCCCAGCTGATTCTATGTGTGGCTTTGTTCCCTTCTGCATCTTCCAATGTCTTTTGTTCCCATCTAGGCCTTTTTTGGGTTACTTGCATATCTGTGGGAGTATCAACTGGCTTAAATTGATCAATGGGATCGATTGATTCTTTTTTTCTTTAGAATCCCTCTTAAATTTTGGAGGGGGATATGACCTCATATATTTCTGGAAATTGAACCCAATTGATAGATCAATTACACTCACAAAATTGCTAATCAAACATGCAAAATTCACACAAAGGGAGACTAAAATTGGAGCATAACTTAATCTTGTATTGATAAGTGTAAATACACCAACCATATGAAGTAATAGGCTTATCAAATACATAATTACATGAGATATTCAAAAGCACTAGGTTTCTATTCAAATTGGTCAAAAAGTAGGCTTACTAAATCAAGTCAAATCCCCCATAGGTGCAAAAAGGACTTTCCAAATCTATGAAGATACTCATGAATTAGATAAATCAAGTGGGAAAGCTAATAAGTCATGGAAATACAAATCATTTATCCTTTTTTTTTGGATAAAATGAATAAGGATGATGTGGGAAAAAAACAAGGCAAGTTCCCCTAGACTAGATTTTCCTTTATGCCTTAAAAATGTTGTAAAGAAGGAAGCTTTCAAAAAAAGAAGATATGAGCTTTTAGGAACCAGGAATAAAGAATACTTTCTAAATATGTTTCCAGGATGATTCCAAAGTGCTCCATGACCCAATTTAGCAAGTATTGACTTCTAGGAACATGTGGAAGTCAACTAGCATAGAGAGGGAATCCAGGAATCTAGGAGTAAGACAAAAATGATTTAATTAATGTCAAATATGGGTAACTATGGGTTGATAATTATAACACCCCCCCTTAAGTATGAATTTATGAGTAAATATCAGAAAATTATAAGGCCTAGAAACAAGGCTTAGTCATCCTTTTACATACTGCATGTCCATACAACCAAGGAAAGAGGCAAAATCCCAGTGGGAAAATCCTCCCTTAAACATGGAAAAGAAATTTTCTTTTGGAAATATTGTTATGAATAATTATTCACCACATGATTGGAAATCCCCAGTAATGATTTGATATTACTAAAGTTCTCCTCACAGAATACTTTGGTGAAGATATCTGCTACTTGTTATGAAGATGCGTAGTAGAGTAGAGCAATGGTACCATCATGCACAAGCTCCCTGATATAGTGTATATGGATCTCAATGTGCTTGGTTATTTTCCTTTGAACTGGATAAGTGGATATTCAAATGGTGCTTTGATTGTCACAATAAATGACTGTTGAAAACTCTAATTCGAAACCACATCGTCCAAGTATCCCCTCGAACCACAAACATTGAGTAGCTACATTTACAACTCTTTTATACTCTGCCTATGTAGATGAGAGTGCTATTTCTTAATTAACCAGATGATTGCTCCTTCTACAAGCATGAACACATATCCTGAGGTATACTTTTGATATGTGTTTTCACCTTCCCAATCACTGTTAGTAAATCCAACTAGCTCTAAGTCATATTTTTCTTTGTAGAAAATCCCATGAGTCCTTGCTCCCTAAACAAAATTTAGGATCCTATTGGTTACTTTCCAATGGATCTCATGAGGCTGATCCGTGCATATCTAATCTACACTAACTGCATAATATAATTCAGGACGAGTATGTGTAAGATAAAGCAAACACCCAATCAACTGCCTATACAGTGTATTATTTACCATAGGAGAAGAACCTGCTTCCTCAAGCTTAACTCCTGAAAGGAATGGAGTCTTTCTTGGCTTGCAATATTTCATGTTGAACTTGTTGAGAAAATGTGAATTATACTTTTATATATGAACCTTTATTCCATGTTGGGATTGAGCAATTTTGAGACCCAAGAATTGGCTCAACACTCCCAAATATGTCATAGAAAAGGCATTGTTCATTGCATCCTTCAAGGAGGCAATCTCTTTCTTTGAATTTTTTGTAATTAGTAGATCATCCACATAGAGAACAATAATAATTAAATAACCATGAATCATCTTCAAATATACATTAGGATCAGACTTGCATCAAACAAAACTCAATGACAACAAAAATCCAACAATCTTAGCATACCAAGCCCTGGGGGCTTGTTTGAGCCCATACAATTATTTCTTTAACCTACACACTAAATATGGATTATATACAAAACATTTTGGTTGTTGCATATACATATCTTCATTCAAATCTCCATTTAGAAAGGAACACTTCACATCCATGTGATGTACCTCCCATTTCCTTGAAGCTGCAATGGCTAGAGCTAGCCTTATGGAGTCCATAATTTCCACTGGTGCAAAGGTCTCATTATAATCAATACCATGTACCTGAGAGTACCCCTTGGCTACCAATATTGCATTATATTTCAAAGGTGAACCATCAGCAGCAAACTTAGTTTTAAAGACACACTTACACTTCACTAGCTTTCTACCTGGGGGGAGATCAACGAGTTCCCATGTGTTGTTCTTATTAAGCGAGATGAATTCTTATTTCATGGTTGTTTTATATATTGGATCATGTGATGCATATTCATATGTTTGTGGATCAGAATCTATCATCAAATAACACTTTTCATCAAAGACTAGATCTTTCACACAAAGAGCACTCTCAAATTGAGATCTAGTCCTCCTAGTGTCATTAGGATTTCCAGCTAGTTCCCCAACTGCATGATGTTGATGTAATTGTAAATTCGAAATGTATTCACTTGTATTTCTTATCTATTGTAACCCGATGTTTATTCTAGGATGTTCTTGTGTCATGTGATGCCCCAATGTTCCTATCACGAGAATCTATAATGTAAACAAGTAATGTCAAGTCATTATGGGTAACCCTCCTATTGTCTAAGGGTTAAAGTCCCAGTAGTTTTGTGGCACTAGGGTTATTAGAATCACCTAGTGAATTCAGCCCTAGTATGGTTTTAGTCATGTCGAGATTAGTATAAATAGAGAGCTAGACTCTCTATTTAGCAGACAACTCATACACAGTCAAGTGTAGCACATAGTTGAGGAAGAGAAAGACAATGGGGCTAGAGGAAAGAGCTTATTGCTGTCGGGAGATTGTCTTACTATTTTTGGGTTTCACTTTCATGCTGATTCTATCTCTGAGGAATTTGCGGGGTTTTCTCCATTTATGGTTTCCTCGAGGAAAAACACTATGTTCATTATCTCTTGTGTTTGATTGTTGTTCTTGTTGTTCTCTCAGTTAAAGATCCTAATGATATGCTAGCTTAATGTTGAAAAAATAACATTGTATTAGAGCTAACCTAAGAAGAAGACACTGTGTAGCTATGGAAACTAGGGCTTCCTATTTTGTGGATCTCTCTCCATAGATTTTCAGAAAAATTAAGGTGGAATAACTCTCCTCCCTAGGGCGCATCTTTTTGTCGAAGCAGAATCCAATTCTGAGGTTTTTCAGTTTTGGACTCGACACTACTGCCAGAAATTAGGGCTTTTCACAGAAGAGGAATTTTTCAGTGAGCCCATGCCTGAATTGATCTCCTCCCCAAAATCAAAGTTAGGGATCAATTTCAAAGCATTTGGTTGGATAGAACTCTGGAAAAGAAAAACCCTAATCTGCTCCTGAACCAGTACTGTAGGATTTCAGCTTCAAATCCAGATGCGACATCTTGACCTGGTAAGATCTAAATATTTTATATTTCCATTTGAGGTTCTCAATTAAAATGTCTCATCATACCAAGTTTGATGAAAATCTTGAGGGAGTTGATGATTTCTGAGCTTCAAAGTATAGGATCTCCCTGGTCCTGGAAGAAAATGAGTTGGACTCCTATATCCAGGAGGAGGTTCCAGTTCCAGACGGAGATGAGGCCAAGGCCTTACATAAGAAGAAGTTGATTATGGAAAAGAGGATCATTGCTGATTCTATCAAGGATCACCTCATTCCACAGGTGTCCTCTCTCAAGACACCTAAAGACATGTTTGATTCCCTAACCAAATTGTTTGAAGGGCAGAACATCAATCGGAAGAGGACTAAGGAACCGGTTGAAGAATGTCAAGATCCAGAATGAAGAGACCATCTAGTCATACTTCACAAGGGTCTCCCAGATCAAAGAACAACTAGAAGTTGTAGATGGAGAAGTGGAGAATGCAGAAATTGTGATGACAACACTGAATGGCCTCCCTAGGTCATGGGATTATTTCATCCAAGGAATCTATGCTAGAAATAAGTTGGTCAAGTTCAGTAGAATGTGGGAAGAATTCTCTCAAGAAGAAGCTCAGATAGCTGCTTGAGAAGAAAAGATGGGAAGTAAAGATCAAGCTCTCACAGTACACTCCAAGAAAGGAAGAAGAGAAAGTCATCGTCACCAAGGTAAGCATTCTCATCAGAAAAATAACTTTATGAGAAGGGATCCATCCAAACTCAGATGTTATACATGCAATGAAATAGGACACTTTACTAAAATCTATCCCAAGAATACGAATGGATCCAAGAAAAAGAGGAACTCCAAAAGAAGACATCATGCTCACACTATTGAGGATGATGATCCTCCCAGGAAGAGAGTAAAAAAAGAAAGTGAAGACTCTTCCAGTGAAGATGAATATGTTTTGATCTCCGCTCTCATGGGAACTATCACACATGGAAGAAAAGATTGGCTTATTAATAGTGGGGCTTCCAAGCACATGACAGGTTTCAAGGAATCCTTTGAGAAACTATCCGAACATAAATCACCCCATAAGGTGAAGATTGGGGATGACTACCAATATCCCATAAAAGGTAGTGGTGAATCCTCCTACAAGCTAGACTTTGAAAAATCTATAAAAATGAAAGATGTCTTGTTTGTACCAGGATTGAAGAAGAATATTCTATCCATATCAGCATTGGATGCAAAAGGTATGAGGGTTGTATTTGTAGATGGAAAAGTCATCATGTGGCCAAGAGGAAAGACTATTAATGATGCAATAGTGATTGGAGAACAAGAAGGAGGCTTATACAAGTTAAAGGGCCATCCAGAACAAGCTATGGTCCATGACATAGTAGATCCAAATGAACTTTGGCACAGAAAACTTGCACATGTGCATTACAGAGCACTACCACTTGCAAGCAAAGCTGTTGAAGGTCTTCCAAAAATTCAAGCAAGACATGAAGGGGTCTGCAAAGGATGTGCGAAAGGAAAGAATACAAAGAAGACATTTCCAAGTAGCGAGAGAAAGGAAAAAGGAATCTTGGAAATCATCC
Source organism: Pseudotsuga menziesii (assembly GCA_001517045.1). Lineage (NCBI taxonomy): Eukaryota > Viridiplantae > Streptophyta > Pinopsida > Pinales > Pinaceae > Pseudotsuga > Pseudotsuga menziesii. Next base: position 365,099 of record LPNX010234012.1, on the reverse strand, counting down.
ACTCCAATGTATGTGGACCAATGTCATCAAGCTCACTAAGTGGGTATGTATACTATGTTTCTTTCATTGATGACTTTTCTAGGAAGACATGGATTTACTTCATGAAGAACAAAGATGAAGTTTTTAGTAAGTTCAAGGAATTCAAAGCCTTGATCGAGAATCACACAGAAAAGAAGATCAAGACCTTTCGATTAGATAATGACGGAGAATTCACATCAAATGAATTCAAAGACTTATGCAAAGAATCAGGGATTAAGAGGGAGTTGTCCACTCCTTACAATAAACAACAGAATGGGGTTGTAGAAAGGAATAATAGAACCATCATGGAAGCTACAAGAGCAATTCTTCATGATCAAGATCTTCCCCTGCATCTATGGGTAGAAGCAGCAAGAACAACGGTGTATGTACAAAACCGTACTCCACACAGAGTACTCAAGAACAAGACTCCTGAAGAAGTCTTCTCCGGCAAGAAACCAGAAGTCAGCCATCTTAGCATATTCGGTTGTCCAATGTACATACACATACCAAAAGAAAAGAGAACAAAACTAGATCCTTCAGGAAAGAAGGGTATATTTGTGGGATAATCTGAAAGCTCAAAGGATTACAGAATATACTACCCAAGATACAAGAATATTGACATCAGCAGGGATGTAACATTTGATGAAGACACAACTTACAACAAATCTAGAAAGACACCTACTGAAGAAACTGAAGAAGAAGAAGCACGCAAAATTCATGATACAACCATGAATGAAAAAATTCAAGAAGAAGATCGAGAATTCGAATAACCACAAAGACCTGTAGATCCACCTTAGGAGAAGAATCCTCACAAGAGGAAGCCTGCTTGGGTACGAGAAATTATCCAAGGTGCGGAAAGATATGGGGCTCCAAAAGAGAATCACAGAGAAATAAAGAGAACCAGATCTTGTTCTGGATATGTAGCATTACTATGTGATGTTATCAATAAAGAACCTTCCAACTATGAAGAAGCAGAAGAACAGAAAGAATGGAAGGATGCTATGATCAAAGAGTATCAATTGATCATGAAGAATGATGTTTGGGATGTTTTTCCAAGACCAGAACGGAAGTCGGTTGTAACTTCCAAATGGATCTACAAGATAAAGCATGCTACAGACGGTAGCATTGAAAAATATAAGGCAATATTTGTGTCTCGTGGCTTCTCACAGAAGGAAGGAATAGATTATGAAGAAACCTTTGCTCCTGTGGCTAGATACACTTCCATCAGAATAGTACTTGCATTGGCTACAGTAATGAAATGGAAGATACACCAAATGGATGTCAAGACTACTTTCTTGAATGGTGTAGTGGAAGAGGAAGTGTATGTAGAACAACCACTCGGTTTTGAGACACATGACATAGAGTCTCATGTGTGTAGATTGAAGAAATCCCTCTACGGTTTGAAACAAGCACCCTAGAAATGGTACGGTAGAATTGACAGCTTTCTATCCAGTTTGGGCTTTACCAAGAGTAAAGCAGATTCCAACCTTTACTACAAGGTTGAATATGGAAACCTAGTGATGCTTCTACTATATGTAGATGATCTGTTTGTAACAGTTATGGATGGGTTGATTGCTGATACGAAGAGAAAGCTTGCTTTCGAGTTCGAAATGAAGGACTTGGGTATGATGCATTATTTTCTAGGTATGGAGGTGTGGAAGAATGCAGATGGAATCTCCCTCAGACAAGGGAAGTATGCAGTGGAGATCCTGAAGAGGTTTTGGATGATGGACTGCAAGCCTATGGCCACACCTATGGCATTAAACCTGAAGCTATTGAGTGATGCTTCATCAGAGACGGTTGATGCCACGATGTATTGTCAGATGATTGGGTCCTTAATGTACCTGATGAACATGAGACTGGACATTTGCTTTCCTGTGAAAACCTTGAGCTAGTTCTTGATAGATCTGAGACATGTTCACTTGATTGGTGCAACACACATTTTGAGGTACCTGAGAGGTACAATTGATTATGGGCTCATGTACGAGGTGAATCAGAAGATTAACCTAGAGGGTTATGTTGATTCATATTGGGTAGGAAGTGCCATCGATAGGAAAAGCACTTCAAGTTTTTTCTTTAGTATGGGATCAGGTGTGATCTCTTGGTTTAGCAGGAAACAATCCTGTGTGGCACTGAGTACAGCTAAAGCAGAGTATGTCGTAGCTTGTTCAGCTAGTTGTGAGGCAGTATGGCTGCGGAAGCTACTGTCTGATTTATTTGATCTCCAGATGGATATTACTTGTATACATTGTGACAAACAGATTTGCATAAAGTTGTCAGAGAATCCATTGCTCCATGACAATTCAAAGCATATCGAGATCAAATATCACTATATCAGGGATATGGTGCAGAAGGGAGCAGTGAAGCTCCAGTATGTTGCGATAGAGGAACAGATAGTTGATGTATTGATGAAGCCATTAGCTAGGGTGAAGTTTGAGTACTTCAGGGAGAAGCTTGGTGTTCTCCAAATAGAGGTTTCCTCCAAGGGAAAGTGATGAGTCCCATAGCCATTTTGACATGGTGAGAGGAATGCTTCCTTCCATGATTAGATGTAAGGGCTGAGCCATTCTATCATGGTGAGAGGATTGGTTCCTTCCATGTCAGAAATGAGTGCTGAGATCCATAGCCATTCTAATGAGTAGGTCAGATATAAGGGCTGAGCCATTCTGTCATGGTGAGAGGATTGGTTCCTTACATGTCAGATGTGAGTGCTATCCATTTTGTCGAGTACGACAAATGTAAGGGCAACTGCAATTCTCCTCGAGAATGGAGGTTCCTGGTCAGTTACCAAGTAGCTCAGTCTAGGACTAGGGGCCATCCTAATATGACAGTAGGATTGGTTCTTATAGGATCAGATGTGTGTGCATGCCTTTTCGAACATACGAATGGATTGGTTCCTTATATGTGTCGAATGTAAGTGCAAAGCCTTTCTTTGATCATGTGTTGATCAGATATAAGTGCTGAGCCTTTCTTCGATCATGTGTTGATCAGATATAAGTGTTGTGCCTTTCTTCGATCATTGGTTGATCAGATGTAATTACAGTGCCTTTCTTCAATCATTGGTTGATCAGATGTAAGTGTTGGGCCTTTCTGATAGGGTTGTGGGCTATGTTACCACATGATCATATGTGAGTGTTGGTTGTTTCCTTTCTAATATGATTATAGGATTAGTTCCTACATGATCAAATGTAAGTGTTGGGAGAAGACCTACATGTTGGTTAGGCCTACATCCAGCATGAAAAAGGGCTGGCTCTACAGAACTTCCTGTGACGAGAAGAATCATGAGATAGCACCTGTGAAGATTTAGTATTGATGATCCAGCATAGATGATCTAGATAGAGAGATGATCTAGATCTAGAGATGATGCTCCAGAGATGATCCAGATCGAGTGATGATGATCCAGATCCAATGATGATGATCCAGATCGAGTGACGATCCAGATCGAGTGATGATCCAGATCGAGTGACAATCCAGATCCAGAGACAAAGAAGACGAAGAAGACTTAAAGAATGCAGATGACAAGAAGATCCAGAGAAGAATACCAGTGATGAAAATTGTGTCGAGAGAATACCTTCCTAGTTAAGAGGGAGTGTTGATGTAATTGTAACTTCTGAATGTATTCACTTGTATTTCTTATCTATTGTAACCTGATGTTTATTCCGGGATGATATTGTGTCATCTCATGCCCTGATGTTCCTATCAGGAGATTCTATAATGTAAACAATTCATGTCAAGTCATTATGGGTAACCCTCCTATTGTCTAAGGGTTAAAGTTCCTGCAGTTCCGGGGCACTAGGGTTATTAGACTCACCTAGTGAAGTTGGCCCTAGTAGGGTTTTAGTCATGTTAGGATTAGTATAAATAGAGAGTTGGACACTATATTTAGCACACAACTCATACACACTCAAGTGTAGTGCATAGTTGAGGAAGAGAAAGACACTGGGGCTAGAGGAAAGAGCTTACTGCTGTCGGGAGATTGTCTTACTGTTTTTGGGTTTCACTTTGGTGCTGATTCTATCTCTGAGGAAGTTGCGGGGTTTTCTCCATTTATGGTTTCCCTAAGGAAAAACACTTTTTTCATTGCCTCTTGTGTTTGATTGTTGTGCTTTTTGTTCTCTTAGTTAAATATCCTAATGATATGCTAGCTTAATGCTGAAAAACTAACACATGAATGGTCCTTGCTGTGCACTTTGGTATTGTAGGGATATTAGGACCTGGAATTAAATCATATCATTATCAGACATATCAGAATCATCTAACTCATTAATATCTTCACTTACAATCAATGGATGTGGTGGTGAAGAGGACTCTCCAACTTCAACTGCTGCTAAAGGCTCTTCTTTGAACTGAACACTTCTTTCAATGAAATATTTGTTAGTGCTAAATTTTATCAAATTATACCCTTTTGAATATTCAGAATACCCAGAAAATAGGCACTCTTGGCTTTGGGATTACAAAGCATTCCTCTTTTCAGTTGGAATTCTAGCCCAAGCCTCTGAACCAAAAATCCTGAAATGGGTCACATATGGCTTGTGCCCACTCCAAGCTTTGAAAGGAGTCATACAATCAAGCTACTTACGTGGAACCCCATTCTGGATATAGGATCTATAGTTTATAACCTCAGCCCAAAACTTTGGTGGCAAATTTTTAGCCTCCATCATGCAAGTTGCCATCTCCTTCAGTGATCTATTCTTTCTCTTAGCAACACCATTTTGTTGTGGTGTGTAGGGAATATAATGTTGCATATGGATACCTGCATATTTGCAATACTAGATGAACTCATACTTGACATACTCACCACCATTGTAAGATCTGAGTATCTTGATTTTCCTCCCAGAATGGTTCTCAACCAAGGCTCTAAAGACTTTAAAAAGGTCAAAAACTTCAAACTTATGCTTTAGCAAGTAAGTCCAACAATACCTAGAAAATTAATCTATGAAAGTGAGCGCATATTTGGCTTGAGTCATGGACATATGAGGGAATGGACTAGAAATATCATTGTGGATCAACTAAAGGGGTGCATAGGTTCTCTTATGACTAGCTCTCTCATACTTGTGCTCTGGGCATTTTCCTAGGATACAACCTTGACAAACTCCTTTACAAAACTTGATCTTTGGTAACCCTATGACCATATCTTTGTCACTCAAATTAGAAAGATACTTGTAGTTAAGATGGTCAAATATTTCATGCCAAAGTTTGCTTGCTTCATTAGTATGAGTAAGAAGAGCATAGGGTTTTGAGTAGGGTAGGAAATGGGAACACCTGTATACCTTCGAAGTGTGATCAACAACACCTTTTGCTATAACTTTACCATTTGAAATCTCAGTGATTTCAACTTCATTGGGGGAGAATATTACTTTCTTTGGAGACCCAGTGTGATTCATCTAATACACTAACAAGGTACTATAGGAAATATCTATAACATACAATGCATTATTGAAATTACCATGGTCAAGATCAATCCTACCCTTTCCCATACTGTCAGTCAAAAGAGTTATCTCGCAAAACTATTGGTGGACCTTTCGACATGTTAAGAGAGGGAAAGATATCCCTTGTCGAAACCATATGTCTAGAAGCTCCAGAATCAATGATGAAGTTAGGTGAGCTTGAGGTGCCAACAACCAAAGCATGTATTCTCTCCTTGTCTTCTAAATTTGATCCTCCTTCCCTCTTCTTTGAGCAATCAGAAAGGGAGATGTTTTACTTCTCCAAGAATTGGGTCAACATTTCAATTTTATCTTTCATACAAGATCTCTTGGGATGATAGCCCTTACTGCAGTATGCACACTTGCTAATTTATCCTTTGTTCTTCTTCTTCCCGGGGTTGTTCTGGGAGCCTGAGGACTCCTCTTGAGACTTTGACTTGTCTCTCTTTTTCTTAGGTGGAGTTTTCAATTTTTTCTTTCTTTTTGAATCCACCTTTGAATCTCCAGCAACCAAAGCTTGGTATTTGGAAGGTTTGATGGTGCCCATAATCACCAATTTATCTTACTCATAGGTGAGGGATTCCATGAACTCAACAAGATTAGGCATATTCCAAGTTCAAGATGTCAATTTAGTGGCATGGAAGGTCGAAACAAACAATGAATAGTCAGGACCAAGATTAGAGAAAATGGTCAAAAATAGTTTCTCCTCCTTTTTTTCAATCCCACGTTGTTTTAAGTACAAAAAAAGGGCCTTAAACTTGGTAAAGTAGAGTTTCAATGATTGGAATATATTGGGACTCAAGGAGATCAATTCATTCTCATTTTGATGTCCTCTCATATCATCTATATTTCCAAAAATTTCTTCAATATTCTCCCACACCTCACTAGGATATGTCAATGAATCAAGATGGAAGAGGAGGTTTCTTGAAATACTCAGACAAAAAAGACCATAAGCCTCATCCCTCTTCTTGTGCCACTTGATTTTATCTGCATCTGCATTGGGCTCTACCTTAGCAGCCATGGTAACCCTATAAATACCTTTCTCTCTCAACAATATCTCCATCTCATCTTTCCATTCGAAGAAGTTGAATGGAGTCAAGATGATCCTTTGAGATTGGTCCATATCTCAGCTCATGTTCCCTTCAGTTAGCAAAATGCACTTCCATTGAGTGATGTAAAACCTGAAATAAAAATTTGGAAGGAGAGAAAGTGATATACAAAGGCTCTGATACCATGTGGAAATTGAACCCAAGTGATAGATCAATTACACTCACAAAATTGCTAATCAAACATGCAAAATTCACATAAAAGGAGATTGAAATTGGAGCATAAATAAATCCTGTATTGAATAAGTGTACATAATCCAGCCATATGAAGTAATAGGCTGCTCAAATATATAATTACATGAGATATTCAAAAGCACTAGGTTTCTATTCAAATTGGTCAAAATCAGGCTTTCTAAATCAAGTCAAATCCACCATAGGTGCAAAAAGGACTTTCCAAATCTACGAAGATCCTCACGAATTAACTAAAGCAAGTGGGAAAGATAATAAGTGATGGAAATACAACTCATTCATGATTTTTTTTTGGAGAAAAGGAAGGAGGATGATGTGGGTCAAAAACAAGGCAAGTTCCCCTAGACTAGCTTTTCCTTTATGCCTTAAAACTACTGTAAAGCAAGGCAGCTTTAAGAAAAAGTAGATATGCACTTTTAGGAACCAGGAATAAACAAGAATTTATAAATATGTTTCCAGGATGATTCCAAAGTGCTCCATGACCCAGTTTAGAAAGTATTGACTTCTAGGAACATGTGAAAGTCAACTAGCATAGAGAGGGAATCTAGGAATCTAGGAATAAGACAAAAATGATTTAATTAATGTCAAATATGGGTAACTATGGGTTGATTATTCTAACAATATTCTTCGGCACCGATCTCTAACCTCAACCTACAAACTCAAGATCATCGACCAACCCATTAGGATCACTTCGGGTGAGACTTTAGGCCACTCCGCGGTCTGTCGCCGAAAGGGCCAGTGAGCTAGGGGTGTTGTTGGTTCATTATAGTAAACCCGGGTCTACCCAAATGACCAACAATCATATCCTCTTCCTTTACGAATAGCCATCTCTTCTTCAAAGGTCATATTCCTACTAAATTTGATCTTCCTGGATCCTTGGATGTATATTATGTAAGGCTTTGAATATTCATTGTATCCCATGAATTTTCCCTTCTTTCTTGAAGGTTCTAGTTTCATACTTTTATACTTTGGGAAATGAATGTATACTGGGAAACCAAAGATAAAAAGGTGGCTCACTTCTCTCTTCACTCCTATGAAGGATTTTTTACAGAGTCATGTTCTTCAATATTTTATGAGGGAATATGTTTTGTATATAAACAATTGTCTTGGATAGTTCTTCCCATAAGAAAATTGGTATAATCTGGTCATGTATCATGACTTTGGATTCCTCCACAATTATTCGGTTATTCCTTTCTGTAAACCCATTTTGTTGAGTGTTGTAGGGAACAGTGAGATCCCTCATAATCCATGCATCCTTTCAGAAATTATTGAACTCTGTACATGGGGACTTCACTTAGTGAACCTATCACATAGCACGTGCGATTGTGGGATATTAAAGAATACCCTTAATTTTGAGAGATATTGACCCAAACTCTTTTTGTTGAAACCCCCTCCCAATACTTAAAACTTCCTCCCCACTCCTTTTTGTACCTCAATCCTTATAAACCACCCTACCCACCCCCACCTTAAACCCCTTATCCCCCCAATACCTGCAATATATTTGTTTGATTTTTTATAATTTTAAAACCCACAATATGAACTAACGTGATAGGATATTGGTAAACAAGTGAAGCCCCCATGACTCTGTAGAGGTATATTCTCCACCGTTATCTGATCTCGGGATTTTAATCTTTATTCCTGACATATTCCTGAGTTATGATTTTAATTCCTTGAATTTTCTAAGTACCTCCTTAGATTCCTTGGTCTTGAGAAAGTATATCCATGTCTTTCATGAGTGGTCATCAATAAATGTTACACAGTAGTTGTAACCACCCAATGAAGTAACCATCATAGGTCTACACAAGTTGAAGTGGATTAGATTCAATATTCCCTTGGATATGTTTTCACTTTTTGGAAGGAACCCTTGGTATTCTTACCAAGTGAAAATCCTTTGCATATACCATCATGATCTACATGAAGAATGTTAGACCTATCACCATGTTCCTTAATGCTGGGAGAGGTTGATAGTTTATATGAGCTAGTCTTCCGTGCCATAGCTCATTGATGTTAGTGGAATAACGAGCTAAGGCTTGAGTTGGTAGAGAGATCAAAAGATACAAGATTTCCTCCCTTACACCAATTACTTTTGTTGTGTTCATGCTAGAATCCTTGTTCCATGCAAGCACCTTTCCATATGAAAATTTCACTCTATATCCCTTGTCCTCTAAGGAGAATATAGAGACAAGGTTTCTTTTCATACAAGATACATATATCAAAAAATTTAGATGTAGTAATTCATTGGATTCTAATTGAAGATAGATAGATCCAAATCCTTTCGCAGTGTAGTTTTCATATGTTGTTAGGGAATATATCCTATGGTTGGGGTTTGAGGCCACCAACATACTAATGGTCACACTGACAGACAATCAATATTTCACAATCATATATTAAAGAAGAAGAGATGAAGGATGTGCACCCTTTTCTGAAGGTCGATCCTATCTTGGTCTCTTTTTCCAAATTCTCTTTTGCTCCCAATATACAACACCTGCAAAAAAGAATATAACATTCCTCAAAGAACCTTCAACTATTATAACATATCAGACATGAACATGTTTAATGATTACAATTTAAATCAAATAACAATCTAGATCAATACTAAAAATCTATTGAAGCATGCATTACACATTGATGGAAGGAAAATACATTATTTATTGATTCAGTTTCTGGAAACATTACATATCCTCTATTTTATCAAGATTCTCTAGAAACTTAGAGCTGAGCCCTATTGCTCCTCTTGTCAGAGGAAATTCTCCAGCATGGATTTGCTTCCAAAATTGGTCCCCCTCTCCTCTAGCCCTTCTCCTTTTTTTATAGTTGTTTGGGAAGAAGGATTGCAAGGCTAGGATAGTTAGGGGATTTAGGGAGGTTTCCAAACCAACCCCAACTAATCCTTGATTAGTTATGTTTTTATTTTTAACAAATTTTAATGAAATATGTAGGTTGTAATAAGGAAACTCATGAATTATATGCGGGTTTCCTTGAGGAAACTTCCTTATTTGACATTTAGGATCAATATATAGGATTATTATGGGAAAATCGCATATGGTACGTAGGTTGTTATAAGGAAACTCATGTATTCAAGTTAATCTTATATGAAATAATGTTGATACTGGAGTTAATAGTGTGTATAAGGGGTCCAATCCTCTTATAAAGTTAGGGATACTTCTATCCATAATGTCCTTTTGTGTGATGACACATTTGGTTTCATTACTTGGATGGAGAAGTGCCATTTTGAGGTATAACAACATCATCTCCAAGTACAACATGGATATGGGATTCTTTCTCAACAACTTCTGAAAGGTTCTCTTTATAACTAGTCATATGCTTAGAAGCACCACTATTTATGAGCCATGTATAACTAGTGGTGGGAACCAAACCTGATAAATATGATATGAAGAGGAATTATGTACCATATTCATTTCTTTGTTTCTTGTGATGATTAACATATTCCACATCAACTATTGAAGATTCATTATTTCTCTTGTTTGAACTAAAACACCAGCTTGCATAGTGACCATTATTTCTCTTATAGCATTGGATGCGTGATAAATCCTTCTTATTTTCCGTACAATCTGAAGAAGGACTTGGTATCCTAGATTGGTGCTTATGTTTGTGAAACTTCCTTCCTTTTCCCTTTCCTTTATTGGCATGAGTGATGAAGTTTTTATTCTCCTCAAATTGAGGACCATGGATTCTTTTCCTTGCTGCAATCCTGGTCTCTTCCTCAATGTAGTCTTCCCATAACTTGTCAAATTTCGAAAACTTGGTTTGACCACTTATGGTGTGGACGAAGGAATCCAAATAGGGTGGAAGACTGTTCATAGTGGTCATGAAAATCTCCTTTTCTTTGATGTTGTGTCCACTAAACCTTATCATGTCTCAAAGTTTGGTGATACTCATGAAATATGAGGCAATAGATTCGTACTTAGTCATATTCATATTTGACAATTTGTTCCTCAACGTGAGAGTCACATTGATGATATTGTGTTCAAATAAATTATTCAAGGTCTTTAACATATAACTAGATATATTCTTTTCTGATATTTGTGGAACCAAATGATCTTTGATTGAGTCCACCAGAATCCCCATCACACTTCCTCCACTGAGACTTGGCTTCTTCCACTTCCGGTTCTGGAAATTTCTCATTGAAAATTTTCAAGAGATGATTTTATTATAGGATTAGAAGAACCTTAGGCTTCCAGGATATGAATTTTATATCCCCATGAATATGATCTTCAACCTTCATTCCAATCATCTTGTTTGTAGATCTGAACGAAAAACCCCGGTAGGAGTTAGGTCCAAAATGAATTTTGGAATTAAGTGACACTCTCCTTACAGATAGATGTTCCTTATCAAGGTGAGTTGAGGGAAGAGGATATCAGGAAAAAATAGTGGTGGTAAGCCTCTGAAACTTGATGTTCTAGTTTCTTCCTGTAGTATCCTGCAATGTCCCACTGTAAAAAAATTGAAACTTATTGGAATTTTTTTTCTTTCACCAAAAGATGTGTCTCCTGAAGAGTGAAGTTTCCACGACCCTTTTTCTGTTGAAGAGATGAGTGAACGATTTGGAAGGTCAAACCCTAGTTTCTGGAAATGGCCTCTTCTAGAACTGCTCTGATACCATGTTAGTTTTTACAAGATTATAGTAGTATATCTTATTTACAAAGAAAACAATAGGATCTATAGAAGAAAGACAAAGCACATAAACAAAGAACATAAGAATTTATCCTTGGAAACCCAATCAAGAAAAACCTAGCAAACCTTTGTACAGAGATAATGATTCCTGAGAACAAAGAGAATAAGAGAGAGAGAGAAAATGTTTCCCTAAGATATAAACCCAGAATTTTCAGGTACATGGGGTACTCCCAAAAGACCGAACATCTTTAGAAACTGCTTCACACAAATAGATCACAGATCAACACGCCGATGTTTGTCACATGGTTAAAACCTTAGAGAGGGAAACAGTCCACGGCCCCAGCCAAATAGATACTTGGAGCAATTTATTATGCAAAAGAAATAAATTTACATGAGCTTCTCATAATCGATAAACTAACCAATGACCCTCTATGCTCTTTAAATAGAGATCATAGACTAATCAGGTGTTAATCCATGAATCAATGGTAGGTATGATCTAAGAGAATTTGAACCGTTGGATTACTCTATGTCTAGAAAATATTGTAACCATTGGATTAGAATATTTACAAATGCATACTAATACATACTAAAGAAACACACTTTTACCTAACGGATATATTACACAAGTTGATCTTAACTAACTCCTAAGTGTCTAAATATCCTAACATCCCCCCTTAAGAACAACTTGGGATAAGATTGAAGTATTTACAAAAGTGACAGTATTAGAAGAATGAAGGAGGCATTAGAGCCTATCGCCCCTTAAGGACACATTCCTGAACTCCTAACATAGACCGAATTTTAAACAACTTCACTTCTGTAAGAGACTTGGTGAAGATGTCTGCAATTTGATCATATGTTGGGCAATAGAGCACTTCAATAACACGATCATGAAAAATATTTTTGATGAAGTGCATGTGTAGGTCAATGTGTTTGCTGCAATGATGTAGAACTGGATCTTTGGCAAGCTTGATGGCTTGATTTTTGATGTGCATGTTATTCTCTCAGATAAGATCCTAGATCATATTGCTTAAATGATAAAAATATAACATGGTATCAGAGCTAACCTAAGAAGAATAAATTATGCAGCTGCGGAATCTAGGGATTCTTACTTTTTGGGTCACTATCCACAATCCATCAGCAAAATAAGGTTAGGCTGAACCTCCATTGAACGACGCATCTTTTTGTCGAAGCAGAATTTGATTTCGAGCATTTTCAGTTTGCACTACAGGAAATTAGGGCTTTTCAATGAAGAGGAATTTTTGAGTGATCCCAGGGTAGGATTTATCTCCTCATCAAAATATAAATTTAGAGACCAAGGTTGATATTTTTGGTTTGGTAAAACTTTGGGAAAGTCAAACCCTAATTTGACCTCGGGCCGGAAAAACCCTAAAATACTAAAACTAGTAGTTTTGGTAGATTCAATATATCTCTAGATTAGATAAGGATAGGGATATAAAACTTTCACAATATGAATATAAATTCCTGATGTACACTGTGTAAAATTTGTAGCCTCATATTCACTATATTCTAGGAGATATGATTCCTCCAATTCAGGGTTCCATCGTCTTCTAGAATTCATCCCTAAATAGGACACCTGGGGAGAATTTCTATATCTCGAGCTACGAAGGTCCAAATGAAATTTCTAAATATGTTATAGATAGGGCACAGACATTAATTTATATGGAAAAATATTTAGACCCTGACGATTAAACAGTAACACATGGAAGTCCATACAAGTTTTCTATTCTGAACAGTCCTGAAATAAGTCACCTTGGGAAAACTCTCATAAGTCCCGATTGGTGAACCCAATTTTGGTAAAAAAATTTGGTGTTGGAAAGATGACAGAATAGGTTACCTCAGTATGCAATTCCAGACATAGAGGAGTAGTAATTTTGGATATACCACAGAAATGGTATCAGGCATTTCTGCAGAAGAAATTGGTAAACTAGGGCTTCCTGTTCCGGAAGCTTCCCTCCACTGTTTTTAGAAAAGGAGTACATTAGATAGCTCTCCTTGAAGAGTTCTATCTTTCTATCCAATCAAAACTTAAAGATTCCAAGTTTTTAAAATTAGGTTTTCTCTGACAAACCCTAGATCAGCCAGCTCCAAAACCAAGACAGACACCTCAAATTGGTAAGATCTAATCTTTTGTTATTTACATTTGAGGTTCTCATTTCTAAATGACTAGTCATGCCATCTTGATGACAAGATTGGTGAAACTGACAAATTCCAAGCATGGAAGTATTGGATCTCACTGGTTCTTTAAGAAAATGAATTAGACACCTACATAAGTGGAGAGGTTCCAGTTCTAGAGGGAGATGAGGCTAAAAGCCTTACACAAGAAGAACTTGCTCAAGGCCAAGAATATCATTGCTGATTCAATCATGGATCACCTTATACCACAAGTGTCTTCCCTAAAGACACTGAAAGAGATGTTTGATTCCTTAACCAAGATATTTGAAGGGAAGAACATAAATCAGAAGATGACTTTGAAAAAACAGTTGAAGATTGTGAAGATCCATAATGCAAAGACCATGCAGTCATACTTTACAAGGGTCTCTCAAATCAAAGAACAACTTGAAGCAGTAGAAGACGAAGTGGAGAATGCAGAAGTTGTGATAACCACCTTGAATGACTTCCCATGATCATGGGATTCATTCATTCGAGGAATGTGTGCCAGAAGGAAGTGATTACTTTCATCCGACTCTGGGAAGAGTACACACAAGATGAAGCTCGTCTCATAATAAGAGAAGAGAAGATGGGAGCAACTGAAGATCAAGCTCTCACCATCCAAAGAAGATCCCTCGAGCGATGAAGAATATGAAGGACTCAACTCTTGAAGAACCTCTTATCCATCTTATCATTTGGATAAGAAATGATGAACGAAGAAGATAATGAAGCTGAAGGCTCAATAAGGACTCTACCCACAAAACAAATAAATATAGGTATTCAATTGTCATTTAATGATATTATTTTGTTATGCGTTTGTTTAAATTCAGTTGATGTGTTATGCATGATAGAATGTTTGCATTAATGACAGTATACTACTAATATGCATGTGATGGGTAAGTATCCCATGGTGCTATACAACTCTACATTGCTACTTATCTAGAATGAAACCTCTTTGCTAACATATTGGATTAGTGCACAATCTCAATGTTGTCCTGGTAGAGAAGGAAGACATATAGAAAGTTTCTGTAAGATATGGATGAATGTTGTATTGGCTAAAATAGTTGCATGATTATATCTTAGTGCAAAATAATTTTTCATTATGAACATACCTTATGAAATGTTTCTAACCATACAACTAATGCATTTGACGTATAGGAAAGATCGCATACAGTCACCTACAAGAAAAGAAGGATGAGACTTGTTCCGAAGAACAAGTGACGACAGTTCAAGAAAGAATCCAAGATGAAGAAGAATATGATGACACTTTCAAAGAAAGAAGAAATCTTAGACACAGTGGAGTTATGTGACACTGTTGAGCGACATCATTGATGCATATCCTTCCAGCTATGAATAAGTAGCCAATAAGAAAGGGAAGGAGAGTACCAATTCAAGAAGAATGATGTCTAGGATGCAGCATCGAGACCTGAAGGGAAGTCCGTAGTATCCTCCATATGGATCTACAAGATCCAGCATGCAGTAGATGACAACATCATGGCATACAAGGTAGGATTTGTAGCACAAGGATTCTCACAGAAAGAAGGAATAGACTACGAAGAGACATTTGCATCCAGTGGGAGTTGAGGCACATGATAGGTAGCAAATTAAAGAAGACCTTGTATGAGCTCAGAAGACACCCATGGGATAACACATACATGAGGAGCTTGATGAAGATCTTAACCTTTTCTACAAGGTTGAAGATGAAAGCCTATAGAGGATGACAAACTAACAGATGGGTGAGAGAAGAACGTTTTCAAGATAGAGGATCATGGCATCCAGTTACCCTAGATGGATACATAGAATAATAGGAGCAGAGGAAGATACTTGTCATTCCAGTACATGATATATAGAGTATGAAAGGCAGAGGGAGAATAATGCTCCACTTCAGAGGGAGTGACTGCAGAAGATCCTGAGGTTAGACATGGTACGATAGGATGGACAAATTACTGGTGACTCTAGGATTTACCTTTGCTTCAAGGTTGAAGGCAGAAGACCAATGATGATCATGTTATATGTCGATGACTTGTTCTTGATAGGAAAAGAGGAACTTGTTAGAGATGCAAGAAGTAGACTTGTTGTCAAGTTTAAGATGAAGAACTTGGCAATGATGCACTACTTTCTAGGCATGGAGGTGTGGCAGAATGCGGATGGAATCTCCCTGGGACAAGAGAAGTATGCAGTAGAGATCCTGAAGTCATTCAAGATCATGGACTGCAAGGCCATGACCACACCTATGGAATTGAACCTAAAGCTATTGAGTGTTGCTTCATCAGAATAGGTTGATTCCATGATGTATCATCCAATGATTTGTTCCTTGATGTACCTGACGAATATGAGACCAGATATTTGCTTTGCTATGAACACATTGAGACATATTCACCTGATGGTTGCAAAGCATGCAGTGAGGTACCTAAAGGGTACAGTTGAGTATGGGCTCAAGTATGATACGAATATGAAGATTAACCTAGAGGGTTATGTGGATTTGGATTAGGCAGGAAGTGCCATTGATAAGAAGAGATCTTTGGGATGTGGCTTCAATATGAGATTAGAGAGGAGTAGTGAAGCTCCTATATGTGATTCAGATCAAGATCTCTCAAAAGAGGGAGTTCTAGCATAGCTGGTGAGATAGGTTGTCTGAGCGTAAAATCCTAGTGAAGCTCGTAGGTGGCTCAAATGTAAATGGTCCTGTAGGATGTCCTTGGATGTAATATGTCCCAGCGAAGCTCGTAGGTTATCCTTGGACGTAATCATCCCTGATGTGATTCTATGCTAGAAATGGCCAGAGTGAAATTTGAGTACTCCAGGAAGAAGATTGGTGTTCTCCATATCGAGGCTCCTTCCAAGAGGAAGTGATGAGTTCGTGAACCCTTTTGACATGGTGGTAGGATTGGTTCCTCCCATGGTCAGATGTAAGTGTTGTGCCCTTTTGACATGGTGGTAGGATTGGTTCCTCCCATGGTCATATGTAAGTGTTGTGCCCTTCTGACATGGTGAGAGGATTGGTTCCTTCCATGGTCAGATGTAAGAGCTATGTCTTTCTGAGATGATGACAGGATTGGTTCCTTCCATGGTCAGATAGATGAGATGATGACACATCTAGTATGAAAAAGGTCTGGCTATTTGTGATGCCACATCCAGTATGAAAAAGGACTAGCTCTGTGATGACACATATAGTATGAAAAAGGACTAGCTTTGCATAGATGCCACATCCAGTATGAAAAAAGACTGGCTCTGTGTAGATGCCACATATAGTATGAAAAAGGACTGGGTCTGTGATGCCACATCCAATATGAAAAAGGACTGGCTCTATGATGACACATCCAGTATGAAAGAGGACTAGCTCTGTGTAGATGCCACATCTAGTATGAAAAAGGACTGGCTTTGTGATGCCACATCCAGTATGAAAAAGGACTGGCTCTGTGATGACACATCTAGTATGAAAAAGGACTGGCTCTGTGTAGATGCCACATCCTGTATGAAAAAGGACTGGCTCTGTGATGACACATCCAGTATGAAAAAGGAATGGCTCTGTGTTGGTGCCACATCCAACATGAAAAAGGTCTAGCTCTATGATGACACATCCAGCATGAAAAAGGGTTGGCTTTGTCATGATACATCCAACGGCTCTGTAGAGGCCTACATCCAGTATGAAAAAGGAGTGGCTCTGTAGATGTGCATCCATCATGAAAAAGGGATGGCTCTATTGATAAAGACCTACATGAAGGCTAGGCCTACACCCAGCATGAAAAAGGGATGGCTCTATAGAACTTCCTGTGACGAGTAGAATTGAGAGATAGCACTAGTGATGATGACCCAGTGATGATCTAGAAGTGATGATCTAGACTTGATGATGATACAGTGATGATCCAGATCAAGTGATGATCTAGATTAAGTGATGATCCAGATCAAGTGATGATCCAGACTTGATGATGATCCAAATCAAGTGATGATCTAGACTTGATGATAATCTAGTGATGCTTTAGATCAAGTGATGATCCAGAATTGATGATGATCCAGTGATGATCCAGATCAAGTGGTGATCCAGTGATGCTCCAGATTAAGTGATGATCTAGACTTGATGATGATCTACTGATGCTCCAGATCAGGTGATGATCCAGACTTGATGATGATCCAGTGATGCTCCAGATCAAGTGATGATCCAGACTTGAAGATGAATTAAAGATGAAGATGACTTGATGATGATCCAGATGATACAGAGAAGAAGACTTGTGTTGATAAATTGTGTCGAGAGAATACCTTCCTAGTTAAGAGGGAGTGTTGATGTATTTGTAACTTCAGAATGTATTAATTTGTATATCTTATGTATTGTACCCTGATGTTCCTATCAGGAAGTATCTTTAATGTAAACAAGTCATGTAAATTCATTGAGGTTAACCCTCCATTGTAATGCGGGGCAATAGTCCCCACAATTGAGTTAAGGTTAACCCTCCTTGTTGATCGAAAGGAAAATTCTCCACAGTTGTGGGGCACTAGGGTTATTAGACTCTCCTAGAGAAGTAGGCCCTGGTAAGTAATTGTTAAGTGAGGTTGACTTGTTGGAGTGGACATTAAGTGAACGAAAGAATATAAATAGAGAGTGAGCCTCTCTATTTATCACACACACTCACTCACTAGGGCGCATGAGTGAGAGAGGAGAAGCTCTCTCAAGTGAGAGAGAGAGAGAGAGAACATCTGTTGGAGATCATATTTCTATCTTTGGGTTTTACTGCTGCCATTGGTGCTCATTCTATCTCTAAGGAAGTTGCGAGGTTTTCTCCTTTGTGGTTTCCCCAAGGAAAATTATTTGTGTCTCTTGTCTTTTGTGATTTTTGTTGTGCATGTTATTCTCTCAGATAAGATCCTATATCATATTGCTTAAATGATAAAAATATAACAAATTGCAAAGTGATTGACATAAGTATTACTTAATATTTTGGTTATATTATATTGTGATTTTGTCGCAATAAATTTGTGTCAAGGTTTATCCTAAGTTACAGAGAGGTAAAGTGTTTTTCATATTATAATTCAATAGAAAAAGAAATCTCCTTTTATGAAGTTCTGTTAAATGTGGTCCTCTCAAAGTGGGAGTTTGTTGCAACCAAAAGTGTGTCGTGGTAAAATATCGTCGAAGTCAAGTGGGTTCTATCAAGGTAAAAATGTGTCAGGTTAAAAGTTCATAAAAAGTGTGTCGACAAAAAGTGAAAATTTAGTCTTGTCATAGTGAAGCTTGTCATAGACTTGTCTGTTGCAATAAAAGTTTGTCGTGGTAAAAGTATGTCGTAGTAAGAACATATCCCAGGAAAATCATGTAGAAAGTATTTCATTCAAAGTTAACCAGTCAAAGAAAAGGTGGGTTTTCTGAAAGGTAGTTTGTGGCAGCTCCAAAATTAAAGAAAAGAAAACTTCTTACTGCACAGTAACTCAATTTGACTGTCGGATCCCCCTCTTCTCTCCTCACCTTCCCAAGAATAAATTGGAGCTTTGAAAATCCTAAAAGAATGTTGGAATGATAAACAGATAGAAAGGGGGCTTCCTCTACCAATGGACACAAATAGATCAAAATTGACAACCAATGGATATTATTTGCCGATAATAGGAGATTAACCAGAGATGTCGCATCCGACTACTTCCAGGTAATTCAAGTCTTTGCGCGAGATCTCAATATTGTGCAACATATTAGACTTGATTGTGATTGAAAATAACTAATGGAAGCATATAATAACAAAATAGAGATCATTAATTACTGTGGTCTTAGAAAAACATTATGCAACCTTCCATAACATATTTAAAACTTAGTATAGGATATCAAAATAAAACACCTATTTTTTCACGAGCTAAAGAAAAGAAAACAAACATATCACAATAAGGCACTCTACTCGATGCTATGGACCAATACAGTTACTGTCTATGTATAGGTAAAAAAAATTACATGTCCACAGTGTACAGTTATTGTCCTTCTACTCTACTTTATTTTATTTTTAATGTTTATATTGTCTATTCTTGGGAATCTTGTGAGGGAGTTATGTTTTGTTTTGCTTTGATGCTGTGAACAATTTAAGTAAAAAATAGAAATTAAACATAGATACAAAAACACAAAAATTAAAAATTAGAAGCAATACATTAATAGTTGGTATTGCATTGTATTTATAGATAGAAAATTACATGGAGAGAGTCTCTAGAGATCTCTATCCAAAATATATTTATAGTGGACTGTCACTATTTCAACTGCTGCATTTATTTCTACTTCTCAAACAATATTTACCACCTTCTTTTACAACTTCATTTTACCGACCTACACTAATACACATTATATTCTGTTAATCACTATTTTAAGACATCTCCATTGTCCAACATGGCTTCCCTAGGATAAAAAAACACAACCACAAACATCTTCCATAATAAAGCTACTTCTATACATGGAACCCTAGAAAGTTTCTCAGAGCCCACATGACGATATTTGTACACATAAAAATGAAAGCTAACAGAAAGCAGGATGCATAGGCTCCCCAAACTATGCCCTCTTACCACCTTTTAGAACACTCTCCAACGACAGATCTTGGTTTACTGCATCAGTCAACTTGAGTTAGTTGTGATAGTAACAATTTTTCTTTTCTTTAATTTTGGAGTTGTGAAACACTACCTTTGGGAAAACCCACCTTTTACTTCGATGGGGTAACCTCGACAAAAATACATGTGATTGGATTTTATTGCGACATGCTTTTAATACGACAAGGATTTACAGGGACATACTTTTACTACAATAGACAAGTCTACAACAGACTTCATTGTGACAAGACTCAAATTTCACTTTTCGTAGACACACCTTTTACACACTTTTACCTCAATAGACACCCACTTGACTTCAATGGCCTCATACAATGACACACTTTTTGTTGCGACCAACTCCCACTTCTACAGGGCCACTTTTAGTGGAACTTTATAAAAGGATATTTCTTAGTCTATTGACTTATAATATGAAAAACACGTTTCACCAACCCACAACTTCGGATAAACCTTGACACAACTTTATTGTGATAAGTTCACAATATAATATAACTAAAATATCAAAAAAGACTTGTGTCAAGCACTCTGCGGTTATGTAAACAACATTCACACAAGTAATTCTGGAGAAGATGTGCAGAATAAATAAGACATTAATTCAACCATAAACTATGGAATTTATATATTATCGTGGCATAACAAAATAACCACGGTCGCACATACATACACGGAAATGTACTTGGATGTTTCACCTTTTACAGAGCTTGGGCTCTCAACGCATTCCAGAGCACATGATATTGAACTCTTGAACTCTTCTCAAAGTTTTTCTTCTTCTCCTTTTCTTCTTACTCTGTTTTTCTCTCTCCACTACTCCGCACACACATTTGATCACTATTTTTCATTATTCTTCTTCTACATATACAGAGACTAAAATTTTGCTTCTCTTGGAAGCTATCGACTAACATTAAAGACTATAATTAATTTCTACCTAGAAACTTAACTTCAAAAATACAATTCGACTTCTTAAATATGGTGAGGTGTGAACTCCTCAACCTGACAGAATGAATGACAATAGTGTACTTCTATGGAATCTGACTAATTTTTCTAAGATGTGATGTAGATATGAGAGTAATTAATATTTCCGACACTCGCCCTTAATTATGAGCATATGGGGATCATTATACAAAATTTTACAAAATGTTTCAGAGTTGAAACTTCATGTGTGCATAGAAGAATTCACTAAATAGAACTTGTCATTCCTAAATAACTTTGCAGATACTGGAATGCATCCCTTGTCAATGGTTTTGTAAATATGTCTTCCAGTTGATATTCAGACCTACGAAATTCTAAACAAATCTCTTTGTTGTTCACGAATTCTCTTATGAAATGATACCTTGTGTCGATGTCCTTGTTTCTCTTGTGGAACACATGATTCTTTGACAGTAAGATTGATGAATTATTGTCGTAGTAAATTTCTGTTGGTTCTTGTTGGTTCTTGTTGGTTCTGTCACAGGTCTCTTAACATTCTCCAAACAGCTTGACATGTAGTTCTTGTAGTTGCGACATACTCAACTTCTGTTGAATATAGAGTTACAATGGGTCATTTCTTAGAATACCACGACACCTATACCAAATTGAAATGTGTATCCAATTTTTTTTTGCTGTCATCTGTGTTGTCTCCATTGTCATTATCAGCATATCCAATGAGTTTGAAATTTTCTGAGGTTGAATACTTAATTCCAAGGTCCTTTGTGCCACTTTCATACCTCGGAATTTTGTTGCCTACTAGCCAATGGGACTCTTTTGGTGATTCCATGAATCTTGAGATCATACTTACTCCATGCATGATGTCTGGTCTTGTCGTAGTTAATTGCATAAGGATACCAACCAGCCTTTTAAACAATGTAGGATCTACAATTGATCCATCATCATCCTTGCTCAATTTTAAACCTATTATTACTGGTGTTGGGGCTACCTTGCAATTAGACATATTGAATATTTTTAAGACTGCACTTTCATACTTGGACTATAATATAAATATACCACTTTCATACTGATGGACTTCAATTCCCAGAAAAAACTTCATAAGCCCCAAATCAGTGATTTCAAATTCACTTTCCGTGATTGTACTAAAATACTTTATGCCAAAATCACCAGTAAATATTAAATCATCTACATACATGCATACAATTAACATGTTACCTTTCTCATTAACTTTGGTGTACAATGTTGGTTCACTTTCACTTTCATGAAATGCATTTTGGGTGAGGTAGAAATCAATGTGATTGTACCAAGCTCTAGGAGCTTGCTTCAAACCATAGAGTTCCTTTGTCATCCTGTATACTATGTGATCTTGTCCTAGAACTTCATAGACTAGTGGTTGTTCCGCATACACTTCCTCCTCCATATAGCCATTCAAAAATGTAGATTTAACATCCATTTGATAAACATGCCATTTTTTTGTGCAACAATGGCCAAAACTATTATAGTTGTGTCCATGTGTGCGACATGTACAAAGGTTTCACTAAAGTCTATACCAAGCTACTATGTGAATCCTCTTGCTACCATTCTTGCCTTGTTCTTCTGCACATTTCCATCAACATCTTGCTTGGTCTTGTAAATCCATTTGACACTAATTACATCCTTATCTTTTGGTACATCTACCAACTCCCATGCTTGGTTCTTCTCAATGCATTCTATTTCTTCATCCATGTCTTGTTCCCATACTTCTTCTTTGACAACTTTCTCAAATGTTAAAGGATCATCTATTTGAGAAAATAATGCAAAAATAGATAACATGTTTGGTGTATCAACTTCATATATCTCACGCATACTTCTTGTCTTTATTGGATCTATTGATGTCGACCTCGACAAGCTGCTTGATGGAGTTTCTTGACCTCTTGGTGTGCTTTTTTCAGCGTAGCTTGAGCTGCAACTTGTGTCAAAGTTCCTTGTGGTAAAACATGTCACAGTGTCCTAGGAGTTGATAGTGCTACAATATTTTGACTTACATGTGGTATTTGAACCACTTCCTCCATCATGTCATCATGCTCGATAGTCAACACGATCTTGACATTCTTCTCGATGGTTCCATACAATGATTCGTTCTCGAAAAATTGATCACAACTAATGATTACTTTTTTTGTGATAGGGTCATATAACTTATATGCTTTTGTTTCTTCAAAGTAACCAACAGAAATACATTTATGTCCCTTATTTTCTAATTTCCTTCTCATCCCATCTAGAACATGAGCATATGCGACACAACCAAAATATTTTAAATGAGAAACAATATGATTCATACTTGTCTAGGCTTCTTGAGAGACCTTGTTCTTCATGATCTTTGTCGTACATTGGTTCATAATATATACAACAATTGCGACTACTTCAACACAATATTCATTTGACAAATGCTTGGTTTCCATCATGTTACCTGCCATCTCCATAATGGCTCTTTTCTTTCTCTTTGTGACATCGTTCTGTTGAGGTGTATACCGCGCAATGAATTGTTTGTGTATGCCATGGATCTTGCAAAAATTTAGGAATTTATTCAATACATATTAACCACTTTATCTGTCCTTAATATTTTTATGTTGTATCCACTTTGCTTCTCCATGAGTTCCTTGAACTTCTGAAAACATCCAAATGCATCATATTTATGTTTTAGAAAATATACCCATGTTTTTCTTGTGAAGTCATCAATAAACGTAAGAAAATAAATGCAGTCTCCTATGGATGGTGTTTACACTGGCCCACAAATATCAAAATGCATAATCTCAAGAAGTGTGCATGCTCTATATGACTTTCTGACTGGAAAAGTCTCTCTATGCTTCTTGCAAAAAATACAGCCTTCACAAACTCTTTTTGTCTTGTCGATTAATGGAAATCCTTTCACCATATTCTTTGTGTGTAATAGCTTAATCCCACCAAAATTTAGATGTCAAAATCTGAAATTCCATACCCAAGACTCATCCTAAACCTTTGATTGAAATGTTGTTTGAATTTCAACATCATCTTTTTCTCCCTTGTCACAGTGTGTATACGTCTTTACTTTCTACCTTAAATGCATCTCCTGTATTTGCATTTCCTTTCATGTCTAGAATTATCCTAAAAGGAAACAAGTGATTGCTTATCATTGGTATGTTTTCTATCATCGGGTTTCTTGGACATAAGTCTTTAATCACATAGTGATTGTCTTCCATGTAGACTCTATAAATTTTTTGTAACGGTTGTCCAGTGCTCATCAAATTGTTTTTCAGATGTTTGACATAATAAACATGAATCATAGTCTTTTGATCCCCTGTTTGGTTAGAATACCAACAATACATTTTCCCAAAATAGTGACTTGGATCTTATTTCCAAGTGTGACATTAGTTTGAACTGATTTATCTACACTAGAAAACAAATTTAAATTACTAGTCATATGATTGCTACATCCCGAGTCTAAATACCATATGTCACATGGAATTTCTTGAGCAGCATTGCATTCAATTGAGGATGAGCATGACAACAACATTGTGTTGGTTGAAGTGTTGTTATTGCTCGACTGGTTCTGACCTTACTTTCCTTGGTCATACTGCTTCATATGCATAATGACCAAATTTCTTGTAGTAATGACGTTGTATTTTTTACTTATCAAACCTGTGACCACTTGGCTGACTAATATTATGATTTTTTTCTCCACTAGTGACATTCGCAAAATTGTTGTTGCATCTTGATCCTCTGGAAAAAAATGTTCCTCTGCCTCTAGAATTATATCTCCCCCTTCCTCTTCCACGGCTTATGGATGACTGCATTGCAAATGCACCTTCTATTCATGTATTTGATCAAATGATTCTGTGTTCATGATTGATGAGTGAGGCTTGCAACTCATCAATGTTAAAATGGGATGGGTATTTATTTTCATCCAAGGTTACACAAGGATTCAAATTTTGGGGGAAGACTTCTAGGAACTTTTTCAACAATCCTTCTGTCTTCTATATTTTCTCCATGAAATTTCAATTGATTTATCAGACCAATGACTCTAGTGTAGAATAATTCAACTAACTCTGTATATTTCATTGACACAGATTCAAAATCTCTTCTAAGAATATGCAATATAGAAGTCTTTACCTTGTCCATTCCTTGATAGGTTCTTTTAAATGTATCTCATTCCTCCTTAATTGTCTTTGCTACTGCTACTTTTGGGAATATGCTTTCATGCATTGCTTGGTGTAGCATTTCCATATTTCTTCCTTTGTTCCCTCAGGCCATCCTTCTTAGCTTATGTGATATTATTATATGCCGCCCGATTGTCTGGTTTTGTATAGCCATTTTGGACTATCTCCCATATGTCTTTACCTTTGAGCATTGTTAGACTCCCAATACTCAAAATTATTTCCCAGGAAAAATGGAGTTTGTAAACTCAACATGCTTGTACCCTTTCACTTTTCATCGACACACATTTTACGGACTTTTAACCTGACACGCTTTTACCTTGAGAGACACCCACTTGACTTGGAATGGATTTTATAGGCACACTCTTTTGGTTGCCTGCCACGTCCCCATCCCTCAGATCAGCGAAGAGGATGCGACGAACACCACGTTAACCAGGAAAATAGCCCCATGCTCATAAACAAAAGAGATCAATGCTGAAATTAAAAGCTTAAACATAACATGAATGCTAAACATACAAGCATACACAGATGCATAAATCTTCAATCATACAGCGGAAGCAAACATACATTCTAGCATTAATCATGTTCATCCTTATTCATTTGAAATTACTATATAAATTGCAGAGATGAAGTAACCGGAAGCACTTATCTTTCAATGAAGAACTCGCTCGCAACCAGCTATGTCGCTGCAACGTTCCACCCAACCATAGGCCAGCATGCTCATCAATCTCTCAACAACGCTGCCACCCCCGAGCTGGGCATGATTCCTCCAAGGATAAGATTCAACGCAGGATTACACATAACCGAGGGACACAATCAGCCAAACCAACACCGCTGGGTTTACCAGGCCTTCAACAATTGGCCAAGCTAGCACAGTCCGAAGACCAACCACTGCATACCACAACAACACAATCCCTTCACAGCCCTGTGAAGAAGGTAAATACAACCAAGGATAATCTCAAACAAATGATGAGACACAGCTAAAGTCCACCAGACAACACAGAGTTGTTATTGGCCCTAACATGGCCAAAACAACTGGAAACTAACAACCGTTCCACTTCCAAGAGCCCACAGCACACACACAACCCTCAATGTAAACACTGAAGGACTTACACAAACAGAAAAGTGGGGACAAAACAACTCACAGCCTATGCGTAAAGGAAAAGATGCAACCCAGGCAGAGCATGGATGCACACATGCACAGTCCGAAGTGGAAATAGAAATCAAACTCTCAACAATCCTCAAACATCGTGGGGAAAACACAATAGCAATCCAAATCGTGGGTGAAACCAACAGCAAGCAGAAAACATGGATTAAAGCCAAGGTTATGACACATACTAGTGGAAATCAAGCCCTTGATGCTGTTTCACCTGCTCGCTGCGTACAAAACCAGAGAAGACCCACGACTGGTGCGTGAGGGTGAACATAATGCCTCTCTGCATGAGGATCCCAGCCTGTGTGCGCAAATTGACCGACCAAAGTGAGGAAGAACCGACCATGGAGGGAACGAATAGACCATAATCGTGAAGGGGAAGACCAGGAGTGTGAGGAGATGAACCGACCTCCGCATGAGAGTGAACCGACAGGGAATAAATGGCGTCGTGGAGAAGATGGACACCAAACATGGATTCAATGCAGTCGTGGGTGGAGTGGGCATGTGGGCAAGGGACTAACAGTCCTGCCACCCCACTCCCAAAGGCAATAACTTCCTCAACCACCAGCCATAACTGCCCCCAACAAACAAAACCAAGCCATTGAAGAGGTTGGTGAAACAAGAAAGGTGGCAAAACAACACAAGGTGGCAACACATGGGTTTTCCCCCCATAAACCAAGGTTTGACATCCCCCACCCCTTATCCTTTGGAACCATGCCCTTTTCATTCAACGTTGCACTGCTGTAGCTGGTTGTGGTTTTTGTTTTAATTGATGTGTGTATTTACATGATGCCGAATTATAATGTGCCAAATGGCACGATAAATCATCGGCACTATCCCCATTGCCGAAACACACACACAACCAAATCGATGGTGGGGCTTTTTCCTTGAGCTCCTCACCACGATTAATTACAATATATACATCATGCAAATGGGGTCAAAACCGGGGACATCACATTCCCCTCCCCCTTGGAGTAACACCATCCTCGGTGTTCCATTACATATATATACAATACATATATAATTGCACATCAAAATTTCAAAATTGCAGATCTGTCCCACGTTCAATCATTTATGTTGAACGTTCAAGACCAAGCCCCCCGGCTTCCATGGACTTCTCCTGCTGGTTCTCAGCTTCCTGCTGATCCCAAAGTCTAGGAACTTTGCGGCTATTGCCTTCATCATGTTCCCTCATTGGGCAGTCCCGGCGTAAATGATGTCCTCCGCATCTCCAGCATTTCACTGGCTGATTCATCTTTATCTGCTCAATTTCCTTTGAGTCTTCATGCTTGGACCGTTTCCTATCGGGTCGCTTGGACAATTATCCCATCGCTGATCCACCTTCCTTTCCTTTGCCGATTGCTCCCAGAAGGCTTTTCACCTCCCTTTGCAAACCAATAGAGTCTTGCAAAATCTGGCAGTTCATTTCACTCTGCCTTTCCTGTATCTTGAGCATCTCTCCAAGATTCTCTTGGGTCTTGGCAATCACTTGAAGGATACTTCCAGCTAAGTCCAACAACTTTTGATCTACTGCCATGATCAATGTGCACCACCTGGTTTCACTTTTCTCACCTGTGAAATGCACCATTGAAATTCTATCAGACCAAGCATAATATGGACATTAAAATTAGTCAGTTAATTACCCAATTGGCATGATAGTCCAAGTCTCATCAAGGAAACTTTCATATTTTTCATTCCTTCCCCAACAGGTACATGAGCTCATTCATGTCCATTCCTGGGCAGGGAATTAACTAATCCAGCATTCACAACTTTACTTAAGCAAATACACACATTTCATTTTCAATCATACATGCATTCAACAATCCTTTGTTTTCACCATGCATAAACATATATATATATATATATATATATATATAATCAAAAGGAAAGAGAGAGTAGTAAGAGTTTTTCCCCTCTTTATTTTGTTCCATCGTGGAACCCACACCATCGCAGTGGCTTTTTATGCTCTCAGCCTCTTTCACTTTCACCGTAAATGCTGGACCAATCTCTCTTGGTCATGACACTTAGTGTCTTCGGTCCATTCTAGACCTCTAAACCGTGGAGTCTCTCCACATGGTTTGTCTCGGCTGCTAAGACTCCCTCGTCTTACTAGCACCTTTTTCATTACCACTCATTCCGAGCTTTCCAGGACAGTCATATGTCCACATGCACCCCTAGGATGCTCTCATAGTCCTCGCTCCTAGCGATACCTATATCCAAACATTGAATGAATTCACATGTGTAGTTTATTCTCATTGGTTTTATCTTGTTCTAGAGATAAAACATCATAACCAAATCATATACGCATGTTTAGTCATAAGCAAAATAATCCAATACTTATCGGTATTATGTGTTTCCTCGTTCGTCCACAGGATCCTGCTTCGCCTTACAAGCCTTGGGATCGCCTATGGACTTAGATGTTAGGTCAGCACGCCGGCTATTCCACAACATCAAATAATTAATGTCCATCCAGTACATAACCATGTCAACTGGGCTTAGAACTTTATCATGACCATTTCCAGGTCTAGGATCTACTATGGATCCTTAGGCATATCATAGCCCATCATACACTTATGTCAACAATGACACATACACTTATACCAACCATTCACTTATATCAACGCACACTTATATCAACAATAACCCTTACTCCGCAACCCCTCACAACAACCATTTACCATTTACCTGTCCACACAAGCAACACAAGCAATACAAGCAAACTCATCAGCCTTATTGCTCAGAAACTGTAATCACATTCTTCATCATTCACTATCAAGTATTGAGACACCAGGAATGCATCCACTCCCTAGAGTGTAATCAATATTGAAAACCCTTTCATGGCTCGACATCGAAAAAGTGTGCACTTTCTTCCGGTGTGTTCCATGTAGGTTCTATTCATACTCAAGCGATCAGTCATCATGGAAATAAAATCAAACACGTTCTGCATATGGAATTTAAAAATTAAACATGCATGTTCATAGCAAGGGTCACAGAACACTTATCCATTTGCCGTCGCAGTATGCCTTTGTTAAGGAGGAATGGAGGCTCCTTCTCTGAGTTAATAGCCCCTCAGTTAGCCATCCCAACCCTTTTTACATTTCACATTCACACATGTCTTACCGACATAACCCATACCATCTCACTCATGTTATCACCAAACATGCAGTGCAGATGAGACATTTTCAAAATGTCCAATGGCATTTCACCCGAAACCCATTTCCAAGATAAGGGAAAACCTTCCCATGAAGTTTGACTTTTGCAGGCCATCACACATGGTCTTCCTACAGTGTGTATCCCTGCCACATTCATCAAATAGCCAAACAATAAATCATTGTCTGATAATACAATCCCAATTGATTGTCCCATAACCAAGCAATGACATTAGCAATCAAATTCAATAAGAATTTGCAATTCTATCTGCTACAGAAATTGACTTGCTCAATTGTGGGTCTCTTGTAAGCAGCACTACTATGCCCATTATAATTTTATGCTTACTATCATAACATGATTACCCACTTACCATGCGTCCCTCCTGTCACAATCTCATACAAGCCAACAATGATTAGTAGTTGTTAGCACTTTCTTAAATCCGAAATCCACAATTCAAATTTAACAACCCATCATGTGTGCCAACTACTTTCACAACCATGAGACTTCTTCTCATAAATGGTAGATTCCGACAATGGTTAGGTTCTTACCTCGCACTGCCATGCTCGAATAATCTACCTGGAACATGAGTTTCAATCAACCAAACACAATCTTATGCAAGCCAACAGTGGCTAGTGGTTGTCAGCAATTTCTCAAATCCAAAATTCACAATTCGAATTTTAACAACCTATTATGCATATCATATGGTAGATTCTGGCATTGGTCAGGATCTTACCTCTCACTGCCATACCTGAAATAATCTACCTGAAACATAAGCTTCAAACATCCAAACACAAGCTTATGCAAGCCAGTAGTGACTAGTAGTTGTCAGGAATTTCCTAAATTTGAAATTCACAATTCAAATTTAATAAGCTTTTTCACATGGTAGATTCTGGCATTGGTCAGGGTCTTACCTCTCACTGCCATGCCCAAAATAATCTACCTAAAACATAATCTTCAATCAACCAAATACTTGGTAAGTCTGGATGCATATAACCTTTTCATTGCTACAACCATCACTGAAGCATTTTCAGAATTCATAAAATTCAAATACTTCCAGCTGTTAGTCACATCAATATTACCAGAACTCATTTACTTCATGCAATCACTATCGTACTAACATTGCAAGGTACAGTCATATCATTCATGCAATTTAAAGGAAATGTTTAGATACTCCTTACTTCACAGGCGTATCATTCATACCACCTTGCTCTTCAATAGAGCATTTTCGGTAGCCAACTGATCATGACTATCATGTACCAATCCATGGAATTTGTCATAAGCAACTCTTACTTGCATGGGTCGTACTTACGCCCTTGCCATGACCACTTTGGTTGGTCCTTTGCAGGAGATTGCAGAATTGGCTCACCAACTTTTATCCTGGACTTGTTGCTGTACCCCTTTTCCATAGGGTTTCTAGTCTCATTCATCAACATCAGCAACATTTTCATCCGGGTCCATGTCATCGTTGGTTTTGCCACTAATGCCAACATCAAAGCACTGATTATCATTAGTGGTTCATTATAATTATATAATTTCTAATATTCTTACCAACATGCAATATCCTATGCATGCAATACATATCCTCATGCATTTCAAGCATAAACTTAGGAAATGTAGAAAACTTCCCTTTCAAATCCCTAATCCTTGCATGGAATTCCTCTTCCACGCAACAGCTGGTTGACTTCACAGTCCTTGCTACTTCTGGCATGCAATTGTCTAGATTTGTCCATTTGATAGCAGTGGCCATCATTAGCACTTTGCTACCCCATGCTTAGATTCTGGTTACTTATCCTTGTTCCCAATTGGATAAGCTTTCCAACGCCTATCCATATGCTTCATTCTGACCTCGGGTGTGAAAACCACGCCACTTCTAAGAATGAGGACTTTCACCAAATCTTTGCATTTGTATTACACGCACAACTATACTTTGGTCGCCAACTTCAGCCACCTCACTTCCGTTGCACCGTTCATCTTTTATATTTTTTGGGTTTAACTGATTTTCCCAAAACATAGAATTTTCTTTTCAGCAGAACGACTATCTCAGGGGACGACGGGGGTCAAGGGGGCTTGCCCCCTTGTGGCTTTTTTTTTTTTTTTTGTAAATCATTGATTTTAGCGCAATCTAGCGCATAAGATCGCTACCACTTTCTCCCTTTTTAGTCCTAAAAATTCACTGAAAAACAGCTGCAATTCCCACTGTGAAACAGTCGAAATTCGCTCAGAAATCCCCTAGAAAAAATCAGAATTCTCCTCTGCAGAATCAGCTCCCAATTCCTCTAATTCCTCCACAGAATCGGCTCCTGTTTCCCCTATTTCTTCTGCAGAATCGGCTCTCAGAACACTTTCCCTTCCGCAACGGCAGCTCTCGAAACACTTTCCCTTCCGATTGGTGAACTGAATTTTGTCTTAACTTCTCTCTTCGTCAGCATCGGCAGTCTTTCTCATCGGAAGACTTAATCATTTGGCTTCCGAAACTGTGGCTCACGAATCGCTAATTCTTCCGATTGGCGAACCGACTTCGAGCCTTAACCTTTTTGATGTGTCGACAATCGGAGGACTTTATCATCGGAAGCCTTAGAGCTTTTGGCTTCCGCAACGGTGGAACATGAAACGCTTTTACCTCTGATGAGTGAACTGACTTTTTTTTGCCTTAGAGAATTTTTCAACTTTCTTTCTTTACGTCGGAGGCCTTACCCGTCGGCCGGGAAGTTGTTTCTCCATCTGCAACGGCAGATGCCAAATCCTTTCTCCATCTACAATGGCGGACGCCTAATGGTTCCTCCATCCGCAACGGCGGACGCCAAATTGTTTCTCCATCCACAATGATGGCACACAGAACCTTATCTTACCGCTTTTCTCTTCCGCAACGGTGGCAATCATTCCCCTTTTTCCATCGATGATTTCATACTTAGACAAATTTTTCAAAATTTGTCTTTCTTCTTTCCGCCAAACATAGCACCTATCAGTGGTCGGACCACTTTTCGTCGGATTCTTAGTTGCTTCTTCTTCCGCAACGGCGGACGTAGAACCCTTTCTTCTTCCACATCGGTGGACACTTAGGCAATTTTCGTGGCTTTCTCCAAACTGTTCCGGCGTCGGCAGTCTTTATCATCGGAAGCTTTAGAGCTTTTCACTTCCGCAGAATCGACGGCTGAATCCCTTCCGCAGCCGCAACGGCGACGCACAAACCACTTTCTCTTCCGATTGGCGGCCGTTTACTTAGTAAAATTTTCAACTTGTGGTGTCGGCAGTTCTTCCACATTGGAAGCCAAATGACTTTGGCTTCCACAACGGCGGCTCACCAAAGACAAACTTCTTCCGATCAGCCGCGGACACTTAGAAAATTTCCGTGATTTTCTTTTGCACTGCTAGCAATTGTATGAATTTTCTGTCGAGCGTCGAATCGTTTCTCCATCTGCAACGGCGGACGGGAGATTTCCAACTCTTCCGCAACACCGAAATCCTTTCACATCGGAAGCCAAAGTAGCCAAATGACTTTGGCTTCTGCAACGGCGGACTGGAAACCACTTTCTATTCCGCAACTACGGAAGTCAGAACCACTAAACCTTCCGATGACCCGACTGTCAACACTTAGGCAATATTTTGGCAGTTTGCTGTCATCCATTACTGATCCCTGCTGGGAAGAAGGCAATTCCACCCTCTGTCAGTTGCTCCATCTTGGCCCATAGAGGCCCATTGTTGCAACCTTAGCTTTGATACCATTCTATCACATCCCCATCCCTCAGACCGGTGAAGAGGACGCGATGAACACCACATTAACCAGGCAAACAACCCCATGCTCATAAACAAAAGAGATCAATGCTGAAATTAAAATATTAAACATAACATGAATGCTCAACATACAAGCATACACAGATGCATAAATCTTCAATCATACAGTAGAAGCAAACATACATTCCAGCATTAATCATGTTCATCCTAATTCATTTGAAATTACTATATAAATTGCAGAGATGAAGTAACCAACAGCACTTATCTTTCAATGAAGAACTCACCCACAACCAGCTACGTCGCTGCAACATTCCGCCCAACCATAGGCTAGCGTGCTCATCAATCTCTCAGCAGCGCTGCCACCCCCGAGCTGGGCATGATTCCTCCAAGGATAAGGTTCAACGCAGGCTTACACATAGCCGAGGGACACAATCAGCCAAACCAACACCGCTGGGTTTACCGGGCCTTCAACAATTGGCCAAGCCAGCACAGTCCGAAGACCAACCACTGCATACCGCAGCAACACAATCCCTTCACATCCCTATGAAGAAGGTAAAGACAACCAGGGATAATCTCAAACAAATGATGAGACACAGCTCAAGTCCACCAGACAACACAGAGTTGTTATTGGCCCTAATGTGGCCAAAAAAACTGGAAACTTACAGCCGTTCCACTTCCAAGAGCCCACAGCAGACACACAACCCTCAATGTAAATGTTGAAGGACTTACACAAACAGAAAAGTGGGGATAGAACAACTCACAACCTGTGCATAAAGGAAAAGACGCAACCTAGGCAGAGCATGGATGCACACATGCACAGTCCGAAGTGGAAACAGAAATCGGACTCTCAACGGTCCCCAAACATCGTGGGGAAAACACAATAGAAACCCAAATCGTGGGTGAAACCAACATCAAGCAGAAAACATGGATTAAAGCCACGGCTATGACACATACCAGTGGAAATCAGGCCCTTGAGGCCATTTCACCTGCTCGCTGCGTACAAAACCAGAGAAGACCCACGACTGGTGCGTGAGGGTGAACAGAATGCCTCTCTGCGTGAGGATCCCAGCCTGTGTGTGCAAATCGACCAACCAACGTGAGGAAGAACCGACCATGGAGGGAACGAACAGACCATAATTGTGAAGGGGAAGACCAGGAGTGTGAGGAGATGAACCGACCTCCGCGTGAGAGTGAACCAACAGGGAAGAAATGGCGTCATGGAGAATATGGAGACCAAGCATGGAGTGAATGCAGTCGTGGGTGGAGTGGGCGTGTGGGTAAGGGACTGACAGTCCTGCCACCCCACTCCCAAAGGCAATAACCGCCTCAACCACAAGCCATAGCGGCCCCCAACAAACAAAACCAAGCCATTGAAGAGGTTGGTGAAACAAGAAAGGTGGAAAAACAACACAAGGTGGCAACACATGGGTTTTTCCCCCATAAACCAAGGTTTGACATCCCCCACCCCTTATCCTTTGGAACCATGCCCTTTTCATTCAACGTTGCACTGTCGTAGCTGGTTGTGGTTTTTGTTTTAATTGATGTGCGTATTTACATGATGTAGAATTATAATGTGCCAAATGGCACGATAAATCATCGGCACTATCCCCATTGCTGAAACACACACAGAACCAAATCGATGGTGGGGCTTTTGCCTTGATCTCCTCACCACGATTAATTACAATATATACATCATGCAAACGGGGTCAAAACTGGGGACATTACATTGCCACCAACTCTTGGTTGGGACCAACTCCCACTTAGACAGGACCACTTTTAACATAAATTTATTGACTTATAATATGAAAAACACTTTTCACTAAACCGTAACTTGGGATAAACCTGAACACAACTTTATTGCAATAAGATAACAATATCATATAACCAAAATAGTAAGAAATACTTGTGTCGAGCACTCTGGTGTTAAAACTCAAACTTTTACATGGTGAAATATTTGTGGATTCTTTGTGTCTTTTACAAATAGTGAATGTAAACAACATTCACACAAGTAATTATGGAGAAGATGTGTGGAATAAATAAGACATGCATTCAACCATAAAGTATGGAATTTATATATTATCGCCACATAACAAATGAATTATGTTCACACTTATATAGGAAATATACTTGGATGTTTCACCTTTTACAGAGCTTAGGCTCTCAACACATTCCATAGCACATGAGCTTGAGCTCTTGAGCTCTTCTCACGATTTTTATTCTTCTCCTTTTCTTCTTACTATGTTATGCTTCTCTTGGAAGCTTATGGACTAACATTAAAGACTGTAATTAATTTCTACCTAGAAACTTAACTTTAGAAATACAATTCAACTTCTTAAATATGGTGAGGTGTGAACTCCTCAACCTAATAGAGTGACTGACAACATTGTACTTTTATGGAATCTAATTGAGTCGACTAATATGTGATGTAGATATGCGAGTAATTAATATTTCCAAGAGTAGAATAGAACAAGTCAATATCAATCAACAGAGAGGTGAATGAGCTTCGGCTCTTATTTTTTGGCACGTTGGAGAATGGGCAATGGGGGATGTGCTATGCATATCACCCATCCACGCCTCCATAAACTTTAATGTGATGGGTGAAATATATTAACACCGGTGATTATTACTACATAAATGCATATTGGCCAGACAAGGCAACTATATGTAGTTGGAAATTATTTTCAACATTCAAGACATACCAATCTTGTTTGGCAAGCTAGAATTTCACTATCTCTATGAGATCATAGAGACAACTGAAGCATGTGGAAATCTAGTGAGTTTCCTTCAGCAAGCCCACATAAATCCTAGTCTCTTGTCCTCGACTCCTTCACGAACTTATCGTAAATTGAGAGAAGGGTAGTAGCACAAAAGAAATTCAGGAGACGTAAACAAATAGAAATAAGAGCCACGAGGTGGCAATGTCCCCGTAGTTGCTAAAAACTATTGTTGTAAGACATAAGCTATAGAAATATGATATTTTTGCCAAAAAAAAAGTAATAGAAAAGAAAATTATTTTGCCACAAAATTTCTTAGCCATGGAACCCCAAGTCAACGTGTGTCTAATTAAATCAAAGCTAATTTTCATACAAATGTATTCTTTCCTAAATGCTCTTCATTTTGTGATTCTTTTATTCAATGTCGATTGAAATTGTTAAAATTATAAATATATATTGATAATTTTTTATTCAAAATTGATTGAAATTGTAAATATATATTGATAAAAGTATATAATTTATATGTACAGATACATTATACCATGTTTTCCACATAAATCCACACAAAGACTACTTAAACACTTTACATTTTGGTTTTGAATTATTTTTTCAGTAATTATTTTATTCGAAAATAGTTGTAATGATTAAAGGTGTAAATATATATTTATAAAATTGTATAATTTGGATATACAACTACATTGAATCTATTTTTAAATAAAAATATAATATTAACTATTTTACCAAAAAATTTATCCTTAAGTCCATTAAAATTGAACAAATTAACCAACTACCTACCCCAAGTCTAAAAGCCAAATTAATTTTTAACCAACTCCCTCCTCCCAACTCTCAAAGCCAAATTAATTACTCCCGACACATCATTTTAGCCCATCATTTTGGACCTACGTGGGTAGGAAGCAACAAACTATTGCTTTGCAAAGGTTTTCATTGCAAAACTTTGTGTAAGTGTCTTTGGTCTTATGAATCCTTTTTTTAATAAAATAACATGATACTTTAACTAATAGTATAGATTCATATAAAATACACACATGGAGGATCAAAGTGTAAGTTAATTTTACTGAAGTGTATTTGGTTTTAGGAATTTCACTTTTTTCTAATGAAACTACATTTTTGAATAAAAACCATGATAACTTTACTACGAGTATAGATTCATGTTGAACATCAGATATATTATTCATCTAGACTATCGAAGTCTTAAGATAGTTTCAATAAAGTGGAGATAGGTGCATTCAGAAATTTAAAACCACTTCAGTCATAACAGATATTGGGTTAACATATTTATTTCCATTAAAAACAATGCAATGAAACATCAAAGAAAGTAGACAAAAGACGGGTTCAGGTGCAATTGACATTCTTCCATGACACAATTGATAGGACAATTATTGGAATCAACTTTTGGTCGTGGATTTTATATCTATAACTTTCTTTTTTATTTAACATATCTTCTAGATACAGCTATAAAGGAGCTCAAGAAGAACTCTTCATAGGTTTAAAACAACTCAAACAAAACTGGATAAAGAGAGTATCAATAAAATAAAAAGAATTATTTACATAATAATAATAATCTATTTTTAAGGTCACTGCCAAGCAAGACACCAAATTGGTGTATGAGACCCTCTTGTTTGTGGGACACGGGACCCCCTCTGCGCAATGATTTAACTGCTAAAGTTTATAGAGGTGTACATACACTACCCCCCTCTGGATTTGAACCTGTGACCTCCTAAGAGAAAACGCATGCTCTTAACCATTAGGCCCACTCATGATGTACAATGTAAGCAATACATTATTCATATCATATAACAAGTAAAAAAGAATCACGCGAGTACCAACGAAGGCAATCATTCTTTGAATTCAACTCTCAGTGTGTCGTATCTTAGACTAGGGAAGGGTGATGTTAATGAATATCCATTAAAGATTTGAAAACAAGCTTTCATTTTTTTTAAATGAGGTCAATAAATTACCATGCTTACGTGGAGAAAGACAACAAGCATTCTAAAGTTCACAAAAATGGCGTCACCAAACCTCAACCTTCCACAAAAGCCCACTTCTAAAAAACAAACAAAGATGAAAATTTGTTCCTCGTTGATCACAAGTCCATAACTTCAACATATAGACACTGATTGAGTCAATAAAAACTAAACTTCTAAAGCCATGGATCCCTATATTTTTTCCCTCTTCCTCATTTGTCGCAAAGGAAGTTCCTTGCTCCAGCACACATGGGCCTAGTTTACTTTGATTTGTATTTATTATAATCCAATTTTGAAACAAGAAGTGATGAATACCATAAAGACATTTATTTTCCTAATGTATTCCTCTAGGAAGTTCAAATCCATGCTGCAAAAAGACCACCTCGCAAGAAAAAATAGTCAAATTCCATATATGCTAAATTGAATTATAATAACAGTTAATAAATAAATGAATGATATAAACCCTAACAAAATTCCATGACATAACTATATTGAGGATATAGGTTCGAACTTACCGCATCCCATATTTGAAGTTTTATTGGCTTGTTGTGAATGGTGATCATGCGAGCAGGGATGGAGTTTGACGGGTAAAACCCGTCATGGGTCAATTTACCCGTCAAATACAGCCAAGATTTTACCGAGACCGTCAAAATCTGACTTGAAATACAGAAAACGTATCAGATTTTGATTGTTACCAGCAATTTTGACGGGTGTTCGTCATTTGAAATTCCAACCCTGCATGCGAGCTCCAAACTCGACACCAATCGTCAAGTCACGGACTGGATGAAAGCGTTTATCCATGAATTGTAATGGCAAGCATGATTTACCTATGCCTGGCATTAATCAAAACCTTAAACTCATCAATAAATTGATAAAATCGGAGAGTGTTAAAGACTTAAATTAATCAAATCTGAGGGTATTAAAGAACAAAAGTAATAAACTTGAAAGGTATTAAAGACTAAAAAGAATGAACTTAGATGGCTTTGTCGAATTACCAATGTATCCGATTATGATATACTTGAAAAGATGAGCGTAACACATTTTCAAACTCCACAGATTCAAACCCGGGTACTCTCGCTTCGATCTTTCAAATCTAATCAGTTGCACTCTATTCTACAAATGAAAGAGTTTAATCACATCTATGATGTGATATATATAAAGCATTAATATGAGACACATATCTCCCATTTAAAATGTACAATGCCCCTTCCCATAAAAAAACAAAATATATGCATTAAACTACAATATAAATGCGTCAATACTTCTTTTCATTCACATATACCACAAATATACTTTAACTGCAACATTATAAAGGAACAAAATAGAAAATCGAAGCAGGTTTTATCTCTAACTCGCCCCAGAGTCTATTCTTCATCCGGATAAAGGGGTGCCTATCTTTGTAGCACCTTTAAAGTCTGCACCTGGAGTAGCAGAAGAGCATATCTAATTATAGCGCCGTCTTCCCTAGAATAAGCCTGATAACTGCCTCATTGTCATAGCAGTTAATAGAGTTCTCTCCTTTATTGTCAAGGGAAAATATTAACAAAGTCTAAAAGGAATGGGAATATTTATAAATGAAGATCTCATTCCAGAAGATTAAGCAGAATTAAGAAAGGAGGTTCAAAAGGTAAAAGAAGCTAGAAAGGAAGGAAAATGGACAATAATCAGAAATAGAAAAGCCATTATTCGCGATAGAAACCAAAAAAATAGTAATCAATAGCAATTCAACATGCTCCAGATTCTTTCTTGGAACTCTTGGGGCTTTCCATGGAACAAAGGCCCCAAGCTAAGTTAGATCTCGAATGAAGTTGATATTATATTGTTAGTTGAAAGTTGGGAGCATGCAGAACCTAAGGTCCCTAACATAGATGGCTTTGTTCTATGGTCAACCTGGAACAAGCGATCCTGTCGTAGAGGCATTGGGGGTATAGCTTGTTATATTAGGAAGAACATCTCCCCCCATGCTATGATTTATAAAAAAGACCCTTGCAACCAATATATTTGGATAGAGACTACTGTCATTAATAATAAAAAAACCTACATAGCAATCTGTTGTTTTTCCCCTATTAATTCTAACTTCTATAAAAAAAACAATTTAGATGAAAATTGTCCTTACAATGTGTTAGAGAATGTTATTCCTAGCCTAAGAAATGAAGGTAATATCCTCTTAATGGGTGACATTAATGCTCGAACCCCAAGCAACCAAGCTATTATTCTAAGCAATCATTCCAACCCTAATCCTCTTTGGTTAGACGAAGACCTTACGCTAGCTGACAGATACAAAAGAAGCTCTGAAGATCTAGGGGAAAATTTGTTTGGTTTTGAGCTAGTCAAGCTCTGTAGTGCTCAACATCTCATAATTTGCAACAGTTTAAAGAATTTGCCCAATTCTAGTCAAATGACCTGTATCCATGGGCTCAGTAGCGTGGTAGACTATGTTATTTTCGATATCCCTTTATACAACGAAATAATAAATTTTGACATCTTAAACGACCATGAGCCTGACTCAGATCATAGACCTTTAATTGTAACTCAATTTTGTCATGAATAGAGATCTAAGAGAGGATAATCATAGCCAAAAAAACTTGATCTTTGATAGAAATAAAAATGATCTTTTTCTAAATGAATTAAAAATTAATTTGCTTCCCTTATCAAGTATAGACAACATAGAAGAATTCTATCATAATTTTAGTACAACCCTCTCATATTCTATTAACAAGTTCTCCATTAAAGTTTCAAGTAATAAAAGAAATAGAAAAACCAACCCTTGGTATGATAAAGATTGTAAAAGTAGGAGGAGAGAAATTAAGGAAGCTCTTGATGAGTCTCTTAAAATTGACAAAATAAAAATATACAAAGCCCCAACTAAAAGGAAAAAAATGCAATATATTCATAAAAGACAAGAAAATCTCTTACACCTCTCTAAGGTGGCTCCTAAGAAATTATGGAGGCAGATTTTAACTAGAAAAAACTAAAGATAATAATAGAATTGCTCTGCACAACTAGAATTTCGATCTTAAAAAGCCTTCTGAATCCCCAAATTTCATAGATAAATTTGAAACCCTTCTCACAACGGAAGAAATTTTCTCATTAGAAGACGTAGATTTTTGGGTTAAGCATCCGACAAATGGAAAAGCTAAGGACATTGAAGGTTACCAAGCCAAAATCTTAAAAACTGGAGGTCCTGTCCTCATCCCTCACATCCACAAGATATTCAATCAAGCGGTCAAACAAGGGTTCCCTAAACCATGGACTCAGAGCCTCATTATCCCTATTTTTAAAAGTGGGGATACAAATAACCCCTCTAATTATCGGACAATTATGATTAGTCGTCTCTTAGCCAATTTATATGGTATTATTTTGGAAAAGAAGCTCGGCATATGGCTTGAAAATGAAGGTAAGCGGGCTAAAGGCCAAGCAGGTTTTAGAAGGAAACACTTCACAATGGATCATCTTGTTACGCTCAGGATCATTGTAGAGGAATGTCGTAATGACAAAGCCAATCTCTTATGTTGCTTTGTGGACTTTAGAAAGGCTTTCGATACGGTACGTAGAAATAAACTATGGAACAGATTAGAAGAGCTAAAGGTTCCTTTCGAGTTGAGAGCTGGTGCAATAAGGTTATACGAGAATGCCATTGCCAAGTTTAAGAGAAAAGAGGGGTAGTCGAAAGATAATAAGTGTAATATCGGAGTTAAACAAGGTTTCCCCCTCTCCCTTACCATATTTGGCATTTACATCGATATGCTAGAAGGTTTTTTAGAAAAAGCAGGTTGTGTTGGCATGACCTTAGCTGGAATAGTCGACATCCTTCTTCTCTATGCTGATGATACTGTTCTTTTGGCAAAGTGTCCATTTGATCTTGATAAGCAGCTACGACTTCTTAAGGATTTTTGCTTTACCATAGGTATGTCTGTTAATATTGAAAAAACAAATTTTATGATTATCAAATCCAAGAAGGACACTTACGCTAATTTTGTGTATGAAAATAACAACCGTTGGAGGAAGTGTCTTCTTACAAATACCTAGGACTTGATATTCACCACAAGCTCAACAGGAATTATAACATTGAGAAAGGGATTAATGGAGGGTGGAAAGCTTATTTTGGTCTCGAAAATAATTGTAAAGCAACAAATCTTGTGATGTGGGATAAAAAGAAGCTCCTCTTTGAAACTTTAGTCACTCCTATTATCTTGTATGAGTGTGAGGTTTGGGGTTGCAGCATCTCTAGAGAATCCTAGAGAAAGATTGAGCAAATCTAGAAGCGTTCTATAACGTATAACCTCAAAATTAAAAGCAATACACCCTACCCTATTCTCCTTATAGAAGTGGGTCCTTCTCCTATCGAGATCCTCGCTATGACTAGGCTCATGTTATACAAGCACAAAATCAATAACATGGGAGACCATAGACTTCCTAAGCTAGCTTTAAATTCCTGCCAAAACCACCTAAGACTCAAGCAAGGTTGGTATAAAGATACAAGGGCCACGTTAAACCATTGGGAGATCGACGAAACTGTTGCATTGCAAAATATTAATAACATTAAAAATATTGTTACTTCTAAGTTTAAAGAGAAAATGTGGCGTGAGAAAGATTTAGGGGCTAAAAGAAAACTAAGATATTATAAGGAGGTCATTAACCCTACTTTAGAAGATCAAAAGTATCTCTCTCTTTTAACTAGTTTAAAGAAAAAAACTAATATAGCCAAGATAAGAACGAACT
Organism: Pseudotsuga menziesii; assembly: GCA_001517045.1. Classification (NCBI taxonomy): domain Eukaryota; kingdom Viridiplantae; phylum Streptophyta; class Pinopsida; order Pinales; family Pinaceae; genus Pseudotsuga; species Pseudotsuga menziesii. The sequence goes on along the minus strand of LPNX010234012.1, from coordinate 322,443 downwards.
CTCATGAGCTCCATAGTGAAACAGGTCGTTGGGAAGTTACTAAAACACCATGGGTGGAAAGGATCTGCCATCTTTGTGAGAATATGAACATTGAGGATAAAAATCACTTCTTCTTAGAGTGCCCTGCATACACCTACATTAGATCTTAGTTCCCTAATCTTTGTTGCAATAGCGACCTTCCTAGCCTTTTAACTTGTCAAAATTATAGTGAGGTCGGGACGCTTCTCTCCAAGTTTTTTGAGCATAGAAATACAATTTTAAATAGGTCCGATAGACCAAAGTTTGGTGTGAGGGCACGTTAACCATCGTCATCATCATCATCATCAATTAAATTTATTTTTAAAATTTTTATAACTAAATTTTATAATAACAAAAAAAAAAATCTATATCTACTTTGTTATATAAAAATTAATCCATATGCTATAACTTTTCAACTTTCTATTTTGTTATATAAACATTATATATTATAACTATATATTTATTGATAAATATTTATATTTTACAATTTAGAATAGATAAAAAACAATTCTCATTGTAAGAAAATAACACAAACACTTAATATCCAGATTTATATAAAATATCTATTGATAAAAAAAAATTAAGTATATACATTTTACTGTCCATCCATATTTGAAATGCTAAATAATAACTTTAGAAATTTTTTTATATAACATTTAAAATATGCCTAACAAATATCCATAACTATGGTTAAGCATGTGACCAGTATTACTTTATGAGAATAATATCAAATAATAATCTAAAAAGTTTAAAATGAGCAATTTCAATATTGGTTTATAATAAATATTAGTCTTAAAAGGTTTAGAAAAGGCAATACAATGGAAGATCAATACGGTAGACGTAAACATTAAAATAATTCCTAAAGGAAATAAATCAAAGAAAGTCCTCCCTTATCCCTTCTTGGTGCGGAACAAGTTTTATTGGCAGTCCATTGACGGGGGTGGGCATAGGGTCCACAATGACCTTCTCACCCGGATTCACTAAATTCCACCTGAAATTCTTTGCAACGTTATGGAGAAAAACAAGAATTTCCATTCGAGCAAACTCATTACCAGGGCACATTCGCGGCCCACCTCCAAACGGGACAAACGTGTAGGGAGGAGGCCCCTCTCCCTCGAATCGTGACGGATCGAATTCCTCTGGGTTGCTGAAATACTCGGAGTTCCGGTGAGTCGAGTTTATAGTCCAATGCATCTGCACATGACATGATACATACCTATTTATCAATCTCATTAAAAATCTGAAACAACTAGGGTTTCAACGTTCAGGCAGAGAGGAGGCAGCAGGGACTCACTTTCCATCCTTTAGGAATTGTGAATCCGGCATATGTAAAGTCTTTGATAGATTTACGAAAACTTCCTTGAGCAGGAGGGTTCAGTCTAAGTGCTTCCTGAGCAGCTCTCCACGAATACTTCATCCTTTGGAGGTCCTCCCACTCAAGAAGTTGCCCTGCCTCCTTCGAACTTGCTATATCCAATTGCTCTGTAAATATCAAATGAAACTTTTGAGTTTATGAAAATTGCATAATGTAACTTGGATACCACATGATATAACTGCATTTCAAAAATGAAAGAAACTAAATTATGCAAACAGAGAAGCTAAGGCATCTCCAGCTCGCTGTGTAGGGGCATATCGACAGTATCACAGAAAGGCCCAACTAATTTTTAAACAGAACTAGGGTTTGTCAATAGATATCTCAAGAATTCTGTGTCTGCTTAACATAACTCCGCTTTATAAGCAAAATGGAATATTATAGGATCTATCTGTATTAGAGAACTTTGATTGATTGGACGTACCTCTGAGTACTTCTTCATAGCAGTGAGGGTTCTCCGCCAAATATTTAAGCAGCACTGTCAAAGTAGAACTGCTGGTGTCATGACCTGCATATAGTAGCAAAAGGGTATTGTCCTGAATCTCGTTCTCTGTAAGAGATTCACCCTGCTCGTCAACATTAGAGAGCAGGAAAGACAACATATCTTGCTGTGGAGAAGCCTTTCCCTCTTCCAATGCAATTTTCCTGTCATTAATAATACTGCCAAGTTGTTGGCGAATGGCATTAGCTGCGTGTTTGGCTTTGTTGTATCGAGTACCGGGTAGATCTATGGGAATCTGAATCAGTCCTTTCGCAAAAACCATAAAATGAAGCCAGAGCCTGCCTTGGTCGTCCTGGTTGTTTATGCTGGCAAACAAGTCACAAGCCAGGGAGAAAGCGTAACGCTTCATCAGAGGGAAGGCCATCACCTCATCTTTGCCGATCCAGTGCTCGGCCAGGTGACGTTTGGTCATCGAATCCACTCGCCCCACAAATTTCTGAAGGGCTTCCGGCCTTAGGAATGTCAACAGTATTCTCCTCAACCTCTTCGCATCGTCTCCAACGGCTGTAATTAAAGAATTTCTGAAGAGATTTCCCACGGAACTGGGCCATGAGTTCACAACCAGTTTGTTCTCGTTGGAGAACAAGAAGCGGTTGCCTTCCGGGCTGTAAAATACCACAGTCGGGTGGCCAACAAGGGAAGTGGCGAACAAGTTTCCATATTTCTGTGTCCGCTTGTCAAAGAAATCAAGGGGACTGCCCCTCCTCTGGCATCCTAAAAATTCAAATGTCTCACCAATCAAAGGCCATCCAAAGGTACCGGGTGGGATTCCTCGCGAAGCCTTAGTTCTGTGGTTGCTGACGAGATAAAAGAAGGCGGCGAGTCCTATAAAAGATGCGAGAAACACAGTGAAGAGAAGCGGTGGTTTCTGAAGTTCATGGGCCTTATGCAGCACCATCGCAGCTTCCTTCCAAACCATGGTATATATAATTTAATGGGTTTCAAATCTGAAACAGAAGCGGATAAGCAGCTAAAGGCCTCTGAGATCACACACAGAAACTATGGCTCATTGTTGGGCGTGAAGGCTAATACGGAGAACGCTGTGACACCTTATCTCGTTCTGATCATATCTCTGGACGGGTAGGGTGTGTATTTTCTGGATAATGAATTGCAATACAACCACTCACTTTTTCTCTGGACTTCTTAATTATTCCCCACAATGCTGTCCATATGTTTGAGAATTTTCTGTTTGGGGTATAGACTTTACTTTATGGTTCATTCACTCATTTAACTTTTGTCCAAATAGCAAAGATGTTTCCTTGAAACTCTATAATGTTTTTCGTGTATCACATCACTTATTCTATTCCTAACATTTTATGACGGTAATTTCTTTGAAACTCTGTAATGTCTTTGCTGATCACTTTAGTACTTAGTCCATTCCTCTAACATTATAGAGGAAATTTAGTAAGTGATTATTTACAATGAATGTATAGGTTTTATAAAGTGGACTGGGACTGCCTCTCTTCTTAGTAACTAGGTACCGGAAGCCCTAGCTGGATCATCTGCCCCTGCAGTTTATGAGACTGTAACTAAGCACTGTTCCGGGCTGCAAACAGTGTTTCCCTGGCGGATTGGACCTACTGTATATCTTACCCTAAGCGATGTGAGCTATTCTAGGAAAGGGACTATTTCAGTGCCGTGTGTAACCTCTGTGATTGCGTCGAGAGGCGCATTCTACAGCCGGGTATGAGGTAGAAGTGTAATTCCGTGCTCAACTTGGAGATGACACGTGTCACATAAAAAAGTCCGCTTATATATCTATATATATACAAGTCGGCTTAATAATTAATAATCTTAGGTGTATATATATATATATATATATATATATATATATTTGTAACTAAATCAAAACATCTATACACACTTCAAAACAATACCTACAAGCTGGACCTTCGGAATAAGGCTGAGAGCAATTACAGATAACAAAGAACGCAGTCTTGCAATAGAGACCGTTTGACAGTGGCCATGCCCGAGAACTGTATAAAACTATTGGATGAAATTAAAAATGATTTAAATTTGAAATTTCTAGGGCGTGCAGTGGACTGGATGTGGCAAGATAATATGAACGGTTTGGTAGAGATGACAGAGGAGATGGGTTATGCCAGTGGTGGACAGACCATTGATTCCTTACTAAAAATGGGAATGGAAACGGAATGGATGATACATTTCAAACAAGAACTGGATTCGCAGACCGCTGGACAGACGTGCCGAAGAAAACTAGGCGTCTGATAGAGCTTACCAGAGAGCTGGAATGTAACAAAGGTGGAGAGACCGTAGATTGCCTGTTAGAAATGACAATGAATCCTATGTTAAGCCTCATCAATGCGTTTGTCTTCAAAGACGGTGCAAGAACTATAGAATGGTTATTGATTCAAGCACAACCGAGCATTAAGGCGGCAACAATGAATGGATTCAATCCCGCCAAACAACCAGAGACACCCGCTCCCAATCCTCCAGAAAATAAACCCCATATCCACAGTAACAATTTTACTGGACAACCTCACCAATTCCACACCACTGGCCAACAGTTCGTAGAAAATCAGCAACAAGCTCAATTTCACATTAAACTACCAGCCATTCAAATAAGCAAACTTGGTGGTGCATGTGGTTGCATTCCATTGCACTTTTCTCCTCGCCTATTCCGAATGGCTCCTGGTAAATTGAGCAGTATGAGTTTCAATATTTCTAAATATTTCTAAAAATCATTATGTGAGCTAACTGCCAATATTATACACCAGAGTCCTGACTACTCATAGAGAAATTATTTAACTCTAGTCAACGAGATCATATAAATTGCACAAGGCCATGACCTGGGATTCTACGCTCGAAATGATTTCACATGCAAGCTCAATTGTAACTCCTTTAAACACAGGTAGGTTGGCGTGCAATGTCTTTAGATTATTGGCCAGTAGATACTCAACCTTGGATATATCATAGGGGCAAATTTGTCACTAGGTACGAGCTCTTCTGCTTCAAACGTTAAACTAAATGGCTGTGAGCCACTTTCTTACCACCAATAACCCTAGGTTGTTTGTTTAAGAATTATTTCTTTCGGTTTTATGTAATTTTTCTTGAATATAGGGTAAGTACAGAATACTGCTGTTAGTGAAACTGCGTATGGTATGGATTGAAAATTTCTCCAAACTATTAACTAGAGATCGTGGAAGACTGGACTCTTGGAATTCCAGAATTTGGATGTTGTCCTGGGTTGCAGTATTCACTCAACTTTTTATTTAACGAGTGCCATTCTAAATCGTCCACATATGAAACAAAGCAAAATTATCAATAGTTTCTGGAAATAAGCAATGCAAATTTAGTGTCAAGAAAGTGGGAAAAGTAACCTATTTCAGAATACATTCTGATTGGATTTTCCATTGACGGTAAATAGTTTGGTTTTAACTCCACGATTTGGTATGGAATAATTTATTTCAGAATTTAAATGCCAGATCCATTCTCATTGGATTTTCCATTGATGGTAAATGGTTTGGTTTTAACTCCACGATTTGGTATGGGATAATTTATTTCAGAATTTAAATTCCAGATCCATTGTGATTGGATTTTCTATTGACTGTAAATAGTTATAATTCTCCATACTAACCCTATAAAAATAACACTCTACAAATAATAATAAACTAGAAAGAAAATAATATAATAACATTAATAAAACCCCATATTAACTGGAAGAAAATAATATAATAACACTAATAAAACCCCATATTAACTGGAATATCAGACTAGAAAAATTTAATAATTTAAAGAAAACAGAGATTACATTGATAAACATATGTAAAACAATGCACTTGGGTGACATAATGCAATAAAGGACTATCCTATCATCCGAGAGTTTTTTTCTCATCCAATCACATTTTGACCAGAAAAATATATCTAATCGAAATATTAGGTCTATTTTCTGACTCAAATATGTGAAATTGTAATTCAAGTAATGAATACTAACACTGGAATAATAATAAGACACTCCAAAAAGTTAACAATAAACTACCCACAGTTTTCACTTGACACTAGAATAATAAAAATAACACTAATGATTCTCCATGCTAATACTAAAAATAATAATAACAGTTTTCAGTTGACACTGGAATGAATAATAAGAATAGCACTAATAATTCTCCATGCTAACACTCCTAACACTGTAAAATTAATAATAAAATGAAAAAAAATATAATAACATTAATGGATTTTCCATTGACTGTAAATATACACTAGAATGAATAATAAGAATAGCACTAATAATTCTCCATGCTAACACTGCTAACACTGTAAAAATAATAATAAAATGAAAAAAAATATAATAACATTAATGGTTCCCCATATTAACACTGAAATAATAATAAAGACTGACAAAAATTAACAGTAAATTGCCCACAGTTTTCACTTAACACTGGAATGAGTAATAAGAATAGCACAAAATCAACTAAAGTGCTATTGTAAATTAACAAAGTAAATTGTCACAGTTTTTACTTGACATTGGAATGAATGATAAGAAAAACGCTTATAATTCTCCATACTAACCCTATAAAAATAACACTCTACAAATAATAATAAACTAGAAAGAAAATAATATAATAACACTAATAAAACCCCATATTAACTGGAATATCAGACTGGAAAAATTTAATAATTTAAAGAAAACAGAGATTACATTGATAAACATATGTAAAACAATGCACTTGGGTGACAAACCAAGCAAATAAAAAACTAAAGTCACTACTGTCCGCTCTTCTCCACAAGTTTAGTTTAGGGTAATGTTAGGGATCACATAATGCACTAAAGGACTATCCTATGATCCGAGAGTTTTTTCTCATCCAATCAAATTTTGACCAGAAAATATATACCTAATCGTAATTTTAGGTTAATTTCTGACTCAAATATGTGAAATTGTAATTCAAGTAGTGAAAAACTAAGTCAAGTTTCTTTCAGGGTAACGTTAGGGATCACATAATGCAACAAAGGACTAA
>LPNX010234012.1:256293-314755 GCA_001517045.1 Pseudotsuga menziesii | reverse complement strand
TTGTTACATTGTTATTCTTAAGCTTCTTTCATGTAATTTTATAATGTAAAAATTGGATTATAAAATATTCTACTGTAAAATTCAATTGCAAAAATAACTAGAAACATATACATACTATGGATCATCTAAAATATTAATGTTGCTGCCCACGACTGGAACTAGCCTAGATACAGCTTTACCCGGCTCTATCATGCGCCGAGAGGGATCAAATATTTAGAGGTGCAAACCCTGCTTCAACAATTGCACTCCAAAAAAGGGTTTGCAGCTCGAAATATTTGATCCCTCTCGGCGCATGATAGAGCCGGGTAAAGCTGGATCTAGGCTAGTTGGTATCACCTGTTTAACGTGGGGCACAGACCTAGGATGAACGATTCAAAGTTCGAATTTCTTGAACTCTGCTCTTACTGGGGTGCCTTGGGGTATTTTATAGACCTTCAACAAGCAATGTCCGGGTGCCTAAGCTGCGACTATGTACGAATAAAGTCTTTAACAAAGTCTTTGAGGTTTGAGGACATTTCTGCGTCGGGACCTATTTGCCCGACCATTTGCACCGATTGGACGACGACGTGACCGCCCACGCGAGCCAGGTCGTCCGATCGGTGCAAATGGTCAGTTCACTAGTTTATTCCCATTTCTGTAGCATAGGATTGATATTCAAAAACAACGTCTTGATGTAGGGGATCAATATCTAGTACACATGCTTTGGATTATTAGATCTTAACTTAATTTTGCATAACATATAATATTAAATTAGCTACCGCATGCAGAATATCTTGTTATCCGTAACTTAATTTTACATAACATTAAATTAGCTACTTGTTATCCGTCCTGTATACACAGAAGATACTTCGCAGGAGACCTTTCCTCATCCAGAACCTTGAAAATGTTATGTTTTGCAATGGCCATACAAGTAGTGGTTTCAGACATGGAAAATTACTTGACAATGACAGATAATGCAGTTAGGGCAAGAGGAATCCTTCTATTAGCATAGATTCTTTCTCATCTCAATGCAAAACCCGTGAAAGACAGCTCTCTACATAAACATTTTTATTTTATTTTATTAAGACTTGCAGATTAACCAGCTTCGTGAAGAACAATCATCGGTTTGCTCGAAATAATGACGCTTTTTTTTAAAAGAAAAATCGTAATGCCAAGTGTCTTTGTTGTGAACTCTGGATGAAAATTATTCAAATCGTTCACATGACCTTACCAACATGATAGTGGGAAATCATTGAGTGTTGACTGGATAAGAAATGGTGATATAAATAAACCAGTAAAAGATTAGGTCCACTTCCACAAACAAAATTACAATGTCGATCTCCGTGCATTGTTTATTTTTAATAACTTTGGTTAACGTATTTTCATATAATGTAATATGAAATAACCTTTTTAACAGAGTCCAAAATATTTCTTATTCAGTTTTACCTTTTATTGTGCTACGTGAATAAGGGTTGGAACTTTCGAAAATGATTTATTAAAAACTTTGGATAATGTATTTTAATTTTTAAATAACGAGGCTCTTATTTAATAAAGGGTTATGATTCAAATATCCCAGCTTAACTTGGAATTTATAAAGGTTTTGTGCATAAGTACGTACGGGAAAATTAACTAATGATAAAGAATCGCCACATTCATAAAAGGAGATGCATGACAAATTTTAAATTCTAATAAAATGGTTGGGAAAACATATTTTATTGAATAATATCCCAAAGCCTCTTTTCAAACTTCCATGAAAAGCGTTCATGTATGTTGGGGGTTACATATAAGTGATTCGATGATCGTATGGGAAGAGATGATCATGGCTGAATTGCTAAAGAATAATGTTATATAATTAATTTACTAATGAGTATGATTTTAATCTGTGATGATGGTGATGGTAATGATGATGGTGGTGGTGGTGGTTAATGCCGAGTGAAAAGAAAATAATTATTTGATTGGTCATAAAACTTTATTCACATGCTAAAAGAGCTTAGAAAGAAGTATTCCTAGATCACCATAATTTTGACATGTTAGAAGTTTAGGGAGGTATGTTTTGTAGCAAAGATGATGAAACGGTCATCTAATGTGGGCGTGCGCATGGCGGGCCCTCTAATAGATAGTGTCTTCCATCATCAACACAAATAGTCTCACAGAGATGGCAAATCATGTCCACCATGGTGTTTTAGGAATTGTCCAATGCCCTATTTCACTACAAAGCTCATAAGAGTTTATTCTTATCTTTCCTATATTAATTTTCTTCTTCGAACTAGTTAAAACAAAGAGATACATTTGATCTTCTAGATTAGAGTTAATTATATCCTTATAGTACCTTAATTTTCTTTTGACCTTTAATTTTTTCTAATCCCCAAATTTCTCTTTAAACTTAGAAGTAATAATATTTTTAACATTATTGATTTTTTGCAGAGTGACATTTTTGTCACTAACCCCCCAATTGTTTAGCCAAGCCATGTTTTCTTTATACCGGTATCTCTTGAGCCACAAATGGTCTTGACTCGATTTAAAACAATTTTAGGAAGTCTCTAGTCTCCAATGTTGTTTATCACAACCGTACAAGATAACGCGAGTGACATGAGTTTTAAACATGAACTTTTTTTTATCCCTCATCAGAAGGTTTGTTTTTTTACAATTATATTCAAGACCAAAATAATTTTTCCACCCTTCGTTAATCTTGTTCTCAATGCTATAGTTCCAGTTGAGCTTATGATATATATCAATTCCGAGATATTTGTAAGAAGTCACTTCCTCCAAGTTGCTATTATCATATACAAAATTAGTGTAGGTGACCTTCTTGGACTTGATAATCATAACTTTTGTTTTGTCAATGTTAACATTCATATCCATACTTGAGAAGAAATCCTTGAGAGTTCTGAATTGTTTATCAAGATCAAAGGAACACCTTGCCACAAGAACAATATCATCAACATAAAGAAGAAGGATAACAATTATTCCAGCTAAATTCATGCCAGGGAAACTTGTTTCTTCTAAACAACCTTCTAGATTATCGATGTATATGTTGAAAACGGTACGGGAGAGAGTAAACCTTACTTAACTCCAATATTACAATTAATATCTTTTGACCACCCCTTATTTCTCTTAAATTGGCATTGATATTCTTGTACAACCTTATGCAGTAGCTCTCATTACGAAAGGAACCTTAAGCTTTTCTAATTTATTCCACATGTTATTTCTAGGGACTATAGCGAAAGCTTTTCTAAAGTCCACAAAGCAACATAAGAGATTGGATTTACTATCATGACATTCCTCCATAATAATCCTAAGCATAACAAGGTGGTATGTGGTCGAGTTGTTTCTTCTAAAGACCACCTGACTTTTAGCTTGCTTACTTTCACTTTCTAGCCATATGTTAATTTTATTTTTCAAAATAATAATGTATAATTTGGATAAGAGAGAGCTAATCATAATGGTCCAATAAATAGAGGGGTTATTTTTATCATCACTTCTAAAAATAGGAATAATGAGGCTCTTGGTCCAATGATTATGGAAACCTTGCTTGATTTCCAGATTGAAGAGTTTGTGGATGTGAAGGACGAGGACAAACCCTCCAATTTTAATATTTATGCTTGGTATCCTTCAATTTCCTTAGATTTTCCATTTCCTAGGAACTTAACTCCAAAATCTATGTCTTCTAATGAGAAAAATTCTTCTTCTGTGAGGAGGGTTTGAATTTTACCTATGACATTTGGGGATTGATAATTTTTTTTAAGATAGGAATTCCAATCCTTCAAAGAAATCCTTTTTTTTTCACAAGTTAGAATTTGCATCCATAATTTCTTATGAGCTATCTTAGAGAGGTGTAAAAGGTTTTTGTTCTTTTTATTTATATGGTGTTTTTCTTCATTTAATTAGGATACTGCATATATTTATTTTTTCAATTTTTAGAGACTAGTCAGTAGCTTCCTTAATTGCTCTTCTACTATTTTTATATTATTTATCATAAGGGTTGGTTCTTCTATTTCTCTTCTAACCTAAAAATTTGATGGAGAACTTGTTAATGGAAGATGAGGGGACTGTAGTAAGATTATGATAGAGATATTCTATATTGTCCATACTTGATAGAGGAAACAAGTAACGTGTTAAATTTTAGAAAAAAATTCATATTTATTTCTATTTAAGATCATATGCTTTAGATCGTGAGAATTTTTTTATGAGAGATCACTACGCATGATGAAATTGAGGTTTACAATTAAAGATATATTAATAGAGTTAGGTTCTATTCCGCTGCACTTGTACCCAGAGAACCTTTAGGTGTGCCCCAAGGAGAGCGGGCCAATTTCTCCGACCAGGAGGGGTATTATCGAGCAATGGTGGTCATGGATGAGCCATTTTGTCATGTTTTAGGGGTACTATGGCTTAATGGCACTGGTGTTTGCCCTTTGTTAGGGTTTTTAACCTCGAGGTTGGTTTCTAGGGACCCTAAGGGTTGGCCATTAGGTCACATGGCCCCATACCCTATTTACGTGCTCTGGTGGCCCCTACTTCAGTAGTGAGACACTCATCTCTATTCACAACCACTTATGACACCCTACTAGCCTCTTATTTTTCTAGCGCCTGCTCTCCTTGGCCTTATCTCCTCAATAGAATACATCCTCCATGTTAGACCTTTTTGATGCTTTGAGGAGGGAGCTGAGGGATTTTACAACATTCTAGGGGTTAGATGGGGTATACCAACCTCCCTCCACCTCATTCCATCCTTTCGTTCGGATTTATTTTCTTATTTGAGCGTGTTTTGGCACCTGGGGTATAAATACCCCACGTAACCTACCTTGAGCCTACATTAGGCCATATTTTTTAATTATTTTCTTTTAATTTTCAGTTGACATTTTATAATTTCAAGTTGATTATTTTAAGGCATGTAGGCCTCGATATTTTGTAAAAGGTGAGTGTGAGATCATATAAATAGATCTCATGACTTTCATTTTAAGACAGATTTTATGGGATAATACACTATGCAGTTGTTTTACCCCTACTGGGGCTCTTTGGATGGATGTGCTCCTCTTGAGGAAGTTTTTATGGGTTAATGTAAGCTTTTTTTCTGGTAATTCTTTGGTGAAGTTCTTTGCTTGGTGATATTTTGATTTGTTGGATGAACACAAGCACCAAAAGGTCAGGATTCTCATCTTCTTGTTTGAATGTTGGTGGATGTGCATGTTCAAGTGTTAGTGGTAGCCCTAGTGATGCACTTTTTCCTAGGATAGGCCATTACCTTTCATTCTTGTCACCTTAGCAAACTAAGGCATGTATCCTTGTGAGGGTGCCCTAGGGTTTCTCCTTAGTTTTCTAGGCTAGTTTCTTAACCTAGGAACTCTTCCTCTCTAGGTTAGCCATTCTCCCTAGATGCCCTAGGTTGTGGTGGGGATTTTTGCTAGGGTTAGTTCCCTTGGTTTTCAAACATTTTCTCTTCTAAAAAATATAGTTCTAGGGTTATTTCAGGATTAGTTTTAGGTCAAATTTAGGTTTGCAATTTTATGTTAGAAACCCTAAAAATAAAAAAATTATTTTTGTTACACTTTTGGGCCTCCCTAAAATTTCGGCCACCTTCCTGTCAAATTAACCTTGGACTCTAAAGCCCTAAAAACCCTAAGGTAGAATTACAGGGAACCCTAAAAATAAAAAAATCGCAAATATCTCAAAATTTTCCCTAAAAGGCCCTAAAAGAGTCCTAATTTTACCCTAAACCTACTCTTATTCTCCCTTCTAACCTTTGCTACCCTATTTCCTCCCTCTTCTATCCTAGCGAGCTCATCCTCTTTCTCTTTCACACAGTAGTCTTCACCTTAAGTCTGCAATAGCCTTTGACAGTCCTCGCTCAACCCTTTGCCCACTCTAAGGGCTTCCCTTACAGTGGTAGCCCTCCATTTGGATTCTCTAATCTCCCTCAGCCTACACTATGATAACGAAAATGATTAGTGTAAAATAGGTAAACTGCTAGTTCAAGTTGCAACAAGGAAGTAGATTGGGTTGCATCCTCACCATCTTTCATGCAGTCTGCACACAAAATGAGCACAGTTGGATAATCACACTATCAGCATTCTTTTCATCATACACACAACTTGCCAATAATAAAGAACCCTGATGTTTCCATTGCAACCAAAAGTTTTCCTCTTTATTCAAAACCAAAAGAAAAGCTAGCAAATCAGTAACTCAAAAGAAAACAATATTAAATCAATTAGCAAAAGAAAACAGCCTCAAGCATCAAAGAAAACAAATAATTTATTTATGTACAAAGCAAAAGAAAGAAAAATTTTGCCCACTCCTGAAAAAATATTTTTTAAATCTAGAGAGTTAAAGGGTGGGTTGGAAAACAGACATGGGATGTCTAACCATGGTCTAGTTGTGCTGTTTTTGAAACTGAACAAATGTTCATAATTCTATAATCATCTTTTACAGCCTGAGGAATTTGAAGGAGCTCAAGCTGAGTGTCAGTCATATGACTAGCCTTTTTTGGAGTAAGATGTCTTAACTCAAACTTATTCAGATAATTTCCCAGAACAGACTTAGCAGATTCATTTCCCTCTCCAAGCTTACTGACATTGTGCTTCATGTAGGGTTCTCTTAATATCTTAATCAGGTTTGGGCTGCCCTTTTGAGGTAACCACAAATGAGACCAATCTGAAGTAAAATACCCATTCAGTCTTGCTGTCCAATCTCGGTTTAGGATCATTCCATAGCCATCAGGTATGTCTGTTACTACAATATCAATGTAATGACATATCCTTTCATTTGCAGACAATCGAATCAGAACATTTTCCATCTCCCCCACTACTTTGACACTAGTCTTGTCTAGTTGAGTGACGTCCCAAAGAGTAGGTTTTAGCTGCCCATTAAGTTTTTTGCAAACTGCCAGAGGCATAACATTCATCGATGATCCGGAGTCTACCAAGCAATTATGCATATTGTGATTCAGCATCTCTAGGGTCAAAAGGAAAGGTGGGGCGTTAGTTTTCCTTGTCCTGATTAATTCGATCTTTTCTTCCACAGGTTGGTTTTTTGTAGGCATATCCTCTTTAAGTTTGTCATCTTTTTCTCCCTCATCATCGTCCATAGGTTTAGCAGGTTCAACAAATGTCTCTGTTTCCTATTTGCAATTAGTGGCTTCAGGTGTGTCATCTTTAACCTTCGTAGCTACCTGTCTCCTGGCATTTTCTTGCAAATTTTTAACCTTTGGAAGTATTGCATTGCCCTTAATTTCTAGGTTCTTATCTTTTGTGGCCAGAGGTGTATATTGAGATTTGAGGGCATCTTCCTCTATGTTGAAAAGCAAAACACCATTCCATAAGAGCATGGCATCATCATCTCCCTTCTCTATGGTCTGTTCTTTTCCTCCTTTTTCACCACTGTCTTCAGTCAATTTGGAGTCCAGCAACTTATTCATTACCAAAGACATTGAATTCAACCATTGAGGGAACTTCTTCTTAGAGTGAGGTTGCTGGTGAAAAGTACAGAAATTATCCCCCCCTATCTCTGTTATATTTATTGAGGCCAAATTTGGGGAAGGGATTTTCCATTGGTTTATATCCTCTCTTTTTGGATAGTAGGGTTTATAAGTTTTCTGAATGTACCTTTCTTTTTCCAGGTCTATTATTCGGTTGTAAAGCTTCTGCATTGTTTTCATCATTCCCTCAAGGTCATGTGAGTGCTCCTCTCTGGGTTTGGACGACACCAGAACTCTTTTATCTGCAGTTTTCTCTCTAGGTAGATCAGGATAATCTTCTACACTTTCCCTCTTAGCCTCTACTCTTTCGGCCTCTTCATAAGTCTCTATCAATGTGGGTTTGGCTTTCATCTTGGAAAACATAGCCAGCTCAGGCCCTAGGGCTGATGTATAATACTTAATTAAGACCTTGTCTGAGGGTTTGTCAGCTTCATAGAAGTTCTTTAGGTATATTGAAAATCGCTGAGTGAAAACATGTACTTTCTCATTCTTCTCTTTTCTTAACAAACCAAGACCTTTCATTAATGAGGCATGTGTTTTTTGGGTGGTGTATTTACTTCTGAAAACCTTCTTGAAGGTGTCCCAATCAGGAATAGAATTTGCAGGTAAACTGAAGTACCAGGATACTGATTTTCCTTTAAGGGTGTGAGGAAATAATCTACAAACAACGTCTTCATACTCCCCAACCCTTAATCCTTCTAGAGCCAAGTAAAAACTTTGCAAGTGGTCATCTACAACAATTCTTTCTTCGGGGTCAAACTTAGGTAGCATCTTGTCAAAGGCTTGAGGTAGGTTATGCAAAGGCGGCGTGAGGTTCAAAGGGGTTCTTGCTCTCCATGCAGGAAATGGGTTGGGATGATTTACATTTATGCCAGCCATAGCGCAGCTACAAGAAAGAGAGTCTTAGCAAAGAACAACGCAGGATGAGAACAGGATTTCTTGCTTCAAGGTATAACCGAAACCTGTGAGTACCTGGGTCAGGTTGAAAGCTTCAAATATCTGCTGGTAAGGTAATCCTAGGAAAAGTAATTTTCCACGGCCAGCCATGCACTGGCGGCCCTCCTTCTAGCGCCAAAACTGTTGAGGCCTGGAAAATCACAGGCGACAATAGTAAAGGATTCTCCCCAATCAACGTTCCCAACTATCCCATTGATTGTTTGGTGTAGGGAATCCGTCCGGTTTGCGGTCCGACTACCGTAGGTCAAGGTAACAAAAACAAAGGGTTTTACCAGTTGCGGCCCAGTCTGCCGAGTTTTTGTAATTTTGACTTAATGTATGCAATGCAAATGCCTAACTAACAATGAGGGTGATAAAGATGCAAGGAACTACACAATGTGATGCATAGGTTCTTACCTCTCGTCTTAGGCTCACAAACATCTAAATCACATATGCAGCCATGAAGTAAATCAATTAAGTATCTAATCACCTATCTATCTATCCTCGGGGAGCTAAAAGAATGATTATTTGTGAGTAATGTGTATTTTCCATGTATGATCAATAGAAATTACAGATAGCTGATATTCATATTTACAACACATGAATGAGAAAAATATTCTAACAATCAGATAACTAATTGTTATATAAGCAACATACATTACTCTTGGTGAACTTTCCACAAAAATAAATCATAAATCATTCAACAAGACATAGGTCATAAAGTTAGAACGATCTCACGATTCATGGACACAAGCTGAAAAATAAAGTAGTTCATCTTTCTACCATCCATTGCATAACATTAGGAAATTTCACATCTCTTTCTCCAACAGGCAAACTGTAATTTTTTTATTGCAAAAGGAAATAGTTCCTCTTACAATATGTCCTCCAGTCTTACTGGGGAAAAAGCCCCTTCTCTCTTCTTAGTCTATTACATTTATACAAAAAGAGTGAAATGGTTGGGCTGCCCAAATTAGCCTTTGGGCTTCCCAACCTTTCATTTTCCCAACGTTTTACTTTTTCAAACGTATTTACAAAATATTACAAAATACGAAGGTGACCCATCCCTTACGAAGAGGGCCCCGCTTGGCTTTCTAAAAACTTCTTCCACACTGTAGCCTCACTAGCGATGCCTTCAAAAGTGCTAGGCTCCAAAAACTGAATATTTAGCTCAAATTTCTCGGCTTGATTCTTGATAGCCTTGATCCTTGCTGGTCTCAAACGAAGCTGATCTTCCAAAAATTGTACACTAATAGCTGGGTGGCCCACTTCATTCTTCAAAACTAGGCCATCAATGGCCTTGATCTGTTGCGTTCTGGCCTCTGCGTCCTGATATCTACTCTACAATATTTCTATGAAGGTTTCATGGTCTGGGAACTCATCAAGCTTAAGTTCAGCATATGTCTGACACCGGTTGAATGTATTAAGGAGCCTCCTGAAGTATTCTGAGCATGCACCCTGTGTCCTTTTGACAGTCTTCTTAAAGTATTTCGTGGTGCTGACAACAAACTCTACTAGGTCATGATCTCTTTTTAGGGCTTGATGGTCTTTGGCTGGTAGCTCTGCTGGAGTCTCTGAATTGTTCTCCAGCCTTGCCATTCTGGCATTCAAAACTTCAAGAACATCCTGGGATCTGTCGATGAAGTAGGAGGAGGTCTCCATGATTTCCCCTAACCAGCTGTCAATCTGAAGGACCTTACACCTTTCCTCCTCTAGAGCAATCTGTAGCTGGAGCAGTCTAGCTTTCTGGGCCAAGATATGTTCTTTGAATCCATTCCTTCTGCTTCTACCTTCCTTTCTGTCCTCTTCATTATTCTCTTGGTGGCCCTATCATAATAAATAGTATTGAAGTCAGGGACTTCTTCTCCCTTTTTCTGGACAAAAGGGACCAACGTGAGTGAGGGGACCATGGGTGTGCTGGCAGCAGGTGTTTGAGAGGTTTGAACCTCGGGGTTTTCCTCCTCCTGGGTCTATCCTGCTACTGTTTCAAAAGCTGACTGCGGTATCAGCTTTATTCTTTCAGCTTCCTGCTCGTGGCGCTCCTCATTAAGCTTCCTCTTTGCTTCCTCAGCTGCTTCTTTTGTTTCTTTGGCTACTTCTTTTGCTTTCTCAGCTGCTTCTTGGGAAGCTTTTATTTTCTCTTCTTCTTCCATATGTAGTCATTCTGTAGCCTCATTTTCCAACCTCTGGGATTCTTCATTTCTCCTTTTAGCCCCTTCTTCATCCCTTTTCTATTCATCCCCCTTTCCACCTTTGGTGGTAATCTTTTTCTTAAATCTTCTGTTCAGTGCCGTCATGTTAGGGGCATTTCGGAAGACAGATTCTTCCTTATCAAAGTGGTGAGTATACTCAAAATGTACTTTTTGTTCTTTACAATGCTCCACCACTTTACCGTGAGTATCATTCCTTCGGAAAGGCATCTCACCAAAATGGAACTTCCCCAATTGCTCTATGAATTCATCAGCTTGTTTCACCGTGGTGAATTTGTAGCTACCTAGCTTGAATGGTAAAGGAGGGTATGCGGTCTTCTTGTGTTCGAACAAGAAACTACCTATTCCGTCAATGAACACCTACCTAACTGCCTCTTTATGGACTATATAATCCATTGCATATTTGGGCAGCAGTAAAGGTGTCTTCGATCCTCCAAACATTCTGAAATACATGCCATTGTCAATCAAGAAATAGTCTACATGTTCTTCTATTACCTGCATGGCACCTTCTGACATACAGTCACATTCCTTCCGGAAAATGAGCGTGTAGAGTAGCATAATGAAGTGCTCACAGACCTCTCTATAATGGCTATGGTATTGGTGAGCCCACAATGGTCTATAAGCGGCATACACAGGCATTCTTTCCCTGTCCCAGATGCACTTGAGACCGAGGAAGGGCTGGTTACACAATATGCAATCTATCAATATTGAACTCATGTAAAATTTGGACCTTTTCTGAGCTTCTCCTCCCAAGGCTGCGGCCAAGCAAGAGGAAAGACTGCTTGATATAAGGCTGGCCCAATTGAAGACTGTTCCTTGGGTTGCCACATGAAAGATAATAGGTATCCATTCAAGCTTGAAGATTCTGCCATGAGCTCTCCCAAAGATCCTATTAAGCATTAGAGCTATAAACTTGTAGGGAGCCCTCAAGCTCACTGTATCATACTCACTGGTATGTCTATATCGGTAAAGCTTTCCCTGCAAGAGTATTTTCTTAAGAGTTTCCACCAGGTCCATTTTGATGCTGTCGAGCCAATCGTCAGATAAGAAAACCTGGGCTTCTGGTAGATGATATGCCAACGCTACATTTCCAGGGCTAAATGCAGCATAGCCCTGTCCTTCAACGTTTCCTATGATCATTGTGGTTGTATCTACTCGGGGAAAAATCCAGCCAATTACCTTAGAGCATGGGAACAGCTCTGGTCTGGTGGCAACTTTCATGATGGAAGATTTCTCTATGTTAGCATAGAGAGGTTCTTCTTCGAGGCCCATGTCGGGAACCTCCCTGTGGGAAATTAATCTATATATTTCACCCCATTTGTACTCAGGTTCAACACCAAAAACACATTGAGTGTCTTCATATATGTATTCAGTCTTTGTTTCAGCTTTTGCTTCTGGCACTTCTTCCACCATTGGGGCCTTCTTCTTTTTTCTTTTGGACATGGTGGACTCAAATTCTTCCTACCATATATAACATTGTAACATTGAGAAATTGAAGGTGCATACATTTATATGACAGTGTGCAGCATTTTATTCTTCCTATGTATACCATGACAACACCTAGTCGATGAAACTAAGATATAAGCTTGCATAACCTGACTGACCAAATGCACACTATTTAGTGCTCTTGTCTATATCTTAGCATGATGCAAACATTGTTGTATGATGTTAAATCATTCCATCAACCATCTTCTAGACTACAACAACTACATCCATATGCAAAGTGCCATTTTCATGTGTTTAATGTGATAGCAAGTAGAGAAACAAATGCATGTATGTACAGCCCAAAAATGCCCTGACCATCAGAACCATTAAAATACAAGACGTAGTGCTCGATAGTTTAGTCGGTGTATATCAACAAAAGAGATAATCGAAGGTAGTCATATGCAGTATGATTGTGAGGGTCTCCTGAGTTTTATAATAACAAACACTTTAACAACCAATAGCCTAGCCGGACTAAAATCAACAAGGACTTGTGCAGTTCGCAGGAGAAAACTTTACATTAAGCCGACTACACATTGCGGGTATTACTGTCATTTTACTGCAAATGGCGCTTCGATTAGAACCACTATCCATGAGATTCCCATTTAACAAACTAAAACAACGCGTATCCCCTCTAACTGGCTAGGGTTTTAAACGACTGAGCAAAAAAGGGCCGCGCGGGACGGCGTGAGAAACACAGGCTGGGGTTTGAGTGGTGCGGGTAAAATAAGGGCCATAACTGCGGTGAGGACTAATAGGTACTCTAAGAAAAATGCCCATACCCCCCCCCCCCCCCCCCACCTCCTGCACAATCATTACCACTCGGGGCAGCTTGGTGCAGACGGCGCAACGGTCATCTGCACCAAGCCCGCATTGGTAATGCGTGAGTCTTGCAAACAGAGGCCGTGGGCAAAGATAATAAGTTCGTGGGTTAAAAACGCCCCCACTGATAGTCCAGATTAAAACTCCCCCTACTTATATAGGTGTGAAAAACAACGGAACCGGAACCCTACCGGGGCAAACAAACCACCGTAATCCAAACTGACCACATAAAACCCTACCGAATGTCATAATGGAACGGGAACAGGTGAATAGAACCTACCTGGCATGGACGCACAGCCGACATGGAGATAACCGTCGAGCACGGTGAAGACACCTGGACCGAAAGTACTGCAAACGGAGAACAGGCGAGCGCGACAGATAACGACAGAGCACACTAGTCGACAATACTGAAATGATAAACAAACCCCATGACCCGCTCATATATATACAAAGTCAACATGGCAGGTGAAACTATACACTAGATGTCAAGGAGCTTGGATCATAGGGAGAAAGTGAATTTCCCTCTGCAACGGTGGATGGCTCAATAATAACATCATCCGTAATGGCGGAAATGTATGGCGAGAAAAATATATCGGACATCGGCAGCAAAGCTGATTGGAAGACAAACGAAACCTCCTCCGCAACGACGAATAGGTAAGGCGAAACAAAAACCAATGATCGGACGTCGGATGGATTTTAGGATCGGGGGATGAAATCCAACTTCTACCCGCAACGGCGGAAACTCGAACCGCGGGACCATCCGCAACTATGGGACCCAATGACTTAAAGCAATAAAGGATCGGGGGGAAAATAAACGACTTTCCTTCCGCAACGGAGAGAGAAATAAATGATAAAGCCTCCTCTTCAAACCAATACTCCGCCGAGCTTAAAACACATTTATCGGAAAGGAAACAAAAACCAAAATCTCAAACTCATCTGCAACGGCGGAAAGTAAATGTAGATACCGTCTGTAACGGAGGACAAGGAAATAATCATACCTTCCGACGCAGAACCAAAAGTCACTCGCAACGGTGGAAAATGACAAGGCAAAAAACCTCTGCAACAGCGGGAAAGTCAATTGAACAAACTTCCGATTCAAAGTGGCTTCAAAGGTAATCAAAGATAACGATAAGGCTTGATAAAAATGTAAACTTTTCAGCACTAGAGAGAAATTCAACAGGTGATAAACCACTTCAAAAATAAGCAACTCTTTCGAAAAAATCTCAGACCAAATCAAAGAGGAAGCGAAAATACTAAGCAAAAAGGAGGGTCCTAAATTTTTTTAGAATTTTGGGAAATTGTTGCAGCTGCAACACAATGTTGTAGATGTTGCATACACATATAAACATCAGGCCTTAACACGTGAAAAATGATGTTCATGTCTTGTGATAATGATAATGATACTGCTGTCATGACTTGTCTTTATAATCATGGTAATGTTTCTCTAATGTATGTTATATGCACTTATACTACTATAAATTCTAATGCTGCTACTAATATTGTGAGAAAGGACTGACGATAAACATACAATTGCTAAATACTTACTATTTATACCATTGCATGTACTGATGTTCATTATTTTCACATAATTGATGTTGTTATAAATATTCAATGTGATATGATGATTGACATGCTTACTATTGTCTTAACTATCTATCTTATTATACATTCTTCTATACTAATGTGTTATATGATAGTTTCACATGTACCTTGTTGTTTACACTTAAGAATAAGGTAGACCTCTAGGTGATTATACTACTATGTTAAAACATTGTATTCATACTTTGCATATCAATGCAATGAATGCATGTTATTGTGGTGACACTCAAATTAGCAACTGACATTATACTTCTATACATATATATGCTTATAAGGTTGTATGATAACATTGCGTTTATTATTATATAACTTGCTTATCATTGAAAAAATCACAAACATACGTAGTACATCCCTTTCCCACTCTTATGATTTGACTCCATTAGGCACTGATCACTAATAACCTCGAGAGATAACATTTTGGTGTTTAGTGTCCTTACAGGGTCAGAATAGGGCTCTCTCGTAGGAGGCTTAGGCTTCCGAAGAAGTTGGGAGAAGTTTTCTAAAGTGACAGTGGTCAGTTTCTCCTCACATGCTTACCGGTGGCTTGGACTTCCATTTCAACTGGTAACATTTTGGTGTCGTTGCCGGGGACCATTTCAAAATTTGAAGAGGTTGATCCAAAGTCATTCATGCCTAGGAATAATGACATTTGGTAAGAAAATTGATGTAAGTATTTTTAGAATATTATTGTCAAGGGCTAATCTTGTAGATCTTGTGTGGCGACTCCATAAAGAATAAATCAGACAAGGCTTAACATTTTGGTGTTGTCGCCGGGGAAGTCAAACTTGTTGAGGTGAATTACATAGGAAAGAACATCATTCTTGGTAAGTCTTGGGTCCTCATTTTATATGACTGCATACATTTTTAGGTCTAACCTACAGGCTTATCTAGTGGCTCCACAAAGATCTCAAGTTAGCCCATCAATCAGGTACGTCTTTTCATTCGATACTTTAGTGATATTTGTTAATATAACTTGGCAAGTCTCTCCTAGAGACTCCATTGATGAAAAACTAAATAAGATCGAAGAAAACATTTTCGAAAAAGCAATATGGGGATGCTTGATCTGTTCGATTTCTTAAGCATACTAGGTTACCTGAACAAATTCAACAAACATCATTGTCTCAAATCCATCCATACATTGCACAAGGATGAAGATGTAGTTGCAACACATGTCACTAAGTTTAATGAAGTCCTTGTTGTATGGGACATTACGGACAAAGATACCATGATACCTTTAGTCGTGATGTCCCTTGGTCCATGAGGGAACCAAGACATGGATTCTTGGTATGATGGAATTCCCCTTGGGGTGATATCTTTCTTTCGACAACTGATCGAAGTATTTTGTGATATGTGGGATCCTCACGTTAAGAAATAAATATTGAAGATTATGGGAAATGAATAGGCCTCAGAAGAGCTTGAAGAACTCTGTGACAAATAAAATGAATATCAAGAATCCATAATTGAAGAAACCAAGGAATACACAAAATTGGTAAAATTACTTTGTCCTCCATTTATGGTGTCTTATGATGTTCTGGCTCTCTTAGAATCAGGTTGTGAGAATGAAGAGAACAACAATTACTGGGAGTATCTTGGCCCACTGGTATATGAATCTTCGATACCTTGCAGTACCATAATGGATCTAGCCTCTTATATTGGTGTGGAAAAATAAGTTTTTCCTAAAGTTCCCACTACCTGCTAGCCCATCATGATCCCAAATCAGCACTTCCAACATCATCTAGTGGAAAGTATTCAAGAAAATGTTCATCCCTTCCTATCCTACCTTGGTAATTCATTAATGATCCATTTCGACAAGTTCAAAGCAAGTAGGTGGACATGTATGATTTTCATTCCTCGGTTTCATGGTATTTATTGTTTATCTTTTCATTTGAAGCATGAAGTTATAAGTTATTTTGCTGATAATTTCAAATTTTGAAGGTCTATTTGGAATACTAACGTGTTTGTAAATAGGACAAGTAATATACATGTATATCTAAAGAAATACTTAGGTGTATGCAGAGACAGGATGTGGTTGACATACAAGGATTTGCAAAGACCTGCTTTGTCAGTTTCCTTTCTAGATCAAAATCTGATGATCAATTGCAGGAATTTTTTTTTCTCAACACTAGGATATGGTGGAAGGCGCCCTTACATAAGTCCAATAGAAGCATGGATTAACAAAGCTTGTCAAAGCAATGGTTCTCCATGGAACCGGTTTCAAATATTCCGGGTCCCATTTCCTTCCCTCATCCGGATGAAGGTCCTGGTATGTACTGTACATATCATTGATGAGGTAGTCTCCTGGAATGCACTAAAGGACAAAGGTAAGATATGAGGTATGAATTTGTGACTCATATGGTTACATTGATGGTATGATTTCACCTAACCTATTTTTATTACCATGTTTAGAGTAGGTAGGTTTAGTTTCATTAGGCATATTTATGTGCATTGCATTTGATGTATTTTCCTTGTTTAGTTAGTTTTTATTGTTCTTAGTTTATTTCCCTCATTTTGTGAACAAGGCAGGACATAAGTGTCTTTTCTTATATGCTTTTAATCCTCTTGGAAATTTGATGTGTGTAGGTCTATAGGAACTAGTAGATTCACGTGTTCTCGAGTACTGCCGGGAAGAGCACTCATCCCACAGTTGGAGCTAGTGTTATGTTGCACTTATACCCAACACACCTTCAGGTATGCCCTCGGGAGAGAGGACCAATTGTTTCAACTTGTAGGGGTTTTATCGAGCAATGGTGATCATGACTAGGCCATTTGGTCATCCTTTAGGGGTACTATGGCTTAATGGCACTGTTGACTACCCTTTATTGGGGTTTTCAACCTTGTCATTGGTGTTTGGTCTCCCTAAGGGTTTGGCACTAGGTCACAAGGATCCATACCCTATTTACATGATCTTGTGGCCTCTGCTTCAGTAGTGAGACACTCATCTCCATTCATAGCCACTTATGACACCCTCCAGGCCTCTCACATTGTTGGCTCTTGCTCTCCTTGACATTATCTCCTTAAAGGAAGACATCCTCCATGCCACAAATTTTTGATGCTTTGAGGGAATTGAGGGATTTTACAAAATTATAGGGGTTAGATGGGGTATAAATCCCTCCCTCCAACTCACTCCAGCCTTTCATTTAGAGTGATTCACTTATTTGAGCATGTTTTGGTACCTACAGGTACAAATACCCCAGGTATCCTACCTTCAAGCTACGTTAGGCCATATTTTATTATTATTTTCTTTTAATTTTCAGTTGTCATTTTAAAATTTCAAGTTGACTTATTTTAAGTCATGTAGGCCTAGATATTTTGTAAAAAGTGAGTGTGAGATCATATAAATAGATCCCCTCACTTTCATTTTAAGACAAAACTTATGGGATAATACATTATGAACTTGTTTTACCCCTGCTAGGGCTCTTTGGATGGATGCACTCCTCTTGAGGAAGTTTTTCTGGGTTAATGCAAGGTTTTTTCAAGTAATTCTTTGGTGAATTTATTTGCTTGGTGATGTTTTGATTTGTTGGATGAACACGAGCACAAAAAGGTCAGACTTCTCATCTTCTTGTTTGAATGTTGGGGGATGTGCATGTCGAATTCTTAGTGGTATCCCTAGTGCTGCACGTTTTCCAAGGATAGACCATTACCTTTCATTCTTGTCACCTTAGCAAACTATGGCATGTCTCCTTATGAGGGTTCCCTAGGGTTTCTCCTTAATTTTTCTATGCTAGTTGCTTAACCTAGGAAATCTTTCTCTTTAGGTTAAGCATCCTTCCTAGATTCCCTAGGTTGTGGTAGGGATTTTTGCTAGGGTTAGTTCCCTTGGTTTTCACACCTTTTCTCCTCTAAAAAAACCTAGTTCTAGGGTTAGTTTAGGATTAGTTATAGGTCAAATTTAGGTCTGCAATTTTATGTTAGAAACCCTAAAAATTAAAATAAAAATGTTTTTTTTGTAGTTTTAGGCCTTCCTAAAATTTCGTCCACCTTCCCTACAAATTCACCCTGGCCTCTAAATCCCTAAAAACCCTAAGGAGGAATTATAGGGAACCCTAAAAGTACAAAGTCGCAAAATTCTCAAAATTTGGCCTAAACGACCCTAAAACAATCCTAGTTTTACCCTAAACCTACTCGTCTTCTCCCTTTTAACCCTTGATTCCCTATTTCCTCTCTCTTCTGTCCTAGCAAGCTCATCCTCCTTCCCATTCAAGTTGTGGTCTTCACCTTAAGTCTGCAATAGCCTTGGACAATCCTCACTCATCCCTTTTCCCATTGTAAGGGCCGCCTTAACAGTGGAAGCTTTCCATTTGGATTCTCTAATCTCCCTCAACCTACATGGTGATAAAAAAACGATTAGTATAAGATAGATAAATTGTTGGTTCAAGTTGCAACAATGAAGTATACTAGGCTGCAAACTTGCCATCTTTCACGCATTTTGCACACAAACTGAGGACGATTGGATAATCAAATTGTCAGCATTCTTTTCATCATACACATATTTTGCCAATATTGTACGAGGTCAGGTTTATACCATTGTTTGATTAGTTCCTAGTTATCTATTGATGTAAGATTTATGTTGCTAAGTTACACTTATATTGTTGTTAGCTAATGTTGTTTATGAAAATTCACTAATGTTATAAATAAATGACTGAATGCACACTGTTGTACATGCTGCATACACATATAAAAATAAGGCCTTAACATGTGAAAATGATGTTAATTTCTTGTGATAATGATAATGATACTGCTATCATGACTTGTATTTAAATTCATGGGGTAATGCTGCTCTAATGTCTGTTATATGCACTTATGCTACTGTAAATTCTAATGTTGGTACTAATATTGTGAGAAAGGACTGATGATGAACACACGATTGCTAAATACTTACTAATGATACCATTGTATGTATTGTTGTTCATTATTTTCACATAATTGATGTTGCTATAAATATTGAATGTGATATGATGATTGACATGCTTACTATTGTCTTAACTATCTATCCTATTATACATGCTGCTATACTAATGTGTTATATGATAGTTGAACATGTACCTTGTTTTTTACACTTGGGAATAAGGCAGACCTCTAGGTGATTATACTGTTGTGATACAACATTGTTTTCATACTTGGAATATTAATGAGATGAATTCATGTTATTGCAGTGACACTCAAATTAGTAGCTGACATTATACTACTATACATATATACACTTATAAGGTTGTATGATAATGTTGAGTTTCTTATTATATAACTTGCTTATCATTGAAGGAATTGCAAATGTACATAGTACATCCCTTTCCCACTCTTATTATTTGACTCCATTAGGCACTAATCACTAATAGCCTCGAGAGAGAACATTTTGGTGTTTAGTGTCCTTACAGGGTCAGAATAGGGCTCTCCCCTGGGAGGCTTATGATTCTGAAGAAGTTGGGAGAAGTTGACTAAGGTGATAGTGGTCACTTTCTCCTCACATGGTTACCGGTGGCTTGGACTACCATTTCAATCGATAACAGGTTCATTGTCGCTTAAGATGTATATATTTATCATTTTGTTGTATAAAGGGATATCATAC
Organism: Pseudotsuga menziesii; assembly: GCA_001517045.1. Classification (NCBI taxonomy): domain Eukaryota; kingdom Viridiplantae; phylum Streptophyta; class Pinopsida; order Pinales; family Pinaceae; genus Pseudotsuga; species Pseudotsuga menziesii. Next base: position 294,690 of record LPNX010234012.1, on the reverse strand, counting down.
ATGGTATGCAATTGGTTTAAATTTAGACGTGATTAAATAACAACCTTTAAATTGTAATAAATTCAATAATATAATATGTGATTAGTTTAAATTTATTAATGCTTAGCATTTAAAATTATTGTTGCAAGTTGCAATATGTGATTATCAAATATTAATTGTATCTTGTAATGAATTTATAGTAAAAGTACGAGTGGAAGGTGTGCGAGGCGAGATCATTTCCCTAGCAAAACACATACGAATCCAATTCTCTTGGATTTTAGGACCATCTTCCAATAATCAAGCAAATTCTTTTTCTCTTCTTCAAGGTCTACTCATATAAAGAAAGGAAGGAATTGGTTCCTTGATCAACTTGGGTGATTCAAGGTTAGTTATACGTCTCTTAAGAACCAAAAAATATATGAAATATCTGGGAATTCTCTCCATCTTCAGTAGAATTTATTCAGAGGTGCGGAACTTTGAAAAGCTCGATATTTATCATATTCTTAGGATCGACAATGTTGGAGTTGACAAACAAACAAATGTGGTGACAGGGGACAATGTGGAAGTCTTGAGAATTAATGGGATCTAGGATTGCATCCTATTTCTTAATGACTTTATTGATATCAAACAATAATCGCCCAAGGAGGTCAAGGGACAAGCCAAAAATCAAAGTGCAATCAGGACACATGGGGTTTTTTGTTTTGCATTAATTCCTTGTGGTAACATGATAATATCAATCATTGCACCTACGAGACACATGGAGTCCACTCAAGCCTAATCCATGGTAACTCCTCCTGCAGCTCATTTCATCCTTAGAAAGGGATAAATAAGGAAGTGATATCCAAAGTACTCATCAGTAGTTACTCCCTTGTTCAAAAACTCGGGGTGACTGTGTTTTCCAGGAATATTTCAACCAGTACAGACACTACTTGTTCCTCTAGCTTGTATGGTACAGGTCTAGAACAAAAAGACACAACAACATATCCTTTACCTAGACAACTGATCTAATTACATAAACTACTCTCTTACCATAGATATGGAGGTTTTTCTTCATTTCACCGATCTTGATACAATGTACTATACCTGCAAAGAAACATAAGAAACAAGACAAGGATGAGAGTAACAAGATGAATAAAAAATCTATATTAGTGATCAAGGAATCTAATAATAAATGATCAAGATTAACATAAATCATATATGGGAAAGTGGAACAATTTTATATTAAAATATGAAAAGAGAAAGCTACAAACAAAGCCTTGATATCAATAGCTTTGTCTCCACAAGGTATTTAACACACTCACAGAACTCTCAACTATTACAAGCTCTTGCTAACACCACTCTGTCAAATTTGCCTCAATACTAGAATTCAATCCAACATCATAAGGATGTTCTTCTTGGTCTCTTCTCACACTATCCATGAAGATTTTTTTTTTTATAGGCCAAGGGAAGCCAAAAGGAGTTGATATATTTTGGGAAGAGGATAGGGAATGATCCCTATGGGCTAGGAGGCCAAGTCCCAACTCTCCCAAGCAAATAGGATCATCCTCCATAATAGATTTCACATGGAAGCTTCTCGAAACTTCTATTTTTTCCTTTTAAATCTTGTTGGCGCTCCTTGCAATGAGGGTATATGCATTGGCGCACCCTGCAATGAAGGAAAGGGTGCCACTAGCACCTATTGTCAATGAAGAAGGTGTGTGAGCCCTTCCTAGCACTCTATCATGGAAGGGAAGGTGCACCATCCAGGCTAAGAGTGGGGAAAAAGTATCCAAAATAGTTCTTGGATAGGGATTTTGAGGGATTGAAGCATTGGTGTAGATTTTAGGTGCAACAAAATGCCCCTAAAGTATGAATCTAGAGGGATGTGATAGGTAAAATACGTTGCTAGATGTCAAGATGGTATCAGAGGAAAAAGAGAGATGAGTCTATAATTGATGATATCAATGACCAACTATCAGACTCAATCATAGTTGAGGACCAAGAAACTGCAGATCCATGATGCTGACTATGTCATGGTTACCAAGAATACACTGTAGATCCATTGTGATGAATGAAAATAGAACATGGCTATGAACCATACAAAGTAGATCCATGTTACCCAGACTCAATACTAGACACATCCACCAAAGACACAATGTGGATACATGTCATGAATTCAAATAATACTCCATCGCAACCTGAGGATAGGCACATATTCAGGTGAATACCTAACTACTTAGGGTCTTCATTCCAATCCTTAATGTTAGGATATTTAGATAATTAGGAGTTATTTAAGATCAACCTATGTAATATATCTGTTAGGTAAAGTGTGTTTCTTTAGTATGCATTAGTATGCATTTGTAAATATTTAATCCGACAGTCATGATATGTTCTAGACATAAAGTGATCCGATGGTTCAACTTCTCTTTAGATCATACCTACCCTTGATCCATGGCTTAACACCCGATTAGTTCATGATATCTATTTAAAGAGCATGGAGGGTCCTTGGCTTGTTGATCGATTACGAGAAGCTCATTTTGTAACTTTATTTCTTTTGCATAATAAATTGCTCCAAGTAGCTATTTGGCTGGAGCCGTGGAATGTTTCCCTCTGGAGGGTTTTAACCATGTCAAAACATTGGAATATCAATATGTGATCTATTTGTATGAATTGGTTTCTCTTGGTTTTTAGTCTTTTGGGAGTACCCTATGTACCCGAACATGGTATCAGAGCATTTATGAAGAGCTGCTTCTGGTTGTGATCTAGAACTTGAACTGTTGTTTCCTAAACCTTGAAAGAGTTTATCATTCTATAATTTTTGTGCATTTTTGGCCTGTGGGTGGTGTTCCATTGCATCCGGATCATCATTTCCATTGGGAAATAGCTTTCATTTCATCAAAAATTGTTTTCGGTTGATCCAGAAACACCCTTTTTGGCAGATCTGAAGGTATAATGTTACAGTGATGGTTTTGTTTTATTTATTTTTAAATAAAAAAAAGCTCTAATATTTTTATCAGTTTTATTATTAGATTTTTTTTTTGGTCTCAGATTGTTTCCTTCCTTGTCTGCGTATGCTCTTTTTCATGCACTTTGTGCGACAATGACTAATCAGAAACAAAAAGGGAAAGGGTTTTTCTCGGCTGCGTATGCTCTTTGCCGTGCACATCATGCAATCACGGTGAATCAGAAACAGAGAGAAAACATAGACTTTCTGGGTAAGCTAATGAGATCTAACCCCAGAAGTGTGGAAAAGTTTTTTTTTGTTTTTCTTTTTCGGTTTGTGATGTGACTTGCACGAAAAAGAAGCAAGCACGAAGACCGAGAGGGAAGAGAAAAAAAACCCGTTCTGCATTCTTTTCTTTTACATACCTTTTAAACTTAGTCACTTGGTCCAAAGTTGCTTTATTCCTTAATAGGTCTTGAGTTTAAGTTTTATTAAGTTACTTTTTTAATAGTGAATGCAATTTTTATTTTTTAAGTTACTTTATTGTAGAAGTGCATCTCACTTAAAAATAAAATAAAATACTTAAGTTTTTTTATTGTCACACTATTTAAAGTACCATTATTGTAAAAGTGAAAATCACTTATTTTACAAAAGTGATTAACTTAAAACAACTTTCTTGTAAAGTGACTGTCAAAGGTTCATCTTGGGAAGAAGGGGGTTCTTATTTTTAGTTGGTCAATTTAATATCTGCCATGTCACTATTGGGGACATATTCATTATTTTCTTTGATCAAGCATAACTTCATCATACATAATCAGTTTTCAGTGCCTTTTTTTTAAAAAATCTATTTTTTCGTGCTCTTTGCATCCAGACAGTTAGTTTCTATTTTTTTCAACCGTTATTTTACAGTATGGCCACCCCTTGTGATATTCTACTTACCAGTTCTAACTATTTCTCATGGAAATCTCATACGGAGGATGTTCTACGAAGTAAGGGACTTTTTAGAATTACCTCAGGGAAATAAACATAACCCACTGATGATGATAAGAAAATAAAATGGGAAAATAGATGTGATGAAGCTCGTGGATTGATTGACATGTCAATCTTTACTGATTTGTGATTCCATATATCTAGAATTGATGAACCTGATAAATCTTGGGAAAAGTTGGAATCTGTGTTTGGTAAACACAATGAAATTCGAAGTCATCAACTTGAGAATGAGTTGATTTCTTTAAATACAAGTGATTTTTCATGCATTCAATATTATTTATCTAAGTATAAAACTCTTAGACTCTTATGTGAAGAATGCAAGATTAAGAGAGAAGACAAATGATGCATTTATTATATTCTTTCCAAACTTGGATTTCCATATTCTGGTTTTGTATCTAGATTTTACTCCATGAAAGAATCCTTGACTACAACTAGCTATCAAGAGCCTAGTTTTGAATCGTTTTATGATTCCTTGATTAGAAAGAAAGATAAGCTCATACATATTGGAATAATTAGCAATGTAGATGCATCTAGGAAAGCCTTATTGTCCCAACAGAAAGAAAATTTCAAGCATCCCAAGAAACAAAATGTTTGCAATAATAAACCAAACAAAGGTCCCAAACCCTCTCAGTCAGCTTCTTCTTTAAAAAATGACAAATGATCCAAGCCAAAAGGAAAGAATACTGAGCGTCATTGCAACTATTGCAGGAAATATAATCAAGATGAATCTAAGTGTTTCCAGAAGATCGAATCCTTGGAAGTAACATTGAAGAAGAACCACGTCATCCTAGATTCATCTTCAGAATCTACCTCTCACGGACATGCACTTTGTGCTTCTGGTTACTCTTATATTGCATCTTCTTCTACTTCAAATGAATGGCTCATTGATTCTTGAGCATCTTATCATATGGCTAAAGATCGAGACATCTTTTCTACTATGCATGAATGTAACACCAAACAAATATTTGTTGGTGATGATAGTTCTCTAAGTGTTGTAGGATTTGGAATAGTTCCAGTAGAAAATGGTCATTTTAGTGATGTACTATGTGTTCCAAGAATTTCCTGCAATTTATTGTCAGTCTATCACATCACTCATTCTGGTGAAGGTAAACCTGTAACGTTTACACCTCACCAAGTTGTAATCAAGGATTTTAAATATTCTCAACATGTCCTAGCTACCAAAATTGTTGATGATATTACCAGGTTGTACAAATTTAACAACTTTGGGTCATCACCTTTTCATTCAGTTTTTGTTGCTCATAGTGATAACTTGAAAAAAATTTGGCATGAGAGATTTGGTCACTTAAATTATTGCTCATTGCAACAACTATGTAAAGACAATATGGTGATAGGTCTTTGGATGGTATCTTGCAAGGATGGTGTTTGTTCCAGTTGTGTACTCAGAAAACATCCTCGGGACAGTTTTGACAAATGTGCCTCTTGGCACGCCTCGGTTCCCTTGGAGCTTGTGCATAGTGACCTGTGTGGTCCTCTTCCATCTGGTTCCTTTTCTTGTTTCAAATATTTCTTAACTTTCATTGATGATTACTCCAGGCACACTTGGGTTTATTTACTAAAACTTAAGAGCAAAGTATTTAACATGTTCTTGGCCTACAAGGCCCTTGTTGAAAAACAATCTGGTCATTAAATCATTAAGTTAAGATTCGACAATGGAGGAGAATATGTTAACAAAAAGTTCACTACTTTCTACACTGAACAAGGAATTCAACAAAAACACACTGTTCCATATACACCACAAAAAATGGTGCAGCTGAATGAAAGAATCGTGCTTTAAAAAAATGGGTAATTTTATGATCCAGTCTAAGGGACTAAGTCTTCAATTTTTGGTTGAGGCCATAAATTATGCAAATTAGATAGTTAATCACACCCCCATTAAATCTTTACAAGGTATAACACCAGAAGAAGCATGGAGTAAAAATAAACCAGATGTAAGTCACTTCTATGTGTTTGGTAGTGAAGCATGGGCTCACATTCCGGATGAAAAATGGAAAGCATTGCAGCCTAAAAGTGAAAAGTGCATATTTTTTAAATATTCTAAATATGTAAAAGGTTATAGAGTTCTTCAACCACATTCAAATGATGTAATCATTAGAAGAGATGTTAAATTTGATGAAAATATCTTGGCCTGGGAACCTAACTCGATGGTTGTGCCATCTTTGGCCTACGAGCGTGATTTGGTGATTGTACCTTCTTCTACTTCCAACTTCCTTGACAGATTTCCAACTCCAGTTTTTGATGATGACAGTGAGGATGAAAATCCACCTCTCTCTACTCATATTCCTCTAGTTTCACTAGCACCATTGCTTCCTCGATGGGTCCATTCAACATGTGAAGCACTTGGTGATCTTTCCAGTGATCCTAGAGATCAACATCGAACTCATTCTCAGTTTCAGTGAGCCTCTTCTCTGTTGGCTCAAGTTTTCGAGAATCATGATCCAGAAACTTTTGCATAAGCTTCAGAAAATCCAGTTTGGGATTCAGCTATTAATGAAGAATATCATTCCTTAATGGCAAACGATACTTGGGAACTTGTACCTCTTCCAAAAGGAAGAAAACTTGTCATATGTAAATGGGTCTATAGAACTAAGCATGCATCCAATGGAAGTGTTGAAAGACTTAAGGAAAGGTTATTTTCCAAAGGTTTTTTCTGAAGTTGAAGGGATTAACTACAATGAAACCTTTGCCCCTGTCGCAAAAATGAACTCCATCCACCTTGTTCTTTCCCTTGCATCCTTACATAATTGGGAATTTCATCAAATGGATGTCAAGTCTGCATTCTTACATGGTGATTTATAGGAAGAAATTTACATGGAACAACCTCCTGGATATGTTAGGAATAACTCTATCCTTGTATGCCATCTTAAGAAATCCTTATATGGCCTTAAGCCAGCTCCTAGAGCTTGGTATGCCAAAATGGATAGCTTTCTCCTTGAAATTGGTTTTTCTAGATGCCATTCTAACCCCAATGTCTATACAAGAAAGTAGGAAACCATCTCATCATACTTGTTCTTTATGTTGATGATATTATCCTTACTGGTAGTGACCCTAAGCTTTTAACCCATGTGAAATCGAGTCTTAAGCAAAATTTTGAAATGTCAAACTTAGGATATTTGCATTATTTTCTTGGTCTCCAAGTCTTGCAAACCAAAGAAGCAATATTTTTTTCCCAGTCTAAGTATGCTTGTGACCTTCTTCATCGCTTTCACATGGAAGATTGTAAACCATCCCCTTCTCCCTTCCAATCTGGAGTCAAACTTTCTTCCACTTGTACTTCCCCTAAAGTAGATGCCACCTTGTAATGTCAGCTTGTTGGTAGTCTCTTATACTTGACTCATTCCCATCCTGACCTTTCCTTTGCCGTTGGTTGTGTTTCCCATTATATGAAAACACCTCATGAACGTCACTGGAAATATGAAAAAATAATAATTCGATATATTCGAGGTACAATTTAGTTTAGAATTCCTTACAGTACAGGGGGACACCTTTATTGGTTGGCTTCACTGATTCATATTGGGTCAGTGACCGTGATGATCGAAAGTCTACTGCAGGTTATGTTTTTAGTATGGGATATGGACCTATTACTTGGGCTTGTAAGAAACAACAAGTCCTTGGTCTTTCTTCAACAGAAGCAGAATATCGAGCTAAAGTTAATTCCAGTCACAAAGCTTTATGGCTTCGATGGATCCTATCAGAGTTTGGATTCGAGCAGTAGCAACCTACTCCACTTTGGTGCGACAATCAAAGTGCCGTCAAGATTGCCAAAGATTTAGTTCTACATCAATGCAACAAACACATTAAGTTACATATGCACTTCATCAAAAATCTTGTTCATGATCGTGTTCTTGAAGTGCTCTATTTCCCTATAGATGATCAAGTTGGAGACATCTTCACCAAGTCCCTTACAGAAGCAAAGTTTTCTAAACTTTGATCTATGTTAGGAGTTCAGGAATTTGTCATTAAGGTGGGATAGGCTCTAATGCCTCCTTCCTTCTCCTAATAGTGTCACTTTTGTAAATCCTTCAATCCTATCCCATGTTGTTCTTAAGGGGGGATGTTAGGATATTTAGACACTTAGGAGTTAGCTAAGATCAACTTGTGTAATATAACCGTTAGGTAAAGTGTGTTTCTTTAGTATGCATTTGTAAATATTTTAATCTGATGGTCACAATATGTTCTAGACATAAAGTGATTTGACGGTTCAACTTCTCTTAGATCATACCTACCCTTGATATGTGGCTTAACACCCGATTGGTCCATGATCTCTATTTAAAGAGCATGGAGGGTCCTTGGCTTTTTGATTGATTATGAGAATATCATTTTGTAACTTTCTTTCTTTTGCATAATAAATTGCTCAAAGTAGCTATTTGGCAGGGGCCATGGACTGTTTCCCTCTTGAGGGTTTTAACCACATCAAAACATCAGTGTATTGATCTGTGATCTGTTTGTGTGAAGTGGTTGCTATTAGTGTTCGGTATTTTGGGAGTACCATATGTACCTAAACACCAAACAATACAATTCTAACCATGTGAATAAATGTCCTGATGTCAAACATGGTAGAAACCACTTGATTACTGGTCATTGATGTATGCTGTTAAAAAGTGTGAGGGACATCACCATTGATGTCAATGCTTCCCAAGGTATCTCAATACATTCTCCTAAGTGTGAATAAAGGACTTGAAGTCAAACACTCAGTAGAATATTCCTATCAGATGTCATTGATGAAAACCTACTGTCGAAAGCAAGGAAACTTGCCATTGAGGCATGCAAGATTCTAGATAATTGACTTGGATTCTAAGTCTGATTTCTAGATGATTTGTTGAAGTTGACATGAATAGACTCATCGAAGGAGGGCCATGATGTTTCTCCCATCAGTGACAAAAAACATGGAACAAAAGATGATGTTGAAGTGATGAAACAACCATAGGATTGACTTAGATATTACTGAATTTGAAGGAAGGTTAGGTAATTGAAGAGGTTGACTACATAGGAGGTTCCCTTTGAGCATTGAACGACATGAAAAATGACTTGGCAACATTGAATCAAGGAGGAAGATACCAGACGTAATGCAAGGGTATGACAATGCATTCTTTGAATTGAGTCAAAGGAGTTGAATGACTCACGAAAGTGGATCAACTCGAGGACAAGATGAATACCTAAATGTTTGAAAATGAAAATGTAGAAAATTTCCATCTTCAAAGGGTGGAATATGAGGTTCCATTAATACAAATGAAATATATTTCCCATTTCCCGTCATTTCCCCATCGTGATGGATGAGTGCTTCTTTTTTGTTTTAACGAGTTCACAGAGGGTAACAAACAATCAGTGTATCTCATCAGGTGATGAGTCCATTCTCATATATTTTATGAACCTGAGAAAGGAGGGGTTTATTCCCAGAAAAGGATCTTTCATCATTTTATTTTATGAGTTCGATGAAAGATGGGCTCAATCGTCATTTCATGTTTAGAGATTCTGAAATGACTAAGAAGACTCCAGGGTGGAATTTTTCGTAGATTTAGTCCCTAAGGCATGAAAAAGTATAAAATAATTCCCAGTACAACTCTTCTAGTTGTGATGAACTAGAGTGTACATTTTTTCGTAAATGAGTCTAATCAATCCGAAAAAGGGGTCAACTATCCTCGAATAGACCATCATTCAAATAATTTTACAAGCATGAAAGCATCAAGTTCGCTTGGCTATCTTTTTCCATTTTTTAGGAGCCTAAAAAGAGCTTAAAGGTGACTCCATAAGGGGTGTTCTTTTTTCATAATCTAGTTTTAACGATTCTGAAAAATAGTAAAAGTGTACTCGATACCTCTTCGATAAGTTTTTAACAAGCATGTCAAAGGTATAAAAGACGCTCGATACTTTTTCATCTTGACTTAGCTGTGTGAAAAAGACAAAAGAAACTCAAACAAAGCCAAATGCATTGCAAAAATGACCTAAAATATTAAAAAACAAAGTTACTATGAAAACATGGAAAAAACCCTAAAAAATTTAAATATTTGATTAATTATTGTTAAATAAAAAATAAAAAATTGATATAAAAGAGGTGAATAGTAACTATTGTTAGATTTTTATCATTTAATTAATGTGATCTAAGAACTTATCTAAGAGAATAACATGCACAACAATAATCACAAGAGACAAGACACAAAATTTTCCTTGGGGAAACCATAAAGGAGAAAACCCCACAACTTACTCAGAGATAGAGTGAGCACCAATAGCAAAAGTAAAACCCCAAAACATAAAGATGATCTCTGACAACTGTTCTCTCTATCACTTGTGCGAGCTCCTCCTCTCACTCATGTGCTACAATTGAGTGAGTGTGTTTTTTAAATAGAGAGTCTCACTCTCTATTTATACTTGTTTTCCACTTGAATTTTACTCTTATAGGGCTAACCTCACTAGGGGATTCTAATAACCCTAATACAAATAAATTGTGGGGACTATTGCCCCGAATTACAATAGAGGGTTAGCCTCAAATCAATTATGGGGACTATTTCCTCGACTTACAATGAAGGGTTAACCTCAATGACTTTATTATATTAATGAATCTCTCGATTGGAGGAACAAACATCTCCATCGGGGTACAATGAAATACAATATAAAATATACAAGTGAATACATTTCGAAGTTAAAAATACATCAACACTCACTCTTAACTAAGAAGGTATTCTCTTGACATAGTTCATCAACACAAGTCTTCATCACAGGATCATCATAAAATATGGGTCATCATCATCATCATTGCTCCCGCTATCTCGAACAAATGGTGCGATCTCTCAATTCTACTTGTCATAGGAATTTCTATAGATTCAACCCTTTTTCATGCTGGATGTAGGTATCAACACTTATATCCGACCATGGGAGGCCCATCCTACCACCATGTTGGAAAGGCCCAACGCTTACATCTGACCATGGGAGTTCCAACTTGCCACCATGTCAGAAAGGCCCAACACTTACATCAATCAACATGGTAGGACACACCATATACCATCCGAGGAAAGGCCCAACACTTACATCCATTGGCATGGTAGGAAACACCATCTACCATATGAGAAAAGGCCCAACACTTTCATCCAGTGACATGGTAGGACACACCATCTACCATATGAGGAAAGTCCCAACACTTACATCCACCGGCATGGTAGGACACACCATCTACCATCAGAGGAAAGGCCCAGCACTTACATCCATTGGCATGGTAGGACACACCATCTACCATCAGAGGAAAGGCCAAGCACTTACATCCACTAGCATGGTAGGACACACCATATACCATTCAAGGAAAGGATCTGCACTTACATCCACTGGCATGGTAGGACACACCATCTACCATTAGAGGAAAGGCTATGCACTTACATCTGACCATGGGAGGCCCCTCCTACCACCATGTTAGAAAGGCTCTGCACTTACATCTGACCATGGGAGGCCCTGCCTACCACCATGTTAGAAATGATCTGTACTTACTTCATACCATGGGAGGCCCCACCTACCACCATGTTATAAAGGCTCTCCACTTACATCTAACCATGGGAGGCCCAACCTGCCATCATGTCAGAAAGGCACAACACTTACATCTGACCATGGGAGGCCCATCCTGCCACCATGTCGGAAATGCTCTTAGACTAATCACTTCCCCTTGGAAGGAACCTCGATCTGAAGAACACCAAGCTTCTCTCTGAAGTGCTTAAACTTCACTCTAGCCATTTCTAGCATGGAGTCACATTAGGGCTGATTACGTCCAACGATAACCTGTGAGATTCACCAGGATTGATTACATCCGAGGAAAACCTATAGGACTAATTATGTCTAAGCAACCTACGATCTTCATCAAGATTTTATGCTAAAAAAACCTATCTCACCAGCTATGCTAGAACTCATCACTCCCTATTTCAAGATATTTCAATCCGATCACATACTGGAGCTTCACTGCCGCTCTCAGCATCATACAAAAATGCAAGTCAGATCAATCAAATTAAATAGAAGCTTTCAAAAGAAACATAATACCTCACAAATAGCCAAGGAAGTGGCAACATATTTTTCCGTAGCTGTACTCAACGCCATGCAGAACTCCATCCTACCAAACCAGTAGCCCATACTGTATCTCAAACTGAAGAAGCAACCCAAGGTGCTATTCTTCTCAGTGGCACTACCAATCCGAATCAACATAACCAAGAAGGTTAGTATTTTGATTCGTATCATACTTGAGCCCATACTCAACTGTACCCATCAGGTATCTCACTGCATGCTTTGCAACTAGGTGAGCAAGTCACAGATCTGTCAAGAACTGGCTCAGGTCGTTCACAGCAAAGCATGTGTCTGGTCTTGTATTCATTAATAAAATCAATGAACAAATCATATGATCATACATTATGGCATCAATCACCTCTAATGAAGTGTCACTCAATAGATTCATGTTCGATTCCATAGGTAAGGACATGGCCTTACAGTCCATCATCCTGAACCTCTTCAGGATCTCCACTGCACACTTCCCTTGTCCAAGAGATATTCCATCTGCACTCTGCCACACCTCCATGCTTAGAAAGTAATGCATCATACCCAAGTCCTTCATCTCGAACTTGGAAGCAATTCTCCTTCTTGCATCTTTAATGAGTTCTTCTTTTCCTGTCAGGAACAGGTCATCAGCATAGGAGCATCATTGGTATTCCACCTTCAACCTTGAAGCAAAGGTTGGAATCCACTTTACTCTCGGTAAATCCTAGAGCCATCAGTAATCTGTCCATCTTGTCATACCATGTCGAACCTCAGTCACTCCCTCTGAAGTGGAGCACCATTCTCCCTCTTCCTTTCATACTCTATTTATTGAAACATTATGTACTAGAGTGACAAGTAGGTTCCTCTGCTACTAATCTTTCCTTGTATCCGACGATGTTGCCATCTACTGCATGTTGGAACTTGGAGATCCATATGGAAGACACTATGGACTTCCCTTCAGGTCTTGATACTGCATCCTAGACATCATTCTTCTTGAAATGGTGATCTCCTTCCCTTTCTTCTTGTCTACTTCTTCATAGCTCGAAGGTTCTACATTATGTTAAATTTTTCATATGCTTAGTTAACACATCGGTATTTCATTACATTTTCATAAAAAAAGCATATAAACAGGATAACTGAAAGATAGATAAGCACAACCATACAAAAGGAACAAAAATATTTATCCTGGGAAAACCCTAAAGGGAAAAACCCAGCAAAAGCTTCCTCAATATAGATGCCCCAAAAAGATAAAATATAAAACCAGGAAGGAGATCAAAGCCTGATCCTCCTCCTTCTCTAGCTACTTCTCTTCTCCACTAATGCGCTACACAAGTGAGAATGTGTGTTACAAATGAGGAGCACTACAACTCTATTTATATTCATCCATTCACTTAAGTTAACTCATCTGTCATGTAGGCTCGAGTTACACATGTAGGATCAAGTAACCACACTGCGGTGCTAATGACCCACCTTTACAATTAGAGGGGACTACCTCATGACTCTTATTAGTTCTTCCAATTAGGAGCATTGGGGTAAAAATTAATACAAGTGGTTCTCCCGATAGGACCATCAGGGACCGCAAAGAAATACATATAGAATATTCTTCGAAGCTACAATATTTCAACACTCCCCCTTAACGAGAAGGGTATTCTATAACAACATCAACAACAATAATAATAGGAGAGAGATAGAGGACATCATCAACATCATCAGGGTGATATATCTATAAATCATTGGAAGCTTTTCAACATCATGTAGCCTTCATATTCAATCTTTAGTCTTCAGCATCATCAGTACTTTGACCGCTTCGATCAACAGCATCTTGACTCTTCAATCAGTAGCAACATCTTCAGCACTTTGACCTTTCGATCAGCAACATCTTTAGCACTTTGACCTTTCGATCAGCAACATCATCTTCAACACTTTGACCTTTCGATCAGCAACATATTCTTCAGCACTTTGGCCTTTCGATCAAAAACAACATCATCATCATACTCTGATATTTCAATCAGACTCATCATTATCATCAGCCTCTGATCTTTTGGTCAGAACCATCATCAACTGAACATAATCATACTCTAACATCAACTCATCATCATATTCTGATCTTTCGATCAGTACGTCATCATCATCATACTTTGATAATACGACATCATCATCATCATCACATTTTGATCTTTTGATCAGAAACATCATCATCATCATTGCATTCTGATCTTTCGATTAGAAAACATCATCATCAGCAGCAACATCATAATCATAAGCAACTTCTGATCTTCTGATCAGAAAACATCATTATCATCATATTCTGATCTTTCGATCAGAGAACATCATCATCAGCAACTTCTGATCTTTCGATCAGAGAAACATCATCATCATCATATTCTGATCTTTCGATCAGAGAAACATCATCATCATCATATTCTGATCTTTCGATCAGAGAACATCATCATCATTAGCAACTTCTGATCTTTTGATCAGAGAACATCATCATCATCAGCAACATCTGATCTTTCGATCAGAAACATCATCATCATTATAAAAACATCAACATCATCAAAACATCACCATGATCCTTCCTTTCGGAATTATGGGATTTAGGTCTTTATGAAGTTACCAATGATCCTTCCTTTCAGAATTACGATATTTAGGTCTTTACGGAGTTACTAGCGATCCTTCCTTTCAGAATTATGGAATTTAGGTCTTTACGGAGTTACTAACGATCCTTCCTTTCATAATTATGGGATCAACACATTTGTGGAACTCAGACAATCCTTCCTATTGGAATTACGGGATCAACACATCTGTGGAACTCAGACAATCCTTGCTATTGGAATTATGGGATCAATTCAATGATCCTTCCTTTCAGAATTATGGGATCAACACACATGTGGAACTCAGACAATCCTTCCTATTGGAATTATAGGATCAACACATATGTGGAACTCAGAAAATCCTTCATATTGGAATTACGGGATCAATTCAATGATCCTTCCTTTCGAAATTACAGGATTTAGGTCTTTATGGAGTTACTAACGATCCTTCCTTTCGGAATTACGTGATCAACGGAGATGTGGAACTTAGACAATCCTTCCTCTAGGAATTATGGGATCAACACACATTCTTGAGTACCGAAGTCACCGGATCCATTCTAAACCGAAGTTCAAGGATGATACAATCCTACCACATTCACGGGGACTGAGATCTTCGGATACATTTTGAACTGAGGTTCAGGGATGATGCAATCCACCACTTTCACGGGGGTCAAGACCTCTGGATACATTTTGAACTGAAGTTCAGGGATGTTGCAATCCTACCACTTTCATGGGGGCCGAGACCTCTGGATACATTTTGAACCGAAGTTCATGGATGATGTAATCCTACCACATTCACGGGTGCCGAGACCTCTGGATAAATTTTGAACTGAATTTCAAGGATGATGCAATCCCACCACATTCACAGGGACCGAGGTCACTGGATCACTTTTGGACATATGTCCCATGATGATACAATCCCTCTTCATTCTTGAAGATCGAGGTCTCCAGGTCACTTTTGGGCAAGTTCCCAGGGATGATACAGTCCCACCACATTCTCGATGACCAAAGTCACCGGATCACTTCTGGATATATGTCCTGGGATGATACAATCCCTCTTCATTCTCAAAGACCAAGGTCTCCAGGTCACTTTAGGGCAAGTGTCCAGGGATGATACAATCCCACTACAACATCACTACTCCCCCTTTCAAGGAAGGTCTTTCTAAACCAGACCAAGCTTGTCTCGAAAGTGTTCGAACTTTACCCGAGACAGAGGCTTTGTCAGTGAATAATCATCTAAACCATCTTCATCTACATCTTCAGTATGCGAATATATAACTATCACCATCTGTATCTCTAGTATGTGAGTACTGAAAGCATCATCTGCATCTACAGTATGTAAATACTGAAACATCAACTATATCTTCAGTATGGGAATACTGAAACCATCATCATCTCTATATTCAGTATATAAATACTGAATCACCATCATATGTATCTACAGTATGTAAATACTGAAACATCATCATCTGCATCTTTATCTTGAATGTAGAAATACCGGATTTCTATGTGTTACGACGGAACACAGGGTTCTCTGTCATCACAACTTTGGTTATCACATAGAATCATTGTAGTATCCATCTTCAGTTCAAGGAGACCTGATATCAACTTCTGAAGCCATATGGATTCACAACTTAGCAGAGCAATCTGCTATGTATCTTGCTTCAGCCATGCTATAAGAAACATTGGACTGTTTCCTGCTAAACCATGAACTCATAGTAGAACCCAAACAAAAGCATCTACCTAATGTGCTTTTCCTTTCTGAGATACTTCCAGCCCAATCTGCATCTGTGTAGCCATAAAATCTATACTCATGGCTACCATCATAATATAAACCAAAGTCTATAGTCCCTTTCAGATATCTCATCACATGTTTTGCAGTTACTAGGTGAACCCGTCTTGGTTGAACAAGATATTGACTTAAGGTGTTCAAAGCAAAACAAATGTCTGGTATGGTATTTGTTAAGTACATCAATGACCCAATGATCTGTCTATAATGAGTCATATCCACTAACTTTGATGAGTCATCAGCTAACAGCTTCAGGTTGGTGTCCATGAGTGTGGCCATGACTTTGTATTCCAACATATTGAATCTCTTCAATATCTCTACCTCATACTTTCCTTGGTTGAGAAATATTTCTTCTGAACTTTTCCATACTTCCAGACCTAGGAAATGATACATTAAGCCAAGGTCTTTCATCTCAAATTCTTCTGCTAGTTTATTCTTGCTTTCCATGACCTGTTTCTCATTTCTTGTCAAGGATAAGTCATCCACATATAATAATAGGATGACAAGTTCATCTTCTACAACCTTGAGATAAAGGTTAGGATCAAATTTACTCTTGGTAAATCCCATGCTCGACAAGAAACTATCTATTCTTCCATACCAAGCTCTGGGAGCTTACTTCAGGCCATAGAGGGCCTTCTTCAACTTGCATACATGATTCCATCTAGCTTCAACTTCAAATCCTCGTGACTATACTTCACCATGGAAGAAACTACCATGATAGTTCTAAAGGAAGTGTACCTTACTTCCTAGAGTAAGTGTCTCTTCAGAATTAATTCCATCTTTCTGAAAGAAACCTCTGGCCACAAATCTTGCTTTATACTTCTCAATACTTCAGTCAGCTGCATACTCTATTTTGTATATCCATTTGGAGGATACAATACTCCTTCCTTTTGGTTTGGGAACTATATCCCATACATCATTCTAGTATTCTTTCATCATGAGTTCGTCTTGTCAGATCATCAACATATCCTAGTATTCTACATTCAACTTTGAAGGTTGGAACCCACTTTACTCTTGGTAAAGTCTCGATCCATCAAGAAGCTGTCCATCATGTCGTACCGTGTTGAACTCAGATATCTTCTGTAGTCACTCCTCCTGAAGTGGAGTATTATCTTCCTTCTTCATTCTGTACAGGTGGTTCTATGCTTGATATATACTGGTCAATAGAGTATGTCATGTCATAGTATATTCTTTTTTAGGCAAATCATGAACCTTTCTTTGTACACTTGTTCTTGTAGATCCATATGGAGGATACTATGTACTTCCCTTTATGTATCGAAATCATATCGTATACATCATTCCCCATGATCAGATGTTATTCTTTGATCATAGTTTCTTTTATAGCATTCTTTTATTCATCTTGAGTTATCTCTCATACCCATGGTGGTCTTCATCCTTTGAGGTGGATCTACCACTTTCTGAAGCTCTTTCTTTCGTCATGGTGTCTTTGACCCTGGGAGCTTCAGATTCATGTTTATTGAATTGTCATCACTTGTTCTTCGGAACAAGTCTCGCCCTTCTTTTCTTGTAGGAGGTTGTACAGGACCTTTCCTACAATTCAAATGCACCAGTTGCATGGTTATAATTATTTCATGAAACATATGAATAATGACAAATTTTTATGCATCATGCAACTATTTAGCCAATAAAACATTCATCCATATCTCACAGAAACTTTCTAGATGCCTTGCATCTCTACCATGACATCATTGAGATTGTGCACTAATCCAATATGTCAGCAAAGAGGTTTGATAAGTAGCACTGGAGAGTTGTATAGCACCATGAGCTACTTACCCATCACATGCATATTAGTAGTATTAATGTAAACAATCTATCATGCATAACACATCAACTCAATATAATCAAATGTATAACAAAACAATATCATGAAATGGCAACTGAATACTTATCTTTTATTTGTTTCATGGGTAGACTCCTTCTTGATAATTCTGCTTCATCATCTTCTTCATCCATGGAATCACCATTTCTTATCCAAATGATAAGATGGATAAGAGGTTCGTCAAGACTTGAGTTCTTCATATTCCTCATCGCTTGAGGGATCTTCTTTGAATGGTGAGAGCTTGATCTTCAATTTGCTCCCATATTTCTTCTTCTCTTCTTATGAGACAAGCTTCTTCTTCTTCCCAGAGTCAACTAAAAGTAATCACTTCCTTTTGGCACACATTCCTTGCATGAATGAATCCCATGATCATGGGAGGCCATTCAAGGTGGCTATCACCACTTCTGCATTCTCTGCTTCTTCTTCTACCACTTCAAGATGTTATGCATTCTGGATCTTCACATTCTTCAAATGTTTTCTCAAATCCATCTTCTGAATTATGTTCTTATATTCAAATAGCTTGATCAAGGAATCAAACATATTCAGTGTCTTTAGGGAAGACACTTGTGGTACAAGTTGATCCGTGATTGAATCAACAATGATCTTCTTGGCCTTGATCAAGTTCTTCTTGTGTAAGGCTTTGAGGCCCATTTCCCTCTAGAACTGGAACCTCTCTACTCATGTAGGTGTCCAATTCATTTTATTCAGAGAGATAAAATACTTCAATGCTTGGAATTTTTTCAACTTCACCAAGATTATCATCAGGCTGATGCGATAGATCACTTTGAAATGAGAACCTAAAATGCAAATAGCAAAAGATTAGATCTTACCGATTTGAGGTGTCCGTCCTACTTTTGGAGCTGGCTGATCTAGGGTTTTTCAGAGAAAACCTAATTTTAAAAACTTGGAATATTTCATATCTTATTGGATAGAAAGATATATCTCTTCAAATGGAGCTGTCCAGTTTACTCCTTTTCTGAAAATAGTGGAGGGAAGCTCCCAGAATAGGAAGCCCTAGTTTTCCAATTTCTTCTGCAGAAATTCCTCTTACTGTTTCTGTGATATATCCAAAATTATTACTCCTCTGTGTCTGAAACTTCTCACTAATGTAACCTTGCATGTACCTGATCCAACACAATATGTTTCATCATAATTTGTTTCACCAATTGGGATTTATGATCATTTTCCCAAGGTGACCTGTTACAGGACTGTTCAAAATAGTGAAGTTGTATAGAATTCCTCGTGTCACTGGTTTATATTCAAATTCTGAAATTCGGACCACAGAAATTAAATTCTGTTGTATTTCTATAACATCTTCAGGAATTCCATTTGGACCTCTGTATCCCACTCTACAGCAATTCTCCCCAGGTGTCCTGTTCAGGGATGAATTCTGAAAGAGGATGGAACCCTAACTTGGAGGGGTCATATCTCCCAGAATATAGCGAATCTAAGGCTAAATTTTGGACACAGTGTAAATCCAGATTTTATCGTTGGCCTCTACAATTTTCAACTCCTGATCCTTTTCCAATATTAGGATATATCGAGTGTACCAAAACTTAGCAGTTTTAGTATTTAGGGTTTTTCAAGATTGGGGTCAAACTAGGGTTTGACTTTCTCGAAGTTTCACCCAACCAAATTTCTTGATCGAGGTCTCTAAAATTCAATTTTTATGAGGAGAACAATCCTATTCTGGGCTCACTCAAAAATTCTTCTTCTGTAGAAAGCACTAATTTTCTGCACCAAAACTGAAAATGCTCGGAATCGAATTTCACTTCAACAGAAAGATGCGCCCTTCAATGGAGAGTCAATCTAGCATTCTTTTGCTGATCGATCATGGATAGAGACCCAAAAAATAATAAGCCCTAGATTATTTAGCTGAAAAATGTCTTCTTTCAGGGTGGCTTTGATACCATGTTAAATTTTTCATATGCTTAGCTAAG
The DNA here is from genome assembly GCA_001517045.1 of Pseudotsuga menziesii. Taxonomy (NCBI): domain Eukaryota; kingdom Viridiplantae; phylum Streptophyta; class Pinopsida; order Pinales; family Pinaceae; genus Pseudotsuga; species Pseudotsuga menziesii. Next base: position 274,616 of record LPNX010234012.1, on the reverse strand, counting down.
ACATCAGTATTTCATTACATTTGCATAACAAAAGCATATAAACAAGATCACTAAAAGATAGACAAGAACAACCATACAAAAGGAACACAAATATTTATCCTGGGAAAACCCTAAAGGGAAAAACCCAGCAAAATATTCCTCAATATAGATGCCCCAAAAAGATAAAAGATAAAACCAGCAAGGAGATCAAAGCCTGATCCTCCTCCTTCTCCAGCTACTTCTCTTCTCCACTAATGCACTACACAAGTGAGAATGTGTGTTCCAAATGAGGAGCACTACACCTCTATTTATATTCATCCATTCACTTAATTTAACTCATCTATAATGTAGGCTTGTGTTAATCATGTAGGCTCGAGTTACACATGTAGGTTCAAGTAACCACACCGGGGTGCTAATGACCCACCTTTACAATTAGAGGGGACTGCCTCATGACTCTTATTAGTTCTTCCGATTAGGAGCATTGGGGTACAAAGTAATACAAGTGGTCCTCCCGGCAGGACCATCGGGGACCACAAATAAATACATATAGAATATTCTTCAAAGTTACAATATTTCAACACATTAATGATGTCTCTCAATAGTGTCACATAACTGCATTGTGTCAGAGTCCTCTTGCTTTCTTTGGAAGTCTCATCATACTATTCTTCATCTTGGATTATTCTTCATCTACCGTTCTCTTTATATTCTTCTAAATCTCTTTATTTATCTATGGAAGCTTCATGTTCATATTTATGTATGCTTATTGAAGTGAATCTTGAACTGTCAACACTTGTTCTTCGGAACAAGTCTCATCCTTCTTTTCTTATAGGAGATTGTACGCGATCTTTCCTACAGGTCAAATGTACCATTTGTATGGTTAGAAACATTTCATAAGGAATATTCATAATGGAAAATTATTATGCATAAATATGTAATCATGCAACTATTTTATCCAATACAACATTCTTCCATATCTCACTACAAAATATACTCATTTTCCCAAAACTGTGATCAGAACTGCAAAATATCCGTTGCCCTAGTTTTCTTCAATTTCTTCTATAAAATTTCCTGATATTATTACTGTGGTATCTTTTAAATTACTGCTACTATGTGTATGAAACTTGGCCCTGAGGTAGCATCGTATGTCCTCTTTACAACATCATAGTTTTTATCAGAATTGGTTTCACCAATTGGGAGTTATGAGAGTTTTCCCAAGGTGACTTATTTCAGGGCTATTCAACATAATGAATGTATACAAACTACCACGTGTCATTGATTCACCTTCGGGGTTTGAAATTATTACCATAGAAATTAAATTCCTTTCCCTATCTGAAACATCTTGAGAAATTTAATTTGGACCTTTGTATCCTGAGATATAGCAATTTTCCCTAGGTTTCATGTTTAGGGATGAATCCTAGGAGAGGTTGGAACCCTGATTTGGAGGAATCATATCTCCCATAATATAGCGAATCTGAGTCTTAAACATTTACACAGGGTACATCAGGAATTTATCTTCGACATGTAAAAGTTTTCTCTCCTGATCCTTCTCCAATATCTAGATATAGAAAATGCACCAAAATGACTAGTTTTAGTCTTTTAGGGTTTTTACGCATGGAGCCCTAATTTCCATAAGCTGCCATTGTAGCTATATTTCAGTTGTACAGTGAAAATTATATGATTCATATTTAATGTGAAACTCAAATGGAAATACAAAAGATTTATATCTTACAAATTTGAGATGCCTGAACTAGATATGGAGCTGATCTTTTGCAGTGCTGATTTTATGGTCCGAGGTCGAATTAGGGTTTGACTTTCCTGAAGTTTTACCCAACCAAAAACTTCGATCTTGGTCTCTAAACTTCGATTTTGATGAGGAGATAAATCCTATGCCCGGATCACAAAAAAATTACTCTTATGTGAAAATCCCTAATTTCCCGCAGCAGTGATAGGTCAAAAATTGAAAAATGCCTAGAATCAAATTCTGCTTCGGCTGAAAGATGTGCCCTTTAATGGAGAGTTATGCTAGCCTCCTTTTGCTGATGATCTAGGGAGAGAGACCCAAAAATTAGGAATCCCTAGCTTCTGGAGCTGGACAATGTCTTCTTTTCAGGTTATCTCTAATACCATGCTATATTTTTATCATTTGATCAATATGATCTAGGATCTTATCTGAGAGAATAACATGCACAACAATAATCACAAGAGACAAGAGACACCCAGAATATTTCTCAAGGAAACCATAAAGGAGAAAACCCCGCAACTTCCTCAAAGATAGATGAGCACCAATAGCAAAATTAAAACCCAAAAACACAAATATGATCTCCAACAGCTATTCTCTCTCTCTCACTTGTGCGAGCTCTTCCTCTCTCACTCATGAGCTACAATTGAGTGAGTGTGTTTTTTAAATAGAGAGTGTCACTCTCTATTTATACTTGTTTTCAACTTTAATTTTACTCTTACAGGGCCTACCTCACTAGGAGAGTCTAATAACCCTAATACAACTCAATTGTGGGGACTATTGCCCCAACTTACAGTGGAGGGTTAACCTCAACTCAATTGTGGGGACTATTGCCCCGACTTACAACGAAGGGTTATCCTCAATGACTTTATTATATTAATGAATCCTGATTAGTGGAACAAACATCTTCATTGGGGTACAATGAAATACAATATAAATATACAAGTTAATACATTCTAAAGTTACAAATAAATCAACAACTATTTTTTAGCATTGTGAATTTACCATAGTGATGGAGTAAATTTGGTGTAAATAGGCTGATTTTCAATAAAGGATTCCGGGAGTTCTAGAACACCTCTACTCAAACCGTTTAGATTAGGTAAGAGATAAAATTCATCCCTTCAATTTCATGGTACATTTTTTTTTTTAAAGTCATTTTTTGAGTTTTTGGAGTGTTTCCCCAAGGGGACAAAGCATGCACAGGCCGACGCTTTTCTCCCTTTCGGGAAGTGCTTCGACGCACCTCTCGAAAGAGGGAAAAGTGACTAGGGTGCTTTGTTAACACATGGAAAGAGAGTTAGAGCTCTATTATCCTATAGAAAATGCAACAATGTTTAGGTCGCTTCAAAAAATGAAAAACTACCCACTCTTTTGCAATTTTTCTTTCTCCCAAAGGTTTTAGCATGCTTCTATTAGTTGTTTGAATTGTTTTTTGTAGGAAAACGCTCATAAAATGGTGATTTGGAAAGAAAGGAAACATGAGTTGGATGATCTTCAAGCAACAAATGACCCAATGACCGTGAGGACCCTCCGTGAGTGTGGGATCTTCAAATTCTTCAGATTACCAATGATGAGAGCATATGTGCATCTACTTGAGAACATGTTCCGTATGTGGGACCCAAATCAACAAAATTTCATGGTTGAGGCTCATATCTTGACTATAGATGTGGAGGACGTTTATATTTTGACTGGATTGTCCCATAGGGGGAGACTAGTAGCATTGAAAGGTCCATGAGGTAGCGAGCTATCTATGGATGATTTGATTGATGAGTACTGCTCGGTGGGGACTCATTCCCAAGGAGGGAAAATCCCCATCAAACACATTGTGGATAGACCCTTGAGGGCCGTAGTATTTACAATTAAGAAGGTAGTAGGTAGTAGGTTATCCCATATGAGTACATAGGGTCATATGCTATATGCAATAGTGTATGGCTCCTATGATCTTTAACTAGAGAAAGGGGTTACTGGTCAACTTGAAAGACTAGTTAACCAAATGTCTGAAAGGGGAGCTGAAGCAATTCGGCTATGGAGCTATAGTGGCATATTTCTTCTTGGATAGGGTGCCGCTGATGAGACCTCAGGTACCATTGAAAATATTATATGCAGAGGATCCTCGGATAAGCAGGTGGTTGGATGCCATATCACACCATGGTGGCAGCGGGGGCCCCAGGGTTACGTACAAACCGGTATTCTTCCATTGGCCGAGAAGCCAAGTACTAATGGTAGAGGAGTATGCTTATGCAGGGGGGATTTCAGGTATGACCATGAAATTCCACTCCTAGAGGGAGAGAAGTGGGGCGACCTAGGTAAGAAATATACCACTATACATGTTTTTTGTTTTTATTTCATATTTCATTTTTTTGTTATTGTGATGTAATACTGAGATATGCAAAAATGTTTTGTGTAGACATAGGTCCTTATTTTTCGGTAGGGGCTTAACCTATAGAGAGGCGGGGGGCATTCAGAGATATGGTGGTCAAGAAAATTGAGGTAGATGAGGAACTCCACAATATAGAGGAGAACCTCCATTGACTCATTGTAGGAATTCCTGACATTTATATTGATGATCTACCCAAGCGCTACTAGAGCCATAATGCAGGAGCTTCAGGGTGTTTTGGGAGGTTACTCTGTCAAGTGGCTTGGGCTGTGATGTGCTATCATGAGCATGAGGATTATCCCATAGTTGCTCCCTCATTTTTGTACTATATCTACATTGAAAGATTCGAAGCTTTAGTTTTTTCCCTATGTATATGTATTTGAAACTTTAATAGTTCTGGACTTCGGGTGACTTTAAATATTATGGATTCAATCTTTTTTTATCTCATCACTACTTGTATCTATATATAAACTTTTTATTTACAGATGTGTGTGCAAATGTGTAATGTGAATGTATGTCTAGTTATGTGTTTTTGTATTTCAATGCATGAAATTGATGTTAAAATGAATTTAAATATGAGAAAGATACCAATCCAAGAAAAAATTGCTAATGAATATGCCATAGTATTTAGATGTCTCAAGATATGTTGATAAGAAACCTACTCAAATGGCCTTTCCAAAATCCTAACTATTTGGAACACAGGAAGGAGTAAGGGGTTCTGAACGGTGTAGATCCTATTTAACTGATGTACAACCAGCTCTGATTCTAGATAAACCCTAATCTTCCTTACATCATTATCTAGGGATTCAATCAACAAACCAATCACTGCATGATATTCCTCTAGGTTGTTTGTGAAGGGGCCCAAACAATTTCCTCCTGAACTCACAAGATCGCTGGAAGGAGAGTACAGTACCTAGGATGCCGACGCAAGATTCAAGCTGTAACAATTAGCATCATCCGTAAAACCGATATAGGTGGTCATATGTTCATTCTAAACATAGGAATACATAAGTAGGTTTGTGAAATACACGTTTAACATTCACACTCAATCCACACTTCTCAAAAAAAAAAACACTCTATAAACAATATGTACAAGAACCCTATGCTAGATGTCCTAGGCATAGTATTTTTGGTAGATCCTGGTGTGAGGCTCTCCCATAAGTATCGCATTGTAATCTCTCAAATCCTATGCTCTTTTCTCCAAAAAAATGACTGGAAATGTAAATCCCATGCCACATAGAGTCCAACGTCCCAGATCCCAACTTGTCGTACTTTTGGTCGCATGTCAAGACTAGGTCACCTTCATTGAAAGAGGGAGACTGAACAAATATGTCATATTGAGATTTCATCCATTGTTTATGCACCTCATTCGCTAAGGTAGAGTCACAATGGGTCTCATCAATATTGTTTAAATACAAGAAATGTTCTTCTTCCGGGGTGGTATTGGGTGGTAGTTCCACTGCAAGATTCAAAGAAGGGATTTCACATTCTATGGGAAGAGTAGCCTCTAGTACGCACACCATCTAAAATGGTGTAAAACTAGTGTATTTATTGACGGTGGTCCAGTAGGCCCATAACATGGAAAATAGTTGCAAATGCCAGTTAGACTTGGCTTGTCCTACCATCCATTGAAGCATGGTTTTTAAAACTTTATTGATGGCTTGAACTTATCCATTAGCCTATGGATAGTAAGGTGTATATTTGTCATGGAAAAACCATACCTTAGAACTTGATTCTGACATCATGTTATTTTGAAAGTGTGACTCGTGATCGGTCACAATGGCCCTATGGATCCTGAATCCAACGATGATATGGTTGAATAGAAAAAGAGTAGTTGTTTTTCCATCCTCGACATAGGTAGGAATAACCTCATCCCATTTAGTGAAATAGTCAATCTCGACGAAGACACATAAGCTCGACGATCACACATAATACAGGGAAGATCACACATAAGCTCGACAAATACAAGAGACTTGTTAGAAGTGGATTTCAAAAATTCCAATTCAAACTCTTGGAGAATGACAATTGAGCGAAGGTATTTTCCCCCAAGCACATGACGAGTCAAGATGTAATACATGGGCTTATAATTTTCATATACCATAGTCATTCGAAGCAAGATGTAGTGACGAAAATTCTGGACCGAGATGACCATGGCCAAAACAAGTTTCTCCACATGCGAGTACCGGTTTTTAGAGTCCAAAAGACTCTTAATCATATAGTAGATCACATTTTCATGATTGTGTTTGTCTGTTTGAACCAAGACCATATCTATGGTAGAAATGGATGCAGCCACACACAGGGAATAATCCTTAGTATAATTGGGTGGTTGTAAAACAAGTGCACGTGTGATGGCGTGTTTGAGAGAATTAAATGCATGCTACACCAAATCATCCCAAACGAAGGGGGTGTCCTTCTTTAGTAAACTCATGAAACCGTGAGTCTTCTCAGAATAATTATAGATGAAATGTCGTAAAAAGTTTTCCTTCCCTTGCAAACTTTGGAGTTCAGTAACATTTGTTGGAGTGGGTAAGGACAATATGGCTTCGATCTTTAGAGGGTCATGTGAATGCCATCCTTGGAAACTATGAAAACAAGGAGTATACCAGTATCAACATAGAAAACACACTTGTGTGGATTTAACCGAATATTATAATGGTGACGTCTAAGAAAATGGCTCTCAAATGATCAACATGGTGATCCCGCTGCTTTGAATGAGCAGGAAAATCGTCAAGGTAGGGTTCCATAATGTGTTTAATGTCATGGAAATCATAAGACATGGTACGTTGAAAGGTAGCGCCAGGGTTATTCAAACAAAAAGGTAAATTTCTATAGGATAGGTCCCCCATTGGTAGATAAAAGTTGAATTATGTTGATTGGATGGGAGTATCTCAATATGATTATAGCCAGAAAATACATCCATGAATGAGAAGATTACACTTCCAACACAATTATTGATGATATGATTGATGTACAAGGTGGGGAAGTTGTCGTTAGGAAAATCTCGATTCAAATCCTGAAAATCGATACAAACCCTAATAGTACCGTATTTTTTGTTGACAGGGACAATGTTAGACACCCATTTAGTCAAAGGTACGGGGTAGATAAAACCAAGATTAAGAAGTTTTTCAATCTCTTCCTTAATGATGTCTGTTGTCCTCATATGTACTTGTCAAAGCTTTTGACAAACTGGCTTGGCGTCAGGGTAAGTCCTAATCTCATGAACGGCGATGGAAGGATCTATCCCTGGCATTTCTTCGTATGTCCAAGCGAAGATATATCTAAACTCTTTAAACAAGGCCATATAAGACTTGAGCTTTTAAGGGGAAGAATTTGGGCCTACATTGATGTTCTCTATTATTTCGAGCTTCATCAATATATCTATGGGAATAGTTTTAGTAATATTACTCAAATTACCCCCGGAGTCAACATCATGCGTAAGTACTAGGGGCTGAGGATTAGTTACAATATTTGATGAAACCATTGTTGCAAACTAGTATTCTATCATACAATAATTGAGTATGAAAGAAGATCGACGACGTTGATATCTCCAGGGCATCTCATCTAAAGACATAACCTCCATGATGGATTCATCAGAGGGGAGTGTATGTGAAAGATAATCTAGAGATGGGGCATATTTCTAACCAATATGGTAGCTGGTATGTATTGGAAGCCACTAACAAATAATCATTGATGACAGTATCACTGGTGGAATGAATGTCCTGGTACATTTCTTTGAAAGGGATGAATGATGTCGAATCAGCAATTGACTTTCCTTTATCTAGGGTACTAGAAGTGAATATCATATTAACAGATGCTATCTTTGAGATAAGAGGAGGATTGGATAATGGAAATACTCCGATGAGCAAGGAATCCTTAAGAAGACCTACTCTAATGTTCTGATATTGAGCGGCTAAAGAAGCCAAAAGTGGAACATTATTCTCATATTTTGAAGTCTGATTGGGTGAACATAAATCTAAGTGGTCAATGGTAACAATATTCCCTTGGAATGGGAATTGGACTACTCGAAAGACAAATGAAGCAACAACTTTCATCACATAGAACCAATTGCGACCTAGAAGAAGATTGTAGTCTAAAGGTACGTTAACAACTTCAACATGAATGAAGATTGATTCCCCCCCCAGTTCTACTTGGAGAGAGGGAAATAATCGATAGGGTTGAAAACCACAACCATCAAAAGACTTTAATGTCATGGGTGAACGGTTGATCTCGGGAGAGCCTATAGCTCTCCAGCAGGAAAAAGACATGACCAACATGGCTGATTTCCTCATCCAATATGGTACAACAGATTATTTTCCAAATAGATTTCATGGATAACTAGAAAGCCAATTGATGGGAGAGCCTAGAATTAAAGTCATCTAGTTTGAAGGCGATAATGTTATTGTGTTCAGGATCCAGTGCTCCAAGAAATGATAACAAGTTATTTTGCTGTGTAGGACATGTTTGGAGTACTTCAAGGGTCGACATAGCACAGGGTTCCTGAGCCAAATATTCAACTATATTATAGTACTAGGTGACACACACATTAGGATTAAGTACAGATTTATGAAGTGTTCTCTTAGGTGGTCAGAGAATTGCATCAAGAACAAGTTTTTCAATTTGAAGATCATTAGTAGGAGGAGGAGGGGATGCTGAAGTTTTTTCTGGTGGAACATTACTAGTGTTCTTCTCTAGGGGAGGGTCATATCTCTGAGATCGAGTGTTGAGATTAACTTATTCACTTGACATCATTTTTACTTCATATATGGAAGACGAAGAAGGCCCATGCAAGGATTTATGGTTAATCAATTGATGTTGGGTGGGAAAAGGATCCATAAGGACAGTTAGGGTGGGGGTATTTTTTAGAAATTTGCTGACTTCCTCTCGATGAGGACACTCTTTGGTGAATTGGTCACCTCCACATATGAGGTAGAGAAATTTGGCCTTTCTTTTGTTCTTAGAATAAACATCATAGTTCTGTGATTTGTTCCCTTCCTGTTGGGTTTCATATTTCTTGGATTTATTCTTTCCTTTTTTCTTTCCTCCCGAATATTCTGAGGATTGAACCACATTCACTTTGGTTGGAACAACAAGAGGGGAAGAAGGTTTGGGGTTTAAAATGGTTGGACTAATAGGTGCGATCGGTTGGGATTGATTTTTAGAAGTATTTGTTGTTGATTGTGTTTGAATATCACCAAGAATGCCATTGGTGAGTGGCTTCGTTGAAGGTCTTGAAGGATTAGATGTAGGGAGAGGAGTGTGAGGAATTAAGTCGTATAGGGTGTCTAACTCAGAATAAACCAAGTCAAGGTATTGTGCATGCCTAATGGCATGCTCCTTAGTCACAAAACCTCCCATGGAGACATACCTAACAATGGGGGGAAATAGATATTTAGTAAGCCAACCGACGAGTAATTGATCAGGAATAGGAGCCTTGATCAACTTACATCGTCATCTCCACTCATGTATATGATTGGATATATGAGTAGAAGTGGTCTGGAAAGGCGAGGTCAAAATTTCTGTACCTGTCTCATATTAGATTGGAAACTGAAAATGTGTCAGGAAGGCCATTGCTAGGGTGTTGAAATCCCAAAAGGAATGCTGAGGTATCGCTATATACCATTTCATAGCCACCTCGGTGAGAGTTATCTGAAAAAAATGTAGATGGATTGAACCATCCATCAGAGAATTTGATGAGCACCACAAATGAAATGTCATCACATGGTTTTGAGGATCTTCACCGGGTTTTTCATCGAATTTAGGTTAATCAAAGGGTAACTTAATCGGGACAGTTGACCATGAGGGATCATCATGTATGGGATTGCTAATCAATTTGGACAGATCTGACAGATCTAAGGTAACTAGAAATGGTAATTTTTTATTGGGTTGGGGGTACTGGTAATACTGATATGGAATCTGTGGACCAGTAGGACAATAAGAATAATGATAAACGGGTATATTTGATGTTCCCATAACTGGTTGATTAGGTGTTTGGTTTTCTAATGACTCGCTTGAGGGTCCGTCAGGTGGTGGGCTCTCGAGGGAGGTGGGCCTCCAGATGGAGGTACTCTAGGTGGTGGGCCTCCATATTGTTCATTAGGTGGTGGGATCTTGAGGGAGGTGGGCCTCTAGATGGAGGTACTCCAGGTGGTGGGATTCCATATTGTGGGCCTCTAGGTGGTGGTCCTCTAGGTAGACCTCCAAAAGGTGGTCCTCTAGGTGGGCCTCCAAAAGGTGTTCCTTGAAAGGGTGGTCCTCTGGAAGGTGGTCCTCCAAATTTCCTAGTAGTGTTCACAAATGGTCCTCCAGGCATAGGGACATTTGAATAATTAGGTTTACCCCATGGTGTAAAAGTGTTTCTGGGGTAGGAAATCCCAGGATAAACAACCCCTTAAGATGCAGGTTGATAATTTGGATAGGTCGCAGGTGGCTGATTTCCTGGGTAGGTATAACCCCAAGAAGATTGTTTGACGACAGGTTGAACCCATCATTGTAGGTTGTCCCTGGCCGAAAGATGGAATAACCATGTTGGTATTTGTAAGAGGAGTGCTAACATCCCCCCTTAAGAACAACTTGGGATAGGATTGAAGTATTTACAAAAGTGAGACTATTAGAAGAAGGAAGGAGGCATTAGAGCCTATCCCCCCTTAAGGACACATTCCTAAACTCCTAACATAGACTGAAGTTTAAAAAAATTCACTTCTGTAAGAGACTTGGTGAAGATGTTTGCAACTTGATCATCTATTGGGCAATAGATCACTTCAATAACACGATCATGAAAAATATTTTTGATGAAGTGCATGTGTAGGTCAATGTGTTTGCTGCACTGATGTAGAACTGGATCTTTGGCAAGCTTGATGGCACTTTGATTGTCATACCAAAGTGGGGTAGGTAGCTACTGCTCGAATCCAAACTCTGAAAGGATCTGTCGAAGCCATAAACCTTCCTGACTGGTGTTAACTGCGACTCGATATTCTACTTTTGCTGAAGAAAGAGCAAGAGCTTGTTGTTTCTTATAAGCCCAAGTGACAGGTCCAGATCCCATACTGAAAACATAACCTGCAGTAGACTTTCGATCATCAGGATCACCGGCCCAATCTGAATCAATGAAACCAACAAACAAAGGTTTCTCGCCTATCAAGATGGGAATGAATCAAGTATAAAAGACTACCAACAAGCTAACGATATAAGGTGGCATCTACTTCAGGGGAAGTACAAGTGGTAGAAAGTTTGACTCCAGACTGGAAGGGAGAAGGTGCTGGTTTACAATCTTCCATTTGGAAGCGACGAAGAAGGTCACAAGCATACTTAGACTGGGAAAGAAATATTCCTTCTTTCATTTGCAAGACTTGGAGACCAAGAAAATAATGCAAATGTCCTAAGTCTGACATTTCAAAATTTTGCTTAAGACTGGATTTCACAAGGGTTATAAGGTTAGGGTCACTACCAGTAAGGATAAGATCATCAACATAAAGAACGAGTATGATGAGATGGTTTCCTACTTTCTTGGTATAGACATTGGGGTCAGAATGGAATCTAGAAAAACTAGTGTCAAGGAGAAAGCTATCCATTTTAGCATACCAAGCTCTAGGAGCTTTCTTAAGGCCATATAAGGATTTCTTAAGGAGACAGACAAGGCTAGAGTTATCCTGAACATATCTAGGAGGTTGCTCCATGTAAATTTCCTCCTATAAATCACCATGTAAAAAGGCATACTTGACATCCATTTGATGGAATTCCCAGTTATGTAATGCTGCAAGGGAAAGAACAAGGGGGATGGAATTCAATTTTGTTACAGGGGCAAAGGTTTCATTGTAGTCAATCCCTTCAACTTGGGAAAAAACTTTGGCAACTAACCTTGCCTTAAGTCTTTCAACACTTCCATCTGATGCATACTTAGTTCTGTAGACCCATTTACATCTGACAAGTTTTCTTCCTTTTGGAAGAGGAACAAGATCCCAAGTATCGTTCTCCATTAAGAAATGATATTCTTCATCCATAGCTGCATCCCAATCTGGATTTCCTGAAGCTTCATCCTCATTGTCATCATCAGAAACTAGAGTTGGAAACCTGTCAAGGAAATTGGAAGAAGAATAAGAAGAAGGCACAATCGCCAAATCAGGCTCGCAGGACAAAGATGGCACACCCGCCAAATTAGGCTCGCATGCCAAGAGATTTTCATCAAATTTAACATCTCTTGTAATGATTATATCATAAGAATGTGGCTGAAGAAGTGTATAACCTTTTACATCTTTAGAATATCCAACAAATATGCACTTTTCACTTTTAGGCTGTAATGCTTTCCGTTTTTCATCCAGAATGTGAGCCCATGCTTCACAACCAAACACACGAAAGTGACTTACATCTGGTTTAATTTTACTCCATGCTTCTTCCGATGTTATACCTTGTAAAACTTTAGTGGGTGTGTGATTAACTATGTAATTTGCACAATTTATGGCCTCAACCCAATATTGAATACTTAGTCCCTTAGATTGGATCATACAATTAGCCATTTCTTTTAAAGTGCGGTTCTTCCATTCAACTACACCATTTTGTTGTGGTGTATATGGAATAGTGTGCTATTGTTGGATTCCTTATTTAGTGCAAAAGGTAGTGAACTTGTTGTTAACATGTTCTCCTCCATTGTCAGATCTCAACTTAATAATTTGATGACCAAATTGTTTTTCAACAAGGGCCTTGTAGGCCAAAAACATGTTAAAGACTTCACTCTTAATTTTTAGGAAGTAAAACCAAGTGCATCTGGAGTAGTCATCAATGAAAGTTAAGAAATATTTGAAACCAGAAAAGGAAGCAGATGGAAGAGGGCCAAACAAGTCACTATGCACAAGCTCGAAGGGAACCGAGGCGTTCTAAGAGTCACGTTTGTCAAAACTATCCCGATGATGTTTTCCGAGTACACAACTAGAACAAACACCATACTTACAAGATACCAGGGGAAGACCAGTCACCATATTGTTTTTACATAGTTGTTGCAATGAGCAATAATTTAAGTGACCAAATAGCTCATGCCATAGTTTGCTCAAGTTAGCACTATGAGCAACAAAAACTAAAGAAAAAGGTGATGACCCAAAGTTGTTAAATTTGTACAACCTAGTAATATCATCAATAGTTCCAGTAGCAAGGACATTTTAAGGATTTTTAAAATCATTGATTACAACTTGGTGAGGTGTAAACGTCACAGTTTTACCTTCACCCGAATGAATGACTTGATAGACTGATAATAAATTGCAGGAAATTTTTGGAACACATAGTACATCACTAAAATGACCATTTTCTACTGGAACTGTTCCAGATCCTACAACACTTAGAGATCTATCATCACCAACAAATATTTGTTTGGTGTTACATTCATGCATAGTAGAAAAGATGGCTTAATCCTTAGCCATATCATAAGATGCTCCAGAATCAATGAGCCATTCATTTGAATTAGAAGAAGAAGATGCAGTATAAGAGTAACCAGAAGCACAAAGTGCATGTCCATGAGAGTTAGATTCTGAAGGCAAATCTAGGCTGATGTGGTGCTTTTTCATTGCTGCTTCCAAGGCTGTCATATTCTTAAAACATTTAGATTCATCATGATTATCTTTCCCACAAAAATTGCAATGACGCTCGTCTTCTTTCCTTTTTGCTTGGATCCTTTGTTATTTTTTAAAGGAGGAGCTGACTGAGAGGGTTTGGGAGCCTTGTTGTTTGGCTTATTATTGCAAAAATTATGTTTCTTGAGAGGCTTGGACTTTTCTTTCTATTGGGACAATAAGGATTTCTCAGATGTATCTGCATTGTTAATTATTCCAACATGAATGAGCTTATCTTGCTCTCTAATTAAGGAATCACAAAAGGATTCAAGGCTAGGCTCTTGATAGCTAGCTGCAATCAAGGATTCTTTCATGGAGTAGAATTTAGATACAAAAACAGATTATGCAGGTCCAAGTTTTGAAAGAATATGATAAATACATTGTTTGTCTTCTTTCTTAATCTTGCATTCGGCACATAATAGTATAAGAGTTTTATACTTAGATAAATAGTCTTGAATTCATGAAAAATCATTTGGATTCAAGGAAAGCAACTCATTCTCAAGTTGATAACCCTGAATTTCATTGTGTTTACCAAACACAGATTCCAACTTTTCCCAATAGAGATTAGGTTCATCAATTCCAGATATGTGGAATCGCAAATCAGTAGATATTGACATCCCAATCAATCCATGAGCTTCATAACATCGATTTTCCCATTTAATTTTCTTATTATCATCAGCGGGTTCTGTTTCTTTCCCTGAGGTTATCTTGAAAAGTTCCCTACTTCGTAGAACATCCTCCATACGAGATTTCCATGAGAAATAGTTATAACTTGTAAGTATAATATCACAAGGGGTGGCCATACTATAAAATAATGGCTGAAAGAATAGAAACTAACTGTCTGGATGCAAAGAGCTCAAAAAAATATGCGGTTTTAAAAAAAAGGCACTTAAAACTGATTCCAGATGATGAAGTTATGCTTGATCAAATAAAATGTTGAAGATGTCCCCAATAGTGATGTGGCAGATATTAACTTAACCAACTAAAAAAAAGAAGCCCCCTCTTCCCAAGATCAACCTTTGACAACCACTTTTACAACAAAGTTGCTTTGAAGTGAATCACTTTTGTAGAATAAGTGATGTTCACTTTTACAATAATGTGACTTTTAAATAGTGCGGCAATAAATTAAAAGACTTAAGTGACTCTATTTTATTTTATTTTATTTAAAAGATGCACTTTTACAATAAAGTAACTTGAAAATAGAAATTGCATGCACTAAAAAATAGCTTGATAAGACTTGAACTCAAGACTTATCAAGGTGTAAAGCAACTTTGGACCAAGTGAGCTAAGTTTAAAAGGTACGCAAAAGTATAGAAAGAGGAAGGGGCCTTTTTTTTTCTTTTACTCTTCTCTCTCATTTTCCGTGCTTGCTTTCTTTTCCTGCAAATCACAAAAAAAAATGAAAAACAAAAAAAATAAAAACTTTTTCCACACAATAGGGTTAGATCTTGGTTAGCTTACCCGGAAAGTCTACGTTTTCAAGTTTTCTCGCTGTTTCTGATTTGCCATGATCGCACAAGTTGCACAGCAAAGACCATATGTAGTCGAGAAGACAAGAAAAAAAACTTTCCCTTACTGTTTCTGATTCACCGCGATCACGCAAGGTGCATGACAAAGAGCATACGCAGTCACGGAAAACAATAGTCCGAGACTAAAACATAAAAAATCTAATAATAAATTGATAAAATATGAGAGATTTAAAAAAAAACAAATCCGTCACTGTAACATTATACCTTCAGATTTGCCGAAATGGGTGTTTCTGGAGAAAACAAAAATGGTTTTCGGTGAAACAAAACTATTTCCCAATGGAAAAGGCACTCCAGACACAATGGAACAGCTCTCACAGGACAAAAATGCATAAAAAATCCAAAAACAAAAACCTTTTCAAAGTTTCAGCAACACCGGTTCCAAATCTATATCAAAACCGAAAGCGACTCTTCATAAAATCTCTGATACCATGTTCAGGTACATAGGGTACTCCCAAAAGACCGAACACCTTCAGAAACCACTTCACACAAATACATCACAGATCAACACACTGATGTTTGTCACGTGGTTAAAACCCTCGAGAGGGAAATAGTCCACGACCCCAATCAAATAGCTACTTGGAGCAATTTATTATGCAAGAGAAAGAAAGTTACATGAGCTTCTCATAATCGATCAACTAGCTAAGGACCCTCTATGCTCTTTAAATAGAGATCATACACCAATCGGGTGTTAAGCCACGGATCAATGGTAGGTATGATCTAAGATAAGTTGAACCGTCGGATTACTCTATGTCTAGAAGATATCGTAACTGTTGGATTAGAATATTTACAAATGCATACTAATGCATACTAAAGAAACACACTTTTACCTAATGGATATATTACATAAGTTAATCTTAACTAACTCCTAAGTGTCTAAATATCCTAACACAGAAAAATACTCTCCTAGACTGTAGTAGTGCACTGTTTCTGTCTGACTGACCTGTTGTGAATGTGTGTAATAATGAGGAGGATTCCTCCCATTTATACTGATTTTACAAGTGTAAAATTACTGTATCGACCTACCTTGGGGAAAATACAAAACTAATTTTCTTTTTATTCTTCTCTTGTTTATTCTTTCCCCAAGGTTTACATTGATTCTTTCTAGGGTTTACATGAGTAGTTACATCAATATGAACTCCTGTAGGAGGTACAAGGAAATATAATACAAGTACAATAAGAATAAATTCTGAATTTATTCTTATTGTACAAAAACATGATAAGAATAACATGAAGTAAAAAAACACCGAAGAGAAGTGTCCCTGTTGTTTAATAGGTCAGATTGTTAAAGGTAAATCGTGGCACTAAGAGGGTGTATTTCACCGTGCAAGAAGACTTCCCTCAAATTTTTTATTTTACTATTGTATATTACTCGTAAGAGGGTTGATTAGAAAGCTAGTAATTTTCCTTGGCTTCCACGTACTGCCAGCAATCAGCCACAATCAAATAATTCCAATTGAATATGTATGTACACAATTTAAGGGAGTTGCATGGTCTTGCTAACATACAGGATAAAATATTTTAAAAAAATCTATATGTGATTGTTGTAGTTGACTTCTATTAACAAATGTAAGAATTTACTATAGTTGAATAGAACTTTTAACCTTTCACTCTTTCAAAAGTGTGGTAATACTAACATTCGACAGGATGAGTTTTTCTTAATAATCTGACTGTTTGGGAACTTACAAGTTCTTGTTACAACTAAGGGAAGTTAGTAGTAACATTCATGTGTTGATGAAGTTTACTTTCAACATTAAATGCAACTGAATTGTCCTTTATTGTGAGCTTATTTATGGTTAAATATTGTGATGCTATAGATCCAACATTGTCACCTAATTGTCTGTTGGAAGTCCAAAACCAAAATATACGAGCTGTAAACTAAAATTGAGGCCATATTAGATTAGAAATTTTACATCCACACACTACTCAAATATACAATAAGATATTCCATTCTAAAGGTAAACATGGTAGGTAATCCTCACATGCATAAAGGTACACTGAGGTGACATTTCTCAAACTAATCCTAAAAGCTTATGCTAACTCTCTGTGTATTCCATAATTTCCTAGGTTGGAACCTCAACCAATTATTGTTAAGTTGTGCATTTGATCATTCTATGGAATGAAAACTCTCATGTAATATTTTAATTGGTCAATAATCTGTCAATGTGACAGAGGTTAATATTTTCACATCATATTTGACTATGAAATTTTGGGCCAGAAAATCTATTTTCAGAAAAAGATATAGATACTCTACATATAACCTCTACTCTTGAAGTACATATAAACTGATATTTAATGTGATATACACTGCATTTTCAACCCAAAAAATAAGTATACAACACCTTTCTACGACCAAAGTTCCATCTAAATAAAATGCACATCTAGAAAGAGGTCAACCATCTCCAATTTCACTACAATCCATAATAATCTGATTTGTCTATTACTACATGCAGTTCAACTCTTCATCCTCATCCTCATCAAGATCCACTCTCTTTATACTGTCTCTTTGTAACCTTGAGGATTCTCGAGGAAGTGAGAATTTCATAATTACATTTCAATCTTGTAGCATCTTCTAGGAGCCTTTAGTATAAAAAGGATAAATCTAAGTCCCTTCCATTGGCTGAACCTCTTTAGCATCAACATTGGAAGCTACTTCTTGTTCTTCCTAAACCTTCATGAGATTCTCAAGGTGTCCCTCTGCATCAAGCTTCACCATGAGCTCTCTGATCCAATCTCGTCACTCCATATCCCTCTCACCGAAAAAGGTAATAGTTTTGTTTAGGAAATGAAGATGAACACACATGGAAGAGTAATTGCTATGCAATGCCAATGCATAAGCACACCTCCGCAACAAAATCTACTATAT
This sequence comes from Pseudotsuga menziesii, assembly GCA_001517045.1. Taxonomy (NCBI): domain Eukaryota; kingdom Viridiplantae; phylum Streptophyta; class Pinopsida; order Pinales; family Pinaceae; genus Pseudotsuga; species Pseudotsuga menziesii. The sequence continues at coordinate 256,537 of LPNX010234012.1, read as the reverse complement.
GGAATGTTTGTGCTTCTCTCAGACCTTATTTCTCTCTGTTCTGCATGAAGTGGTTCAAAGGAAAGATCAAAACCCTCTTTTAATTGTGTCAAAACTCATTTTCAATGTGAAAATTTTAACAATGCTAAACATTTGTGGCGCTAAATCCCTAATCCTAGAGTTGAAAGTAGTTGCTTGTAAAAAACATTTTTTTTATTTTTTATTTTTTATTTTGATTTTTTTTTTGTGTGTGTGTGTGTGTGTG
>LPNX010234012.1:224627-255702 GCA_001517045.1 Pseudotsuga menziesii | reverse complement strand
GTATGTATGTATATTGTTGGTTTGGTTTATATATATAATATATATTTAAGGTGTAAATAATTGTATTATATTTTTCTAAGGTGGAAATATTAGCCACACTGTATAAACCCTACATAAGGAAGTAGCATGCCCATTTAGATTTATCATTAGAACATTGCTACAAAAATCTCTCGAAGTTGCAACTAGAGCACAACACATTAGAAATCTAATGCTTATTATTTAAAGGCTTTCAATGCGTTCAATCTAGGGTTACCTAGGTTGTGGAGATTCATTTTTTAACTTTTATTTCTAAGCAAGTAATTAAATTATCACACCACATAAGAGAGCGCATATATGTATCATTTATTAATCTCTAATTATTCTTATTTTTATTGTAACAAGACTAATTAACTCACACATAAACCATAGAAAATAAGCTTAAGGGTTTAGATCAACTAGTGGTCGACAATGTTGTTGGACATTTGGCTAGTTTCATGCCAACACGTGCCTAGTTTGAAAAAACATAGTGCAAATAATCCTAAGGGTTTAACTCAACAAGTTCATGGTTTGAATCCCCTAGGTTAGGAACTCTAGTCTACATTAACGAGTTTACTAGGGACTCCATCCATAAATATGAGGAAGCATCCCTTGTATTTACCGCAAGTTTTCCTAATTAAAAAAATATTAACAATTACAAGACATTAATCACAAGAATAATATATCTGTAACTTAATGGCATGCCTCTTACTTTCCTTCTCTCCTCGTTCCAACTTTCCCAATGTCTATTAAAAACTTGGTGGTGACTTTGAGTCTATTTTGTGCATTCTTTCTTGGGCCTTTACTTTTTATGGTAGTCTCGTGACTCTCTCTAACTATCACACTACATTTTGGTGACTATAATGAGTTTTTCTCATATACTCTTCCTTTCTTAAGTGAAATATTTCCTTTCTCTATTCCTCATGTTGTCTAGCCCTTTTATTCTTATCCTAGAATCTCCTCACACTAGTTCCCTCTGTGTTAGTGCTAACCAAGTCAACCCTCAAAACATGTCAAACATAATCCAAGTTAATGCATTTTCTACCAACCCATTCAAGTAAACATAAAAATCATTTCACAAAAAATCTAAGTGGTTTACCTGACCCAAATGCTACATGAAAGAGCATCATAGACATTTCTCCAAATAAATATCCAAATGTGGATCCAACAAATCCACACTCATCAACCCAAAGCAAAGGTTTCCAACTAATTATGCTGCTCCAACAAGTTCAAATGGTCCCTCAATTGCAACCTAAAAAAATAGGAATCCTTCCCCTTATTTAAACATGAACTTATGAGACCATGACGAACCTTGTCATCCTTTCAACATTACGCAAAGTGTTGGTCCAAACCAATTTTATCATACAAATTATCCTAAACCTTTTGACCATATGGACATACAAACTTCAACACTTCATTTCAACCAAGTTTAAATTAAAGTCCCAGTACTTTCTCAAAGCACACCATGTAGAATATGTAGTGAACTCATGCCTTATATGAGACAATTGGTCAAACAATTCACTCAAATTAAACAAGTGTTCGACAGCAAACTTAGGAGCTTGGGAAGCCTATTAAACAATAAAAAAATTATCCAACCTCAAATAAAAACCAATCTTAAAAATTCAACCAAGTTCAATGAAAAAATAACATGTCATCCAATCTTGTGCTTAATATCCCAATCTCCACCCTTTGAACTCGATCTTTCTTATATTGTAATTATGCTTTTCATTTACTATGTGTTTCTCCACACCATGAGGTAGTCACCATGGTGATTTTGAATACAAAAAAACATGATCATCTTAATGTTGATTAAAGGTTCCAAGGATAACTAATGGGGAGAACATTGGTGGAGGTATGAGTCCACCAAAGGGAAACAAAAGGGGGTTCTATGGGGGGATGACATGTACCTTATGATTATGATTTACCATATCCATAAAGATCCTTCATTTGATTGTACCATTTCAATATCTCCTTAATTTTATTGTAAACTTGAATTGAGACACTTGAAAATGAGATATATGGAACTATGGTTCTTAAAATCCCTGACCATGTACTAGTAACTAAATATCCAATTCATGCCCATATACCCTGTGTTGTAAAATAATTTTATAGGTAGGGCCTATGTAGTGTTCCATGGCCCATGATATTTGATATCATTAGTTTGGTATTATTTGTATTCTTTTTTCCATGAATAACAAATTCTTGGATCATCAATCACTTACTATAGCCAACAACTAAACACACCTAACAAAACCAACCCACCTAGATGACTCATGGAACTAACAGGGCCTAACCCATATAATGAATCCATGCACCTTATGAGATTAAATGTATAACCCCCTAACCCTAACATCTAACCCTTAACAAGATAACATGTTAACTCATAACCTACTTTCCCACTTGTACCCCCAAAACATGAACCCATGAACCCATAAACCACTAGCCCACTGCCCCCTATATGTGAGCTTATCTAAATAAGGAAGAATATATGATTTTTTCAATTGAAAATCCAATCCTATCATGTTAGATGTCCAAATTAGTAATATTGAAACTATATAATTTCTTTCATCTCCATGTATAATACAATTTACATTTCAAATAATTAAACTTAAAGCAATACATACTTTTGAGAAATGTGTGGGTGGATGTGTGTCCTTGAAAGGTCATGCTTAGTTATGTGAGAAAAGTGATTCCTACAAGAACGAAATTGGTCACTATTATGAACACACATAATATATGAACAAGATGATAATTAATCATGATAAATACTTACATAAATATGCATAAAAATAGTTAAAAACTTATAATAAAGCCGACAGTTAAAACCAACTAATCACCCATAATTAAATAATTTTTTCAAGATATCAAACTTGTGATGAAGGCTTTGTTGTCATTACACAACCTTTCATTCATGAAAAAGTATCATAGAAGGGATAGCGTAATGAAGAACATCGATTCAAAGAAATGGTTGTTTACTATAGACACCAAGGACACTATTGGTACAACTTAGATTTACCAACATAATATTAATGGATTGAACCATGCTCCTTAAATATCCAAGGATATTCATGGGATTAAATTTTAATTGAGGGGTATTATACATATCATTAATATATGTGGGTTGAATGTGTTCAATCCTCTTATAAATATTTACAAAATAGATGATTGGAACAAGACCCAAATCAAAGGTCTTAGGTTACTAAATATTATCATCACTTTATTACGCATTAGGTTTGTCATGTCCCCTTTTTTGTGACATATAGATCATTCAATTAGCCAATTTGTCACTATGGTTTTAATAATAAATTCCATTAATTGCTTGGGATTATATTTTGAAACAAGGCAATTAATTAATAGTATCAGTTATTATGTCCTAAAGTTGAAGATGCACTATTAGATAAATTATTTTTCATGAATAAATTTTATCTTAAATAAAATAATAAGGATAATGGGACAAGTGGGGAGAATTAGGAGATAAGGTTTGACTACAAGGAAGTTGGAAAAGAGGAAAGAAAGAAGAAATAATCCCAAGCAGAAAAGAAAAAGGAAACAAAAAAAAACAAGAAAAGTTGGCATAAAGCAGGAAAGGAAAAAAATAGTATAAAGCAAAAAAGGAGGGTAAAGAAGGCTAAAAACATAAAAGAAAGATAAAGCATGGAAATCGGGATATAGCAGGTCAAGAGCATAAAATAAGAATAAATTAAAAAAATCGAGATAATTCAATAAAGTAGGATAACACCGTAAATGCATAAAGCAATAGGAATACCTTGGAAATGAAGGAAGTTTCTATCCACTCATGAGGGTGCATTGGTTGAGGAAATTTGACCACATGAAGATTAAATTTGACATTGAATATAAAGGGGTCTATAAAATAAGCATATAACATCACTATCACGTCTTTTGTTAGTTTGTGAACTGATGTGAGAGCATTTTGCTACTCTAGACTTGGGAGATGTGCCCCTAGTCCAAGCTAGGAGATGTGCCACATGATTCTACTATGAGTATGATGGAATTCATCCATATTCACTGAGTTTTATTTCAGGTTTTTAAGAATTCATAAGCAAGTTCAAATCTTAGAAAAAGATATTACAATCCATAGATTGAAACCTCATATTCTTCTTCTTCTTTCTTAATATTCACAGTTCTTCGGTGTAGCAGTCAAGCATGTGATGTAATAATGAATAATTAGGGAGTCCCATGTGAATTTATGTCTGATTATGAAGTATTTATTTTAGTTTTGAAGTTTCATCAATAAAGGAGTTGTTCTTTCTGCAGTTGTTTCCAAGACCCTTCCTAGTTTTGCATAGAAATTGACTAGTCTTGGCAACAAACTCTCAAGAAATGAACTTATGAATAATGAATTCAAATGATTTATGTTCCTAGAGTTAGTTAATACGCTAATTATTATCTTTCATGTTTCATATTTCAATTTTGGTAGTCTTAGAGGTCATTTGGAACTTCTCGGATTTAAACTAGTTCAGATGTCCCAAAGTGATCCTAGCTAGAGTTTGCCTCCTAAAATGTGATATACCATTCACAAAATTCTGTTTTCTACCCATGTAAATATCAAGTATATTTTTTTCATATTATGGGGTGCCTAGGAGCCTTCCTTCAAGTAGACTTCATCCTTGCTGATGCTCGAAACATAAAAGGTCCCAGTGCTTTGTGCAATCAAAACTTGAGATTGTGCAACCTCCTTGTCAAATTGTGAATGCATGCTGATATAATGAGAATATGGTATAAATTTCAGACCTTTCATAACCATTTCAGATCCATACCCTGAGCCTAGATGCACTTGATAAGAATCCAGTACTGTTTTGAGAAAAACTAGTCAATCATGGTCTATTCCTTGCATCTAATCTTGAGTCAATCTAATTGATTCCTTGTGTTAGAGTTGATATATCCTTAAATATGATTTGGGTATATTACAAAGTAACTAAATTCTATCATCACTTTATTCAATATGAAGTTACTAAATTCTATTTGTCATCATATTATTAAGTGTTAAGTTACTAATTTATATCATCAATTTATTATATCTTTTGACCTTAGACCATGTCTAAAGTCATGATAACCAAAGTTTTACATTTTAAATAGTCAACTAAATAAATAAGACTAAACGAGTTGACCAAATTTGACCAAATTTGGGGTCCGACAAAAAAAAAAACTCAAAATGCATTGTCGCATCGGCCACAAGATAATGACTCGTAGATCAAAATAAGAGTTGACTATTTACAAAATAGAACAATATACACCAAAATCAACCTGCTTAAAAATATTGTCGTCTAACTAGAATACAAAAAGTTAGCATCAACCACATTTAATATCTTGCAGTACAAGTTTGACTACTTTAATCATACAAATCCAAACTAACATCAAGCATGTACAAAGAATCGAGCAACAAATAATATTGACACCTCAAAGATATTATCTTCAAATTTTTTTTAATGTTGACTCTTGGCCACCTTAAAATAAAGTAACTCAATCATCCATCAATGTAGCTTAATAAACTCAGTTTTGTCAGGTCTTCCGGTCTATTGGTTGGATCTTTCTCCCATACCTGTTTCTGTATTGAATAAACTCAGAAGTCTTACATTTGCTTTTCTATGGGGCTCCACTGGCAACAAGCACTGATATCATCTGGCTGATTGGAAGTGTCTCTCCTGGCTGAAAGAGTTCAGGGGTTGGGGTATTAAAAATCTGTTTTGGTTCAGTACTGCTCTCTGATTAAAACATCTTTGGCTAGTCCTTCAGAGTGATGGTTTATGGCATAATGTTATTGTCTGTAAATATTTGAAAAACCATATAGTTGAGACTTGGCTCCAAGGTAAGCTCTTCAGTTTTCGTGGAGTCTCTATTTTCTAGAAGGGTTTCTTGTTGACGCTCTCGTCGTTGGGCAGAAACCTTGCTTGGCAGGTGGGAAATGGAAAGAGTGTACTTCTTAGCATAGATCCTATTATTGTGTTGCAGCTGCAACCTTTTTTCCCCAAATTTCTAAAAAAATTTGGACCCTCCTTGTTGATTTTGTTGAAGACCATTTTGTTTCTACTTTGCTACACGTTTGGATTGTTTGAGGCCAGTTGTTTTCTTGCTTTTCAGGAAATTGTTTGTGTCTGCAAATGATTTGGAATGTGGAATTTAGCAAGTTTCATGCTGTTTTATCATTGTCGAATTTTGGTCAAAGTTTGACATGGATTTCTAGTTGCGACTATTTCGGAGGACAAATAGAGATTGGACCGATGATTAGTTTTTTATTTCGCTGATCACGCGGTTTATTGTTTCAATTTTTTTCCTTGCAATGTTTTTTCCAGAATGTTTTGACTCTGATTAGAGGCTTTGGGCTGATTGTGTTCTATCGTTGCGGCTCCAGAGTAGACTAACCATCCGCCACATTGTTGTTCCTTTCCCCGATGTTTTGTTCTATTTTTCTCTGATGTTGATTAGTTTGCGGAATTACACCCTCTGTTGATGTTGTTATATAACTTCCGTCGTTGCGGCTTTACAGTGTACTAACCATTCGATGCTGTAGTCGATCTGACCTCTAACGTTTAGACACCCTCTTATATTATTTTATCTTGCCAACAGTTGGTTTTGCTATGGAAACCTTAGAACATTAATCGCTCACCGTTGCAGTGGTTTAGTGAGCTAAACGTCCGACGTTTGGTGTTTCATTTTTCCAATGAGGGTTTATCCACCTGTTGCTTAGTTTTCCCACCATGGGCGGCCGAGAATTCTCTGTTTTGACCAAGTTAGGGATTCCACATTGAAAACATAGTCCTGGTTTTTACTTTCAATACTCATTTTATTGGTATTATGGTTTATGCTTTATTGAAAGTAGTCTAGATAAATGATGATTTTTCGTTTGATCACAGACAAACATAGGAAATTTTCTCAGATCCATTTGAGGATTACTACTGCAAAGAAGATGTAGATGGAGGACAAAGCATGCTAAAGCATAAAGAAGCAGAGTTGTTGCTCAAGCAAAAGAAGATAATGAAGGTCTGACACCAACAAGATCTCAAAAGGACCAAGGAGTTATAGAGTGTAATCATTAAAGAAAAAAGGCTCAGGCTTGGGTAGTTCTCCAGTTACCAAGCCGGTCCCGTTTTCAAAAAAGTGCTTATCTGAAATGTAATGTTTGAATCATGAGTATTCACAAAATGACAAAACTATGAGATTAAAATGGTTAGGGGGCAACTCAAAGGTTTTGGCTAGTTTTTGTATAAGTATAGGACGGTTAGAGGGAAGAAGGGGCTTTTCCCCAGTGAGACTTGTGAAAAACTTGTTGTAAGAGGAACTATTTCACTTTGCAATAATATAATTACATTTTTTCCTGTTGGAGAAAGTGTTGTGTGGAATGTTCAAATGTGGTGAAATGAACAATGTTGAAGGAGAACTATTTTGTTTTCGGCTGTGTTTCATTAACTATGAGATCGTTCTAACTTTCTAAACCTATGTTCTTGTATGAATGTTCTCTGGTTTATTTTATGATAATTTCCACTATGAGTAATGAATGTTTTAACAAATGACGAGCAATCTTGTTGTGCATATCTCTATTCATGTTTATGTGTTTTGATTCTAAGAACAACTATCTGTGATTTATCTTAACATATGAGCAGTAATACATTACTCATTAATTGATCATCTTTCTCCCTAGGGATAGGTTAGTTAGTTTATTTTCTGTTGTGTGTGATTCAGATGCGAGAGAGTTTAAGATGATAGGTAAGAACCTACGCATCACATTGTGACCGCTCTTCGTATTCTTTATCAATATGCATGTTAGATAGGAACTTGCATGTAATACTTAAAGTTAAAAATACAAAAAATACTTACGGTGGACCGGGTCGCAACTGGTAAAACCCTTTATTTTTGTTACTTGACCTACTGTAGCCGAACCGCAAACCGGACGAATTCCCCATACCAAACAGTCACGAGCTAGTTGGGAACTTTGACTCGGGAGAATCCCTTGCTGTTGTTGACCACAATTTTCTAGGCCTCAATAGTTTCTGGCGCTAGAAGGAGGGCCACTAGTGCATGGCTGGCCGGGGAAATCCTTTTCCTCGAAGTTACTCCACTAGTGAGAGTTTTGAAAGTAGTTTATTTCATGATCCAAATACTTAAGAGAATAGAGAAAATTTGTTTTCTGTGGACAACCAAGTATTTAATGATTTGAGAAGACATACACGGGCCTATGTAAAGAGTATTGGAGGGTTACCCACTATCCCTGATTTACCCCGAAGAGACTACAAGAAGAAAAACCGTCCTTTTTTGGAAGATTTAGTGTTGGTTGGAGATTTGGAAGAATTAGTGGAAATAGCATTACAGGAAGTTGTTCAGCCTTTGAATCAAGTAGGCCCAAACACACCTTACTATTCTCCTGTGCATACTCCTATTCCATCATAACCTCACTCTCCACCTAGACTCATGGCAGGTGTAAATGTAAATCAGCCACCTAACCCACCAAATCCACCACCTGCTTGGAAAGCCAGATCACCTCTAAACTTAGCACCTCCGTTGCATGCTTCACCTCAAGCTTTTGAGAAGATGCTGCCCAAGTTTGACCCAAATGAGAATATTTTAGTAGATGACCATTTGCAAAGTTTCTATTTGGCCATAGAAGGGTTAAAGGTTGGAGAACACGAAGACGTAGTCTACAAACTTTTTCCACATACCTTTAAAGGAGCAACAACTTCATGGTATTTTGGTCTTCCTGCTAATTCAATCCCACATTGGGATACCTTTGAAAGGATATTTAGAAGCAAATATGCAACCCAAAAAACTCATGCGGCTCTCATGAAAGGACTGTGCGCTTTAAAGAAAGAAAGAAAAGAAAAGGTGCATAGTTTTACCCAAATATTTGCAGGTTATCTTAAGAGTTTTTATGAAATTGATAAGCCCTCAGATAAAGTTCTGACTGAGTATTATACTTCATCTTTAGGGCCTAATTTGGCCATGTTTGCCAAAATGAAAGCCAAACCTACGCTACCAGAGACTTATGAAGAAGCGAAGAGAGTAGAGGCTGAAAAGGAAAGCATCGAAGATTATCCTGAGTGTTCAGGAGAAAAAAATGTTGGGAAGAAATATTTGTTATTTACTAAGCCTAAAAAGGAACAAACACATGATTATGAAGGAATAGAAAAGATGATGCAGAAGCTCTCTAACAAAATAATAGACTTGGAAAAGGAAAAGGAATCCCAGATGTTCTATAAGACTTATTACAAGAAAAAAGAGGATAACAATCAATCCCAACCCCCTCCACACAGTCATGCGTCGATGAAATTAACAGAGGTAGGGATGGATAACTTTTTCACTTTCCACCAACAACCCCATTCTGAATTTTTTTTTCCTCAATGGATAAATTCAATGACATTGGTAATTAATCAGCTGTTGGATTCCAAATTAACTGAGGATAATGATGAAGAGGGAAAAGATAACAGTAAATTAACAAAAAAACAAGAGGATGATGCCATGATTTCATGGGACTGTGTATTGTTGTTTGATACTGAAGAAGAAAAGGATCCGAGACATGAAGATATCTTGGATACAAATGTGACAACGAGAAGCCAAGGGTTGATTAAAGAAAACAGTCTTATACTCTCGACGATTAAGAGACTTCAAAATAATGTAAAGAAATTAAAAAAAAACACCTCAGCTAATAAAATTCTAGATTTTACCATTACCAGTCAAAATCTAAAGCAGATCAACATGCCTACTAAGCCCATTGAAGAGAAGATCAATAATGTGAAAACAAATCTCATAGAACATAAGATGGATTATGACATCGTGGAGGATATAAAAAAGGTAAAGGAAAATATTTCGTTATTTGAGATGTGTAATTTTCCGCAGCAGAAAGAAAATTCATTGAAAGTACTTGAAATACCAGAGGAGAAGCTTCCCACCGACAATCAGCCCCAAGAAGAAGAAATTGGTGAAGCAAGTGTGGGAGCTAAGCCTAAATGCAAGACTCCACCTTTTCTCCTTACTTTTGAAATTTTCAACCACAACATGCACAACTATCTAGTAGACTCAGGGGCATCAGTAAATGTTATGCGGCTGTCAGTCTGCAAGAAGATAAATGGAAAGCCTAAACCATCTACCTGGAAGGTCATTCAGCTGGACAGAACAAATGTGAAGGTAATTGGGGAAATGGAGGATTTTCTCATTCACTTATCTTCAAATGATAAGGTATGTCAATTCATTGATATTGTAGTAGCAGACATACCTAAGGCTTATGGACTTGTTTTAAGTAGAGATTGGTCAGCAAAGCTGAATGGATATTTTGCTTTAGACTGGTCACATCTGTGGATACCTTATAAAGGAAGCCCAAATAAAATTAAATTTTTAAGAGAGCCCCACATGAAACACAATGTCACTCAGTTAGAAGGTAAGAATGAACCAGTGAATTTTGTTTTGCGAAATTCCTTCATTGAGCTAGAACTAGGAAACTATCAAGCGAAAGAAGCTAGTGGTACATCAGATACTCAGCCTAATCTCCTTCGGTTTTCACAGGCTGATGAAATTGATTGTAAAATAGTAGACTTAGCTATAGATGTAGATGTTGATTCATGTACTGTAGTGATAGGCTATTTTTGGACGCTTTTCTTTGACGGGTCTAAAAATTTGGAAGGATCAGGAGCTGGCTATGTCTTGATTGATCCGAAGAAAAATAAACATTTTCTTTCATGTAGGTTAGATTTTGAATGCACCAATAACACAGTTGAGTATGAAGCATTAGTTCAAGGAATAATAAAACCAATTGAATTAAAAGTAGAAAATCTGAAAGTATATGGGGATTCTGAAATAATTGTAAAATAGATTCGAAATCAAATACATTGCATTTCCCCTCATTTAAAAGCTTATCAAAATGAAGTATGAGATTTGCTTAAATGTTTTTATGCATTTAATATTGTATCGATTCCTAGACTGAATAATGCAGTAGCTAACTTGTTAGCCACCCCAGCTGCGAGTCTTGTGCCCTCTAATAACAGGTGTTCTATTGAATTTCTTTTCAGACCTTTGGTTCTAGATATGATTACCAATTTACGAGGTTTTGATGATGATCAGCAGATTCTTGAATGTTTGACAAATGACAAAACCTTAAAAGGGGCAATCATTGATGATGAAGAACATCAAGCCGAGCTAAAATTCGATAATTTTATTCCTAAAGGAGTCAGGACTTTAGAGCAGATGTTTGATCTAAACGATAAATTCAGAAGGCCAGTAAATGTTAAGATTCATAGCTCATCCCTATAGTTCGAGTTGATTAATTTAGGGACTAAAATTGAGCCTAAATATGTGAATTTGGGAAAGTGTTGCTCTCCAAGTGATAGAAATAAGTTCATCAGTCTATTCAAACAATACAAATATGGTTTTCCTGGACTTATGAAGATCTGAAGACATATGACACCAATATTATTCAGCATGTTATCCCTATCAGATTTGGAGTCAAACCTTATCAACAGCCTTTGAGGAAAATGCATCCAAAACTACAGCCTCTAATTCAGAATGAAGTAAAGAAGTTGTTGGATGCTAAAATTATCTTCAAAGTTAGACACTCGGAATGGATTTCAAATCTAGTACCAGTAAGAAATAAATCTGGAGAAATTAGACTATGTGTGGATTTTAGAAACTTAAATCACGCTTCAGATAAAGACAATTATCCAGTCCCACCCATGGAATAGATATTGCAAATGGTTTCGGGTTCTGAGTTATTTTCTTCATTAGATGGATTCTCTAGCTACAATCAAGTGTTAGTAGCTGAAGAAGACAGACTTAAAACTACATTCAGAACAAGATGGGGGACTTTTGCTTACAGAAGGATTCCCTTTGGACTCATAAATGCTGGAGCCACTTTCCAAAGGGATATGGACATAGCTTTCCGCGGTCTGATTGGCTGTAGTGTTGTAGTATACCTCTATGACATCACAATCTTTTCAAAGAAGAGAGATGAACATGCATTTCATCTAAAACAGATTTTCGAGCGTTGCCAAAAATATGGTATCTCGCTGAACCCCAAAAAGTGTGTGTTTGTTGTTACAAAAGGAAAGATACTGGGTCACAAGGGTTTTAAAAATGGGATCTCCATAGACCTAGAGAGGATCAAGTCTATCGAACAGATTCCCTTACCCCATAATAAAAAGGGCATGCAACCATTTATGGGGACAATAAATTTCATGCAAAGGTTTGTACCGAATTTCACTCAAATTGTTAAACCTTTGCAGCAAATGGTGAAACAAAGTGTACAATTCAAGTGGACTGATGTAGAGAAGAATGCGTTCAGTAAAATAAAGACCTCTGTTGTGCATGCACCCTCCCTCAAAAGTCTAGATTTTGAGAAATATTTTATTTTGTACACTTTCGCATCTCACGATTCACTAGCAGTGGTGCTTACCCAGAAGGAAGATGGGGGAGATGAGTTCCCCATATCATTTATGAGCACTGGTATGCAGGGGGATGAATTGAATTACCCAGCTGTGGATAAATAATCTTACGCAGTCTTCAAAGTGGCAAAACAATTCAGGCCGTATATACTGAAGAACCAGACAAAGGTAATAGTTCCACACCTAGCTGTGAGGTCTCTTTTCGTACAAAAAGAATTAGGAGAAAGAAGAGGCAACTGTGCAACATATTTACAAGAGTATGACCTTGAATTCAAGCCAACCTCCATAGTTAAAGGGCAAGGATTGTGCAAACTAATGAATGAAAGTAAAGACAATGAAGAAAATAACTGGGAAAATGAAGCTGAGTTACCTTTGATGGATGTATGTCCCCTTTTCACAGCTCCAGATTCCTGGTATCAAGACCTTGTGCATTACCTTCAGGAGGGATTGTTACTAGAACATTGGAATTCTAAGAAAATAAGAGCATCGTGTCTTAAATCAGCTTCATATCAGATCGTTGAAGGAATATTATTCAGGAATAACTATGATGGAGTTCTTCTTAGATGCTTAGAGAATGAAGATGCGAGGAAGGTCATGATAGAGTTACATGATGGGCCTGCTGGAGGGAATTTTTTTGGAGATATGATAGCCCATAAAATTCTTAGAGCCAAATACTATTGTGCCACACTGTTCAAGGATGCACATGCCCATGTCAAAAAGTGCGATATCTGCCAAAGGTGTGGAGGAAGACAAGCTAAAGCAGCAGGACCATTAAAGCCTGTGATGATAACAGAACCGTTTGAGCAATGGGGAATTGATATCATTGGAGAGATAAAACCAAATTATTCCTTGAAACACAAGTATATTCTGACAGCAACTGATTAATTCACTTGATGCGTCGAAGCCATTCCGTTGCGTAAAGTAAATGAAGATGCGGTCATCGACTTCTTGCAAGATCATATTATGGCCAGGTTTGGGGTTCCAATTTCTCTAGTTTTCAATAATGCTACTTATTTTTCCTCTATTAAATTAACTGCATTTGCTCATGAAAAAGGAATTAAGTTTCATTATTCTGCAAATTATTATCCACAAGGAAATGGTTTGGCAGAATCTACAAACAAGAATCTGATTAGAAACTTAAAAAAGACTGTGATAGAAAACCAGAGGAGTTGGCATTCAACATTACCAAATGCTCTTTGGGATGATAGGGTCACACCCAAGAATTCCTTAGGTGTGTCACTATATACCCTTGTTTATGGAAAAGAGGCCATTTTGCCCCCCAATATTATGCTACCCTCTTCCGTAATAGCTCAGGAGTCAAGAGGCTCAGATAATGAAGTCTTGCAAATAAGAATCTATAATATTTTGAAGGCATAGGAGTCTAGATCCAAAGCCAGAGAACATTTTAAGCAACAACAGGAGGTAGTGAAAAGGTGGTTTGATAAGCAGAAAGCTGGAACAAAAGAATTTGAAGTGGGAGACTTGGTTCTTAAGTGGGATCACCCGCATGATGAGAAGGGAAAGCACACGAAGTTTCAACAGTTATGGGTAGACCCTTTCCAGATTACAGCAAAACTTAGCCCCTCAACCTATAAATTGCAATATTTACAAGGATGGGAGGAGAACTTACTAGTAAATCGTTTAGTTCTTAAACCTTATTTTTCTTGATTTTTTGCTTTTATTTTTGTTTTGTACATAAATAAATTGATTTGTTTGTCCACTTTGATTTATTTCATTCCGGTTTTGTTTTTTTAGATTTCTTTTGATTTCTATAAAAGAGGCAAACTTTTGGTTGCATGGAAAGCATCAGAGTTCTAGACTAATTGAGATCATTGGGTATTAGACTTGTATCTTATTGTTTGAATCTGATGGATTTTCTTCTAGTAAGTAGTTTTCCTAAATGGCTATGAACACATTGAAGTCCGACTTAATCCCGTAAAATAACTCAGGATCAAAAGGTCTGGAATATTATTTTGAGGCTCCATCCATTTCACATATAAAAATGTCATAGGGGGTGACAGCAAAAGACCCATGGAAAGGAAGCATGGTAAACAGTATATTATATATAAATGATCCCATGCCAAGAATTGAAAGATAAAAGTCTAATAAGAGTCAATACTCCTAAGAAAGCAATATTTATCGAAACAAAGTACTGAATCATATGAGTACAGATTGCCAAAAGTTCTTCTCCATCCGTGAGCTGAAAATTAAATGCATCTCTCACACAAAAGGACACCATGGATAGAAGAGCCTGAATAAAATTCAGAAAGAAAGGCATGAGGAGGACTCGAAAGGACAAAAAGTCCACAAACACACAAAAGTGCCAAATGGCATGGGAATGGAGAACAAATGAATATTTCTGTTTACCATGTGTTACAATCCTATGGTGTCTAAGCTAGAAGCTACCCAAAGACAGAGGTAAAATGAAAATCATCTACTTAGCATCAAAATATTTATCTTGACTTTGAGATTTTGGGTTCCATTTTCCTAAAATTGGACTATCATCAATGATTAAAAGTACATATATTTTCCATTATGGAAATCTAGACATCTAGAAGAATTCAACATATCGGTTTTACTACTAAACAATCTGTTACTTAAGGAAGAGTTTGTTCAGAGATTTGGGTTCACCAGTTAGCCTCCAATTGTTGCAGCTGCAACATTTTTTCCCCAAATTTCTAAAAAAATTTGGACCCTCCTTGTTGATTTTGTTGAAGACCATTTTGTTTCCACTCTGCTACACGTTTGGATTGTTTGAGGCCAACTGTTTTCTTGCTTTTTGGGAAATTGTTTATGTCTACAAATGCTTTGGATTGTGGAACTTAGCAAGTTTCATGTTGTTTTATCGCTATCAAAGTTTGGTCGAGGTTTGAAATGGAATTTTAGTTGCCACTATTTCGGAGGACAAATAGAGATTGGACCGATGATTAGTTGTTTATTTCATCGATCACATGGTTTATATTTTCAAATTTTTGCTTTGCGATGTTTTTTTCAGAATGTTTTGACTCTGATCAGAGGCCGTGGGCTGATTGTGTTCCATTGTTGCAGCTCCAAAGTAGACTAATCGTCCGCCACATTATTGTTCCTTTCATCGATGTTTTGTTCTATTTTTCTCCGATGTTGATTAGTCTACGGAATTTTTGGACCATATAACTTCCGCCGTTGCGGCTTTATAGCATACTAACCATCCGATGTTGTAGTAGATCTGAACTCCCACGTTTAGATTCCCTCTTCTATTGTTTTTTCTCGTCGATGATTGGTTTTGCTCCGGAACCCTTAGAACATTAATCGCACGCCATTGCGATGGTTTAGTGAGCTAAACATCCGATGTTTGGTGTTCCATTTTGCCAATGAGGGTTTATCCTCCTGTTACTTAGTTTTCCCACCATGGGAGGCTGAGAATTCTCTGTTTTGACCAAGTTAGGGATTCGACGTTGAAAACACAGTCCTGGTTTTTACTTTCAATACTCATTTTATTGGTATTATGGTTTATGCTTTATTGAAAGTAGTCTGGATAAATGATGAGTATTCATTTGATCGCAGATAGACATAGGAAATTTTCTCAGATCCATTTGAGGATTATTGCTGCAAAGAAGATGTAGCTAGAGGACAAAGCATGCTAAAGCATAAAGAAGCAGATTTATTGCTCAAGGAAAAGAATATAATGAAGGTATGAGACCAACAAGATCTCAAAAGGACCAAGCAGTTATAGAACGTAATCATTAAAGAGCAAAGGCTCAGGCTTGGGCAGTTCGTTAGTTACCAAGCCGGTCCCGTTTTCATAAAAGTGTTTATCTGAAACGTAATGTTTGAATCATGAGTATTCACAAAATGACAAAACCATGAGATTAAAATAGTTAGGGGGAAACTCAAAGGTTTTGGCTGGTTTTTGTATAAGTATAGGACGATTAGAGGGAAGAAGGGGCTTTTTCCCAGTGAGACTTGTGAAAAACTTGTTGTAAGAGGAAGTATTTCGTTTTGCAATAATATAATTACAATTTTTCCTATTGGAGAAAGTGTTGCATGGAATGTTCAAATGTGGTGAAATGAACAATGTTGAAGGGGAACTATTTCGTTTTCAGCTGTGTTTCATTAACTGTGAGATCATTCTAACTTTATAAACCTATGTTCTTGTATGAATGTTCTTTGGTTTATTTTATGATAATTTCCAGTATGAGTAATGAATGTTTTAACAAACGATGAGCTGTCTTGTTGTGCATATCTCTATTCATGTTTATGTGTTTTGATTCTAAGAATAGCTATCTGTGATTTATCTTAACATATGAGTAGTAATACATTACTCATTAATTGATCATCTTGCTCCCTAGGGACATCTTAGTTAGTTTATTTTCTGTTGTGTGTGATTCAGATGTAAGAGAGTTTAAGACGAGAGGTAAGAACCTACGCATCACATTGTGACCACTCTTCATATTCTTTATCAATCTGCATGTTAGATAGGCACTTGCATATCATACTTAAAGTTAAAAACACAAAAAATCACACGGTGGACTGGGCCGCAATCGGTAAAACCTTTTATTTTTGTTACTTGACCTATGGTAGTCGGACTGCAAACCGCACGGATTCCCCATACCAAATAGTCACGGGCTAGTTGGGAATGTTGACTAGGGAGAATCCCTTGCTGTTGTTGCCTGTGATTTTCCAGGACTCAACATATTGGTACACAGGGCCTGATCTCATTTCTTGTTGGGTTACGTGACTTCCTTGAGGATCTGGATATTGTTTCACTGTCTCAGGAACATAATACCCTCCTGGGACTTCATAAGTAATGGTATACTGCTGAGGAACTCTGTATCGTAGGAGATTGGAAACTTGTCTGGGACTCCTTCACGAGAAGCCTGGAAATGGGGGGTATCTGTCTCAACACATAGTCAGACTCCATGATATGGGAATATAACAAGTATGATGGATCTGTCTCTGCAAAATTGGTATATTACAGCATTGTTCACACATATGCTCCCTCGACTAGTAGCAGATTACTAAAATATATATGGACGGGTGCACTCCCTAGGAAAATTAGCTATTTTATTTGGCTGGAATTGATGAATAAGCTACTTACATGGGATAACCTTTAGAAGAGAGGTTGGACTGGGCTAGGGATCTGTGCACTCTGCTATTAGGAGACTGACAGTGTACATCACCTCTTTTATCATTGCAATGTATGGAATAATATCATCGATATCATCAAGGATCAGTACCACATCACTACCCCCTTCCAGGAAGATGATCTCAGCTCATATTTGGAGAAGTGGACATACTGTTTCTCAATTAAATCTTCCTACTACTATCTTACCTTTCTAGCTATGTGGGTTGTTTGGAAAGCAAGAAATTCCTCTATATTTGAAGGGAGATATGTGCTTGTCACTAGCATTCTCCATCATATTTCATATTTCTCACATACATACTGTCCTGCTGTCATTAAGAGGAAAAAATCCAGGGCCATGGGCCAAGGTCTTGTTATTGTATATCCATGTGGATTGTTTGATGGGGCTTCTATGAAAGGTGTTGGAGGGGCTGGTTATTGTCTGATCTTGAGCAAGTCACATACCTTCAAATTTGGATTAGGGGTAGGTCCATGCACCAACACAAAAGCAAAACTGATTGGGCTCTGGGTCCTTCTGCATACAGCCCAAATGATGGGGTTACCCAAGCTCAGGATATATGGTGACTCTTCAGTAATTATAAAATGGGAAAAGGGTACAGCTTACCTCTCACCACCTGAACTCTTTCACTGGTGTAGGGACATGAGAAATCTCAACAATTGCTTTCTATATCTGACTTTATGCCATATCTATCGTGAATACAATCAGCTTGCTGATGGCCTTTCTAAAAAATCTCTTTCTTTGGCTCCCATATCAGGTAGTTACTCTGAATTTTTAGACGGTCATTTGACCTCTCTTGATAGTTTTGAGATATTCTAAGCCTGGTGCTAGAGCATATACTCCTCCTTCTTATTGCACCCCATTTATGATTAGTCTGGAGCAAACTCTTTTAGACTGCAATTCTGCACTCCTTGGTTCATGATAGATATTGTATGAGTGACAGCTTTTTCTGATGGGAACTATATGTTGGAGTAGGTCTTGTCCCCTTAGTGCAACTTCGATGTGTATGTGATACCCCTTGATGCATCAGTTGTATGATTTCTTTTGACCCTATATCATGACTGCACCCCATATATTGGGTTGGCACTTCAGATGCCCTTTGATTCTTAAATGAATATCAAGGACAAGCTGTTTTCTTTTGAAAAAAAAATGTAGCTTAATAAACACTTCAACACAACAATTCATTTTTTTCTTTTCTGGGAGAGTGTTTTACCAATATTTTGATATTCAATAATATCCAAGTCTTCGTTGTCAAGATTAGTGTATACCAGGTAAAAAAATGTTGGTTTATGGAATCAAACAAACTAATGGATGCCGAGACTTCTTTGATTGATGATGGATGGAACTCCAAACTAAACTTAGACAACAGACTGTCGGTTTAGTTGGTGTAGTCTAAATATTTCTTACATGCTTATTTCCACGAGCATCTTCATAAGATTCCCCAAAAACTGACTTGCGGGTTCTTCATGGAGCATCTCACTTTCTTCCAGGTTTAAACCATTCCCCTTTGATGCTGCTGTCAACCAGACCGCATTGGAAGCAACAATGACGCCAATGTTGTATTCAATGGAGTTGTGTAGAATTCAAACACATAAATAGACAGACATAATAACTACAAGAAGAACACAAATTGGGTCGGTCAGATATACCAATAATTTGTGACTTAGTAGGGGATGAGACATATCAAAGCCCACTAGAGTGAGCCTTTATCTTAGGGGTCGCCTACCCTTCGAGCCTTGTCACAACAAGTCAATGAGCAACCCTAGCCCCTGCAAGTTTTGAACCTATGACCTACAAGAAGATAACACATGTTCTTAACCATTAGGCACACTCAGTTACTCTAACTACATTATATAAGTTAATGATGGCAGTTTAGAGGCCCGAAGGGTCCTTCCAACACCCCACAAAAGTAATCAGAGTTAGAATTTTGGGGGTAGTTTTTTTTACAACTGCCCCTAAAATCCAATTCTCATGATTTTTGGTGGGGGTTTTCCAAAAACTTCCCCCACAATTCTAAGTTTCATAACTTTTGGATGGGGACATTTCTAAAAAGCACCCCCAAAATTTCAATTCTCATGAATTTTGGTGCAGTTTGTTTTCTAAAAACTGTCCCCAAAATTCTAATTCCCATGACTTTTGGGGTGGTTCTAAAAACCGTGCCAAAAGTCCAATTCTCATGAATTTTGGTGGGGGTTTTCTAAAACTTGTTTCCAAAAGTTTGGTTCTCATGAATTTTGGTGGGGTTTTCTAAAAACAACCCCCAAAAGTCCAATTCTCATGACTTTTGGGGATGGGTTTCTAAAAACTGCCTTTAAAAATACATTTAAGGGCAGTTTTTAGAAAACCACCCAGAAAGTTCATCAGAATTGGAATTTTGAGAGGTTTTTAAAACCCCCCAAAAAATCCAATTCTCAATACTTTTGGGAGGAATTTTTAAGAGCTTCCCCTAAAAATGTTAAAAAAAAATTGCAAGTGGTTATAGCAAGATTGCCTCAAGCCAAAACTGCCTCTAAAAGGGTAAATTCTTGTAGTGTTTTCCAGGTCATAAGAATATATTTATATTCTTATGACCTGAACATAATGGTGCCATGTAGGTGCCATACTGTTAACCCTAAATTCTTCAAGGCACAAGGAAAAGTCAACAACAATATACTCATTTTGAACTCAACGTGCCATCTAATAGAATACAATCCTCGTTGGGAGGACAACACCTCGTTGGGAGGATAACACCTCGTCCCACAACAATTTAGGCTCGACTTGATTAACAATACATAGACCTATATATACATGCATAGACCATGAAAAATAAACTAACTCAAATGTATTAATAACAAAAAAAATAGCAATAATGATGAAATAAAAAAAGATCCAATCACATGAAATGAATGTAACACATGTCAAACGATTGTAATAACACAATTTAGTCTTTCCTTTTATATGAGCGACATCACCCATGAAACTAGATCGTGATGCATCATATGAAAGATTTTGGATCATAACTATGGGATGATATTGATGGATGCCCATAGGAAGTTTGACCATACAAGGTACTAGCAAAATTACAAGGGTGACTGTGGGATGTATTAGTGCAACCATAATGGTTAGGGGTTTGAAAACTTATAGGGGAAATATAGTTAGGGGTTTGAAAAATTATATGGGAAATATAGTTAGGGGTTTGAATGATAAACCCTTCAACAACATCAATAACATGGGATGACATCATGCATCAAACATCTTATAGCAGTTGGGAAAACCTTTACTATAATAGAGTTTAAGTGATGCTTCCTCACTAACAAAAGATACATATACAACAACTTGAGTAGATAATCGAGGAGTGCCAAGGTGTGACATAGAGTTCTAATGCATGCCAAGGAGTTCCAGAGAAACAAAAGGCAGCACCAAGTCAAAATGCATGGAAATGAATGAATAAGAGGGTGTGCATGGGAGTGTTAGTGAGTGCGAGGAGTGCTAAGGAGGGAGTGACAAGGTATGCTAGGAAGTGTGAGGGAGTTCCAGGGTGTGCTAGGGAGTGCTAAGGAATTCTAAGGAATTCCATGGCACTAACATGTCCCATATAGTGATAAGGAATACTAGACATGCCAATACGTGATAAGTGCTAAGGCATACAAAGATGTTCCAGGTGCCAAGGTGTACCAACGTGTGCAAGAGAAAGTCAGATAAACAAAAGGGAGTACCAAGTTCAAATGAAAGGAAATGAACATGTAAGAGGGTTAATAAGTCAAGATTTTACCTTTTGCAATAAGGGCATGCTAGGCACACCAACACTAGGTGTGAATACGTGCCAAGTGCCAAATATTCCTTTGTTATTTATTTCCTAGTTGCCAATAATTGACATCAAATAACTGTATGATTAAAGCATGCCAAGAAATCCAATACATGCCAAATAATACCAAAATATCTCAATGCATGGCACACATGCCAATACTTTCTAGGTTCCAACACGTCTCATGTGCCAATATGCATTAAGGAGTGATAGGGCATGCTATAGAGTGGTGGGACATGTTTAGGAATGCCAAGGTGTTCCATATAAAGTCAATGCATGCCAAGGAGTTTTAGGGAGTGTTGGGGAAACACAAGGGAGAACTAGGTAAAAATCCACAGAAATGAACAACTAAGAGGGTTTGCTAGGGATTGTTAACAAGTGGTAGGTGTGCCTAAGAGGGAGTGAAAATGCATGCTAGGAAGCGGTAAGGGATTCTAGGGAATGCCAAGGAATTCTAGGGAATTCCAAGGCATGTTAGCAAGTTCGAGAGTGTGCTAGGGAGTGCTAGGGTGTGCTAACATTTTTCAAATAATGTCAATGCATGCCAAGAAATACCAAGAAATGCCAAGAGGTGCTAGGTGCCAAGGTGTGCCAATGTGTGTCAAGGAGTGTGAAGGAAAAAAAATGGAGCACCAAGTTAAAATGTGAGGAAATGAACACATAAGCGGGTTAATAAGTAATGAATTTACCTTTTTCAAAAGGGGCATGTTGCACACAGAATAATAGGTTCCAATACATGCCAAGTGCCATTGCGCACCAAGTTATAATCTATGTTAATATTTCGTTCCAATTTCATGTGCCAGGGCATGCTCGAGATGACTAGAGAATGCTAGGGAGTGCCAACACATGCTAGGGAGTGCTACCCTATTCCAGGGAATTCCAATACATGCTCAGGAATCCCAGGCATGGAAATATGTTCTAGGTGAAAATATGTTCAAAGGCATGTTAGTGTTTACTAATGCATGCCAAGGCATGCTAGGAGTGTCAAGGAGTGATAGTTCTTTCTCATTATCAGAATTAACCAAGATTGGTTGTCTTAAATAATATAGTTCCTACACATACTAGTGGAACTTCATCTAAAAGAAAATTGCTAGATTATAACCAAAAGCCACCATCCATTAATAACCAAAATACACAGTCCATGTACTATACTCATGCACTACCAGAAATTGAAAAAAACAAAGTGAAAATAGTATCAACAATGAGCAATAAACCTTATGAGAAAAAGTTTTAAGACCATATACCCATAATATATTGGGTTATAACCTTTAGTATATGGATAAGATGCACTTGGTCTTTGTAACTTCTGTAATCAAACTCTATTCTTAGGCACTCCTACCAATGGTCGTTCTGTTGTCTCAATGGTCAACGTGTTGTAATGCAAAGGTCCAAGGTCTAAGCCTTTTATCCCATTTTAAAAAACCATGACTCTTCATTCATAAATCCACAAAAGCACTCGACCATAATGGCATGAGATCCCCTTTCAGTGATGGATATGGACTCTTTAAAAATTGTTTGAAAATTGGATTTCCATGCATCTTGTACATCTCAAAAAAAATTGCAATCCAGAAGCACTGTCACAAACTGATATGCATCAAATGTCTTTATTTTAAACACTGAACTATGTGCCAAACTTACATTTTGAGTTATTTCAATTCCAATATGAATTGAACTATTACAGACCATTCCTCTCTCACTGTTTATTATGAACTTCTCAGCCTAGACTCTTCTGTCTCTACATCCCTATGTCCCGTTAGACCGTGCCAAAACTATGTGTTAAATATCATATTTGTGTTTGTTTTAGATTAGTAGGTGACATGCTCAATTGGGTACAAAATCTGATTACATGCTTAAAATATCTTTGAGGACAATGTCCAATATTGAAGACAAGAGTTGCATATAAGATCATAGATTCTGGGATAAAATTCCATGATCATTGACTTGAATCTGTGGTAGGACTATTGGATTGCTAATTTTTATCGATCACCCATTTTTTTGACTTCGTTGATCGTCATTTACCATTATTGATTTGCCGATTATATTTTCAACTTTTGAACAATCCATAATAATATTTCCAATCCTGACATCAGAAGTCAGAATTTGAAACTTACCAAATAATATAAATGATAACCGTTCTGATCTTTCAGTCCTGACTTCGAAATTCAAAAGTCTGAAGTCGTCATTGTTAAAAAAGCATCCACAATGATCCTCCCAAATTTCAGATCCCGACTTCGGAAGTTAGAAGTTGGAATTGGCGTCACAACTTCCATAAAGATCATCCCGGCTTCCGATCTCCTACGTCGACATTACGAAAGTTGGAAGTTGTCAATAGGCCCATGTCATTGCCAACTTACCCTACCGATATGTTTCACATCCAATATCTATTTTTGATGAACAAGGTATGGCCAGAAATATCTCAACAATCTCTACACAACTATATCCTTTTGTTTAGAATTTGAATACATTTATATCCACTCATTTTGGGAGGTCCTCCTGGATCAAATCTCCCCACTTAAATTCTTTTGGACCACCAAAAGTTAGGATCATTCATAGAATAAGTGATGGAATTGCTGCCTCACTTGGCCAATATCTTTAAACAATCATGCTTGAAAAATGAACATCTATACCATCACCACAAAGGAAAATACAAACAAATCATTTTTGTTGAAGTAAAAATCCCTTCAATGTTATATACATCTACATACATTTTTACTTTTACCAACCATAATCCACTAATTAGTAACAAAATGAGTAACATCACCGAACATATAGATATAAAGGAAATCCAATCAACAATGTATTTGTTCTTCTTTACCAGAAAATTAATAAAATCAAAGGATCATTCATAGTCTACAAATGTATATATTAAATGTTTCTATGCGATAATTCTCCATTCTGCACCACCTCACCAGTTTTAGAACCATAGAAATGAAAGACAAATTTTTGCTTGCATTCACAAGCATTTTCATGTTCTCTGTGGAAACCATGCACAATTTAGTCTGAAATCAATGATATTTCACAATGTATTTGATCTCGTCCTTGAAGAAATGATATATATTATGCTCCTTGAAAAATATGTCCTTTCTATCGAATAAGTAGGGAATACCTAACACAATCATTTCTAAAGGGACTATATATAATTCAACCTCATCTACATAACTATATGTGATGGAAAACTTCAATTTACATTGATGAGACACATTCAATTTTGAATCTTCACAAAATCAACCCAATGGATATGGTTTAGGATGATATTTTACTCTAATCCCAAATTTCTAACCACCTTCTCATTGTAACGTCCTGGTTTTGACTCCGTTTGCATGATGTATATAATGTAATTAATCGTGGTGAGGAGCTCAAGGAAAAAGCCCCACCATCAATTTGGTTGTGTATGTTTCAGCAATAGGGGTAGTTGCCGATGGACTATCGTGCTATGTGGCACATTATAATTTGGCATCATGTAAATACGCACATCAAATAAAACAAACCACAACCAACTACGGCAGTGCAACGTTGAATGAAAAGGGCATGGTTCCGAAGGATAAGGGGTGGGGGATGTCAAACCTTGATCTATGGGGGAAAAACCCATGTGTTGCCACCTTGTTGATTTGCCGTATTCCCTTGTCAACCTCTTCTAACCTCTTCAATGTATTTTTTTGGGTAGTTGAGGCAGTTATGGCTGCTAGTGGTTGGGGGCAGTTATTGTCTTTGGGAGTGGGGTGGCAGGACTGTCAGTCCCTTTCCCACATGCCCACTCCACACACGAATGCATTCACTCCTCCCTCCCATGACTCCATTCCCCCATTCTCTCCATGGTATATTCATCTCCCTCACGCGCAGAGAAGGTTCGGTTCTTCCTCACGCAGAGGTTGGTGTTGTCATCCTCACGCACAGGCAGTGGTTTTGTTGGATCCCACGTAGCCAGGATTATCGGTGGTCATCCACGTTTTCCACAGAGTGGAATCGGGTATGTTCTCCTCTGTGTTTTTCTATTGGGTGCAAGTTTTCCTCACGCACAGACCGTTGGAGTTGTTTCCCATATCGTGAGCCGTGCTCACTGATTGCGTTCTGGGACTGTTGTCTTCCCCGTGTGTTTTGTTGGCTGTGGTGTCCAATTTCATTTTGGACCACTGTGGATTTCCAATCCGTGGGTTGAGTTTTCCTCTGTCCATGCTTGGAGTTGGCCTCTCCTCTGTTTTGTGGGCTGTGTGATGTTGCCCAGCTGTTACATTGGTGAATTGTGTGTGTTGTTGGCTGAGTTTTCCTTGTTTTGGAGCTATGGATTGTTTCCATCATTTCATTGTGAGTTTGGGCTGCTGATATACCCTGGTTTGGGTGTTGTTGCTGAGTTTTTTTGGCCACGTTAGGGACAAGAACAACTCTGTGTTGTCTGGTGGACTTGAGCTGTGCTCATCTTTTGTTTGGGATTATCCCTGGTTGTCCTTGCCTTCTTCACAGCACTGTGAAGGGATTGTTTTGCTGCGTGTAAGCAGTGGTGGGTCTTCAGACTGTGCTGGCTTGGCCAGTTTGTTGATGGCCTGATAAACCCAGCGGTGTTGGTTTGGCTGATTGTGTCCCTCAGCTATGCGTAAGCCTGCTTTGACCCTTATCCTTGGAGGAATCATGCCCAGCTCGGGGGTGGCAGCGTTACTAAGAGATTAATGAGCACACTGGCCTATATGGTTGGGTGAAATGTTGCAGCGACGTAGCTGGTTGCGGGACAAGTTCTTCATCAAAAGATAAGTTACCTTGTCCGTTCCATCTCTGCAATTATATTGATGTCAAATGAATTGTAATGAACATGTTGAATGCTGGAATTGTATGTGTGTTTGCTTGCGCTGCATGATTGAAGAATTATGCATCTGTGTATGCTTATATGTTTAGCATTCCTGTTATGTTTAAGTTTCTTTAATTTCAGCATTGATGTCTTTTGTTTGTGTTCATGGGGCTGTTTGCCCGTGTTAGCTGTGTTGGTCGCGTCCTCTTCCCTGGTTTAAGGGATGGGGATGTGATAGTATGGTATCAGAGAAAAGGTTGCAACAGTGGGCCTCTATGGGCCATGAAGGATGCAGTGACAGAAGGTAGAATTACTTTCTATGTCCAGCAGAACAGCAGCAAATTTCAAGAAAATCGCCTAAGTGTTGACAGTCGAATCGTTGGAGCACTAAGTGGAATTGACTTCCGCTGTGGCGGAAGGGTTAGCGGAAGATGTAGTTGGAGGGCCATCCGACGAGGCTCAGTAGCGGAAAGAATTTTGAAATTTTTTTTTTTAAGTGTTTAATCCGTTGGAACACTTACCAGATTAACTTTCGCCGTAGCGGAAGGGTTAGTGGAAGAGACTTCCGTTGTAGCGGAAGAGCTAGCAGAAGCGCGCCTGATGGAGGATGTTCAGAGGGAAAAATTTGGAAATCGCCTAAGCATTCGAAGTTCATCAGAAGAATTAGTGGAATGGACTTCCGCCGTTGCAGATGGAGAAGTAACTATGCACCAGATGGGAAAGTCCTCCGATCGCCGACGCGGTAGTGATCCGATTGCCGAAGGGCGGGAAGTTCCAAAAAGAAATTTGGTTAAGTGTTGGACAGTCGGGAGACTTAGCGGAATTGACTTCCGTTGTGGCGTAAGATTTAGTGGAATGGAATTCCACCGTAGCGGAAGAGTTAGGTGAAGGCGTGCCGACGGGAGCAGTTGGAACGGAAATCAGAAAAATTTTCCAAGCGATTTGGTGTCCGTCGGAAGGAATTAGTGTTTGGTGTGCCGCCGTTGCAGAAGCCAAAAGCACTAAGTCTTCCGATGTGGAAAGACCATCGACCCCGCATAAGATGTAGTGTTTGACAGTCCACTGTTATGGCTGCCAAAAGGACTAGGACGCCAATGCAGTAATGGTTTCGACCGCCAACAGGTCGACAGGTGTTATATTCGGTGGAAAGAAGAAAGACAAATTTAAAAATTTGTCTAAGTGAGGAAATCGTCGGCGGAAAAGGTGGAAAAAGTGCCGCCGTTGCAGCTATGGAATGAACTATTCCACCGATGCTAGTCCTTCCAGTTGCCGATGTTTAGCCATCGTTGCGGAGGATGGGAGCACTAAGTCGTCTGAAGAGCAAGGCCTCCGACAGCCGACGCCATGAGGAAAGTTAGATTTTCTAAGTAAATAGTCACCGATCGAAAGAAATAGTGGTTCCACGAGCCGCCATTGTGGAAAATAAAACCACTAGCCTTTCGATGTAAAAGGACTGCCGATGCCGGTCAAAGAAACAGTTCGTCGATCGGAAGAAGATAGATGTTTGATGTCCCGCCGTTGATGCTACGGAAGAGATTAAGTCGCCGACAACACGGAAGAACTTAACGTTGGGCCGCCCACCATTGCGGCTGACGAAAGGACTAAAGGTGCCGATGCGGCAGTGTTGGTGGTTTCCGCCAGTAGGAGTCGTCAGCGGGGATGGTGTTCCCTGTGCCACCATTGCGGAAGGGGAAGGCACTAGCTCACCAATGTGAAAATCCTGTCGACGCCGATCTGGTTGTGCCACCGAATCGGAGAAAGATTGAAGATCGCGTTCCGTCGTTGCGGTTGTTTATTGGATTTTCCTTCCGATGAGAAGTGCACCCGACCGCCGATGAATTGCAGAAATTTAGTTGAAATAAGGCCCGAAGCGGTGAAGAAGTTAGTGGTTTTGGGAGCCGATTCTGCGGAACGATTAGTAGAAATGGAAGCCGATTCTGCGGAAATTTAGTTGAAATGAGAGCCAATTGAACAAAGGAAAATTTTGAGATTTTCAAGAAGGGTTTTTCAGCAGATTTCAACTGTTTTCCAGTGGGATTTTCAGCTGTTTTTAGTAGGTTACAGGTGGCTGAAGTTGGCTGAAGTTGGCACCCAGTCCAAAATGCAGCGGTGTGTAAAAATGCAAAGATTTGGTGAAAGTCTTCATTCTTAGAAGTGGTGTGGTTTTCACACCCGAGGTCGGAATGAAGCATGTGGATAGGCATTGGAAAGCTTATTTGGTGGGGAACAAGGGTAAGACACCAAAATCTGAGCATGAAGCAGCAAAGTGCTAGTGATGGCCACTGCTGTCAAATGGAAAAATCTAGACAGTTGCATGCCCAGGGGTAGCAAGGACTATGAAGTCAACTAGCTGCTGTGTGAAAGAGGAATTCCATGAGAAGATGAGGGATTTGAAAGGGAAGTTTTCATTAGACCCTATGTTGCTGATTATAACTACATTTCCTAAGTTTTATGCTTGAAATGTATGAGGATATGTTTTGTATGAACCACTAATGATAATCATTGCTTTGATGTTGGCATTAGTGGCAAAACCAACGATGACATGGACTTGGATGAATATGTTGCGGATGCTGATGAATGAGATGAGCAACCCTATGGAGAAAGGGATAAAGCAACAAGTCCATAGAAAAAGTTGGTGAGCAAAATTATGCAATCTCCTGCAAAGGACCAACCAAATTGGTCATGTTAAGGGTGTAAGTACGACCCATGCAGGTAAGAGTTTTCTTATGGAAAATTCCATGGAATGGTAAATGTAAGATACCTCATACCATGTGGACGTTTGAATATAGAAAGGTGTCATGCCTATATATATTACGATGATATTGATTATAGTAATGCATCCTATATGAAATGGACATGGTTAGGCCATGCATGGTATGTTGAATGTATTGATATGAATGCATGTGATATTATGAATAACTAATGACTGAAATGATGAATTGATGGCAATTCAAGAATCATTTCAAAGGTTGTTATGAATGCAGGATAGTCATGATCAATTGGCTACTAGAAATGCTCTATGGAAGAGCAAGGTGGTATGAATGATACACTTGTGAAGTAAGGAGTATCTGAACATTTCATTTAATTACATGAATGATATGACTATGCCTTGCAATGTTAATATGATGATGATTGCATGCAGTAAATGAGTTTTGGTAATATTGATGTGACTAACAGCTGAAAGTATTTGAATTTTATCAATTCTGAAAATGCTTCAGTGATGGTTGTAGCAATGAAAAGGTTATATGCATCCAGACTTACCAAGTGTTTGGTTGATTGAAACTCATGTTTCAGGTAGATTATTTCGAGCATGGAATTGAGAGGTAAGGCCCTGACCAATGCCAGAATCTACCATTTATGAGAAGAGTCTCATGGTTGTAAAAATAGTTGGTATGCATAATAGGTTGTTGCAATTCGAATTGTGAATTTTGGATTTGAGAAATTGCTGACAACCACTATCCACTATTGGCTTGCATAAGATTGTGTTTGGTTGATTGAAGCTCAGGTTTCAGTTAGATTATTTTGAGCATGGCAGTGAGAGGTAAGAACCTGACCAATGCCAGAATCTGCCATGTAAAAGAGCCAAAATTTATGAGAAGAGTCTCATGGTTGTGAAAATAGTTGGTTGTTAAATTTGAATTATGAATTTCGAATTTAAGGAATTGCTGATGACTACTAATCATTGTTGGCTTGTATAAGATTGTGTTAGGAGGGACGCATGGTAAGTGGGTGTTCATGTTATTATAGTAAGCAGAAAATTATAATGGGAATAGTAGTGCTGCTTACAAGACACCCACAATTGAGCAAGTCAATTTCTATATTAGATAGAATTGAATTTGATTCCTAATGTCATTGCTTGGTTATGAAACGATCAATTTGGATCGTAGTATCAGGCAATGATTGACTGTTTGGCTAATTGATGAATGTGTCAGGGGTACACACTGCAGGAAGATCATATGTGATGACCTGCAAGAGCCAAACTTCATGGGAAGGTTTTCCCTTGGAAATGGGTTTCGGGTGAAACGCCATGGAACATTTTAGAAATGTCTCGTCTACACTGCATGTTTGGTAAACAACATGAGTGAGATGGTATACATTATGTCGGTGAGACATGTGTGGATATGAGACATAAAAATGAAGCAGGGATGGGGGCTTGGTTTGCTTGATAACCTGGTGATTGGAAGCCACACAGACAGAGCTAGAAGGCTGACTTTCTTCTCCACAACCCCGGGATAGCACTGGAAGGGAATGCGGGGCCTGAGGGACTGTGTAGCAGAGAAATGACTGATTCCTTGTGCTGGGTGTGTGTGGGTGTCTAGTAGTCAGGCTAGTTCTGGTGTAGGTGTTCCTAGCTCTGCAATAAGCTTACCAGCATAGCATTCAGCCGTTCCCAACTCCTTGATGGCTTGACTGTGCTTGATACACATAAAAGGAATACTACGACGGCAAATGGATAAGTGTTCTGTAACCCATGCTAAGAATATGCATATTTAATTGTTGAACTCCATATGCAGAACATGTTTTGATTTATTTCCATAATGATCGATTGCTTGAGTCATGAAAGGGTTTCAATATTGATTACACCCTAGGGAGTGGACGCACTCCTGGTGTCTCAATACTTGATGGTAAATGATATGAAATGTGATTACCGTTTTAGAGCAATAACACTGATGAGTTTGCTTGTATTGCTTGTGTTGCTTGTGTTGGCAGAAAAAAGGTAAAAGGTAAATGGTTGTTGTGAGGGGTTACCAAGTAAGGGTTATTGTTGATATAAGTGTGTGCTGGTATAAGTGTATATTGGGTTGTGATATGCCCGAGGATCGATAGTAGATCCTAGACCTGGAAATGGTCATGATAAAGTTCCAAGCCCAGTCGACATGATTGTGTACTGGCTGAACATTAATTATTTGATGTTGAGGAGAAGCTTGTGTGCTGACCTAACATCTAAGTCCATAGGCGATCCCAAGGATTGCAAAGCAAAGCAAGATCCTATGGACGA
>LPNX010234012.1:92892-224447 GCA_001517045.1 Pseudotsuga menziesii | reverse complement strand
ACTGATTTTAATGACTATATTATGCTTGGTCTGATAGGATTTCAATGGTGCATTTCACAGGTGAGAAAAGTGATACTTGGTGGTGCACATTGATCATGGCAGCAAATCAAAAGTTGCTGGACTTAGCTGGAAGTCTCCTTCAAGTGATTTCCAAGACCCAAGAAAATCTTGGGGAGATGCTCAAGATACAGAGAAGGCAGAGTGAAATGAACCACCGGATTTTTGAAAGACTCTATTGGTTTGCAATGGGAGGTGAGAAGACTTCTGGGAGCAATCGGCAAAGGCAAGGAAGGTGGATCAGCAATGGGACAATTGTCCAAGCGACTCGATAGGAAACAGTCCAGGCATGAAGATTCAAAGGAAATTGAGCAGGTAAAGATGAAGCAGCCAGTGAGATGTTGAAGATGCGGAAGACATAACTTACGTTGGGACTGCCCAATAAAGGAACGCGATGAAGGCAATAGCCGCAAAGTTCCTAGACTTTGGGATCAGCTGGAAGCTAAGAACCAGCAGGAGAAGTCCCTGGAAGCCAAGGGGCTTGGTATTGAACGTTCAAAGTAAATGATTGAACGTGGGACAGATCTGCAAAATTTTGAAATTTTGATGTGCAATTGTATATGGATTGTATATGCATTCCTATGTAATGGAACACCGAGGACGATGTTATTCCAAGGGGGAGGGGAATGTAACGTCTCGGTTTTGACCTCGTTTGCATGATGTATATAATGTAATTAATCGTGGTGAGGAGCTCAAGGAAAAATCCCCACCATCGATTTGGTTGTGTATGTTTCGGTAATAGGGGTAGTTGCCAAAGGACTATCGTGCTATGTGGCACATTATAATTTGGCATCATGTAAATATGCACATCAAATAAAACAAACCACAACCAGCTATGACAGTGCAATGTTGAATGAAAAGGGCATGGTTCCGAAGGATAAGGGGTGGGGGATGTCAAACCTTGATCTATGGGGGAAAAACCCATGTGTTACCACCTTGTTGATTTGACATCTTCCCTTGTCAACCTCTTCCAACCTCTTCAATGTCTTATTTTGGGTAGTTGACGCAATTATGGCTGCTGGTGGTTGGGGGAAGTTATTGTCTTTGGGAGTGGGGTGGCAGGACTGTCAGTCCCTTTCCCACACGCCCACTCCACCCATGACTGCATTCACTCCTCCCTCCCACGACTCCAGTCCCCCATTCTCTCCATGGTCTGTTCATATCCCTCACGCACAGAGAAGGTTTGGTTCTTCCTCACGCAGAGGTCGGTGCTATCATCCTCACGCACAAGTAGTGGTTCTGTTGGATCCCATGCAGCCAGGAAAGGAGCTACTTATCGGTGGTCATCCACATTTTCCATAGAGTGGAATCAGGTATGTTTTCCTCTATGTTTTGTTGTTGGGTGCAAGTTTTCCTCACGCACAGACCGTTGGAGTCGTTTCCCATGTCGTGAGCCATGCTCACTGATTGTGTTCTGGGACTGTTGTCTTCCCCATGTGTTTTGTTGGCTGTGGTGTCCAATTTCATTTTGGACCACTGTGGATTTCCAATCCGTGGGTTGAGTTTTCTTCTGTCCATGCTGGGAGTTTGCCTCTCCTCTGTTTTGTGGGCTATGTGATGTTTCCCAGCCGTTACATTGGTGAGTTGTGTGTGCTGTTCGCTGAATTTTCCTTGTTTTGGAGCTTTGGATTGTTTCCATCATTTCATTGTGAGTTTGGGATGCTGATATACCCTGGTTTGGGTGTTGTTGCTGAATTCTTTTGGCCATGTTAGGGCCAAGAACAACTCTGTGTTGTCTGGTGGACTTGAGCTGTGCTCATCTTTTGTTTGGAATTATCCTTGGTTGTCCTTGCCTTCTTCATAGGATTGTGAAGGGATTGTTTTGTTGCATGTAAGCAATGGTGGGTCTTCAGACTGTGCTGGCTTGGCCGGTTTGTTGATGGCCTGATAAACCCAATGGTGTTGGTTTGGATGATTGTGTCCCTTGGCTATGTGTAAGCCTGCTTTAACCCTTATCCTTGGAGGAATCATGCCAAACTTGGGGGTGGTAGTTTTGCTGAGAGATTGATGAGCACGCTAGCCTATATGGTTGGGTGGAACGTTGCAGTGATGTAGCTGGTTGCGGGACAAGTTCTTCATCAGAAGATATGTTACCTGGTCCGTTCCATCTCTGCAATTATATTGATGTCAAATGAATTGTAATGAACATGTTAAATGCTGGAATTGTATGTGTGTTTGCTTCCACTGTATGATTGAAGAATTATGCATCTGTGTATGCTTGTATGTTTAGCATTCATGTTATGTTTAAGTTTCTTTAATTTCAGCATTGATGTCTTTTGTTTGTGTTCATGGGGCTGTTTGCCTGTGTTAGCTATGTTGGTCGCGTCCTCTTCGCCGGTTTAAGGGATGGGGACGTGACACTCATAAATGAGATTCACCTAAGATCCACTATCAATTAGTGTATATATTTTTGTATGCTTGGTGATCACTCGTATGTGAAATAATTCATTCCTCCTTTCATCATCAAGGCTCATATCAAACTTTGAAGTAGAAGCACATTGTTAAATTTCATTAACCATAGATCTAGAAGACAAAATGAGAGATTTTTGAAAAGAAGTATGTAGTGGAATTATCAAATCAATGTAAACTGAACAACATATTCATTACATAAATTTCATACAAATTGGACAAGTATTTCTCAGTTTATCATTACATCAATCTTCATTAATTAACCAGTAATACAATGGTCATACAATAATTATAATTCGAATACTATGGATAAGATTCAAATTCACCAACTCAAACTGACTGGTTAGCTAACTCAGTGTGGAAATAATCATAGCTAGAGCTCACTAGTTTAAATTTGGAAAACTAATTTAGTTCACAATTAGTTAACTGATGAGGTAGGTGGACAAAAGGCACCACGCTCCCTTAAATCATTGAAGCTGGTGCTAGGATGACTAGAAGTGAACTAACTAGTGGTTATCGGAGAATAACTGTTCATGATTGACTTCCTACCAAAGACAAATGAATGTGATTGTTGGTGGCACTCAAAGTGGGTTCCTATAATGTAGGTATTGATCCCTGGGGCTCCTAAACTTATGCAATCAGGTGCAGTAAGTGGAATATGCCCCTTAGGTATTTACCCCATGTACTAGTGGGTGATGATGATCCCCTAAGCATGGAAAATGAATCAAATAGACTATGTGGATAAAAGGAGGATTAATTAATCCTAACAGGCCCCCTTAATCATAACTTTGGAAAACTTGGGCCCTAGCAACTGGGCCAAAAGTCACCCATACAATATAAATGAAATTAAATACTTCTTAATAAAAAAAGAAAAAATGGGAAAACCTCATGGGAACCCCACCCTCAAAATAAGCAGGAAATTAGGAAACAAGATTCCATACTTAAGAGGAAAAATTTCTCTTTGAGCAAAAACTTGTGAATTTTTTTTTGCAATTCGCAACTTTGTGGAGCAGTAATGCAGAATCTTGGTTCTTCTATGCATCAACATCCTAGGAATATGCATGTGAACTTTTCCATTTTCTTCCAATATGATGATAGATAGGAGAAGGTTTATTGTCTTTTTCTCTTCGTTATGGAGGAATAATGACTTTATCCAATTTGTTCTTCAATGGTCTCAAATTATGGATCAATTATCACTATCAAGTAGCATCTCTCAGGAATCTTGTTGCACCTCACTGAAGTAAGTGAAACTAAATGAGATAGTGCAACATATTCATTCTGATACTAGGACATTGTTCTTCTTCTATCATATGGATCCCCAACAACATTCCTAGTTGCTTCAAGGAGCTAGATCTGGATCTAGAGCCTCTTAAGGCTCAATCTCAATATCAAGATCATGCTAGTCTTGTTCCTCATATTCTGAATCTAAAACATTAGACAATACATCATTAAAAAAAGGTGTATATAGAATGTTTTTACCTCCCCTTTTGAATGGAAGTCAAGGTTGTATTGGATCTAAGTATGGCATAAAGAGTGAGAATTCATATGCCTTTGAGGCATGGTTTGCAACACCATTCACTATAATATTCCCAATTGAGATATATGTGATCTCCATTGAGTTAGGATAAAATACTACTCACTTTAGTGGGCCAATGTGTGTCATCTAGTATACAAATAAAAAAATTGTAGCTAAAGAGGGAACATAGAGTACATTTGAGAACACTCCATGTTTTAACTTGATAGAACCCTTTCCTTCAACTCAAATTTGGGTATCATCTCCCATGTGAATACTCAGACCATCAGTAGTTTGTAATGAAGAGAATGATTCCCTGGATGCAACCATATGATTGGAGTCTCCTGAATCAATCAAGAAGGAATGTGTTTTTTAACAACTAGCCTTCATTGCATGGCATCTCTCATCACAATCTTCAAAATTTTCTCTAGAGTGAGTCTTCCTTGCACATTCAGGAAAGAAAATATTGTGTGCTAAAGTATTTTTGGGATTTTATAAATGGTATTCTTCATACAATGAATTTTTGGATGAAATCCT
This sequence comes from Pseudotsuga menziesii, assembly GCA_001517045.1. Lineage (NCBI taxonomy): Eukaryota > Viridiplantae > Streptophyta > Pinopsida > Pinales > Pinaceae > Pseudotsuga > Pseudotsuga menziesii. The sequence goes on along the minus strand of LPNX010234012.1, from coordinate 219,931 downwards.
CTCATATAGTAGGAGCTGTTGGAAGGGGTATTGGGTAAGTGAGCTGCACAACACCGTAGACACTGCGGAAGCTCACAGGCCATCACAAAGGACCACAACAGCGCGATAGGCGAAAGAATAACCATTTTTGGAATTATTTATGCAATTTTATACCGATTGACCACATTTTGTGGATATAGGTCACTAGTTTGTTAGAAGTTAGTTAGAAGTGGACCTTAGATGTAAAGGAACAAGACTATATATAGAGCTAGAGTTGCAATAGTAAAGATATGAACTTTAGAGAGAATTTGGGAGAAGAACATGTATTTTGGGTATCTTTTTGCATCTGCGTCTATTGTGAGCGGGTTTTTGGCTCTGTCTATGTCAATGGGTTTCCAGTCTCCTACTATGGAGACATACTGCATGTTGTGAATCTATTTCACAGAAGTAATATGACATGACAGATGTTGCCCTAAAGTGCTTTTGTCTCTTATTTTACTATTTTTATGGTTTGTAATGATAATGATGGACGTTTACTAGATCTATTATATGAATGATTTTTACTGCTGTGATGAATAAAGTAATGCAATCCATTGTCTATCTACTGGTTATAACTCTGTGATGAATGATGCAATTTTAATAAAACGATCTCTGGAGTATCTGTTGATTTTGAAGTTAAGTCTTTGATGCCATGCCCTCCCTTCTTACTGCTAGAAACTTGGTTCCGACAACTCTCTCTTGACATCTCGAGTGAGGCTTCATCCGCTCTACGGGTGTTTCCAAGTCGGGTCAAACCTGTCTGGGCCGGTGCTCAGGGATATCGCGTTGGTTGGGGGTCGATAGAGTGGGAACCCCTGCCGATGAGGCTTTGTTGGTGGGTTGTGCAAACAAATGGTTTTGTTTCTGGGACCTTGTTGCAACTGAAGGGAGGATATGTTTTAGCATCCAACAAAATCAGAGATTGAAGATTGGTTTGACCTAAAGCTGAGAGAGTTCGCTGAAATAGATAATCAGAACCCGGAGCTGTCGACAACCAAGTGGTTGAACAGATATATCTATGACGATCCATTTGAATGGTTTTTTTTGAATTCCCGATCATACTATATAAATGGCTAGTGCGGTTCACTTATAACAAGAATAAACATCAAGGAGGAGAGACGACAAATTGGACCCCTAGCTGTTCTAGGAGCTACAAGAAACCAATAACAAAGCATCGCAAGCTATCGAAGTGTGGCTGGATATTACTCTAGAAGGATACATCACTGAGTTTGTAGTCGATATCAATAAGGCATACATCGAAGCAAAAAGAGAGTTCTTCAACGAACCACGAGGTAGGTTCTTGTTGTCTCTGCAATTATCTATTAAAATGCTTGTCTACGAGAAGGGTATTCTAAAAATGCACCTTGAGTAGTGGAACTTTGGTGTGCATGGGTTGTGGACATCGTGACAAAAGGGAGGAGACAAATGGAAAAATAAGGGGTAGGTGGGTATGATTTCTAAGTAATTTGTGAGGGTCGACGAAGAAACAAATGGTTGTATGAGGGGAGGAGCAAGGTTTTGACAAGAGAATAAGTATAGGACAGGTGAAGGTCCTACTGTGATCGAGATGCAAGAGCACGAAGAAAAACCTAATGGGATCAAGTGGCCCTACAGTGACGAGGAGGACGACCAGACCCAGGATATGACCAGGATAGAAAGAATCTCAAACCCTAGTAGTAATGTGTCCACACCTCCATGCACTACTCCATTAATAGGTACAAAAGCACATTCTATGTCACCTTGTCTGACGTGCCAGCAATAGTCTAGTAGTAGAGCACTATTTGTAGGAAGAAGGCCCAGAATGCTGGGCAACGAGATGAAGTTACCAATATTCCATGGAAATAGGACTGATGACCCATAGCAGTACTGGTTCTTATGTGAAGCAGTTTGGACTGCTAGATAAAGTGTGGATAATGATATTAAGAGAATCCAATTGGTGACCACCCTTAGGGGTCATGTGCTTTATTGGTACATGAGATTCATGCAGATTCCTCATGGGACAGCAACGAAAACACTAAATGAGATCCAGGAAGGACTATTCGAGGAATTTAAGAAACCTAAATCTGAGGCCCAATATATTATAGAACTCAAGGAAATCAACCAGTTTTTGAATGAAACTATTTGGGATTTTGATCAACGGTTTAAGACATTGATGGCTCGAGTCAACTTCAAAATGAGCGATGTTTAGCACAAGGAGTGGTTCATCATTGTACTGGTTCTGCACATCAGACAGCCATCAATGCAGCAAAAGATCGCAACATAGAATGATGATCTGGAGATGGTGATGAAGTTGGAAGCTTCACATATTGGGGAGACTATAGTTGGCATGAACCAGATTTAGGAGAAGCTAGCAAATTTGACACTCCAGCTGTAGGATATTAAGAAGGAAAAAGAGGAGCATGATGGCCTATGGTGCACACTATGTCGTACGGATGGACACACCAAGGACACCTGTCTAACTTTATAAAACGATTTTCTCTTAGGAGCATTGAAACCTTTGAGTTGTGCTAGCATGTCATGGTGTCGCGTATGTCAGGTATATGGGCATCAAAACAAAAAATGTATCTACATGCAGAAGATGGTTACAAAGGCAGAACATTTGTATTTCTCCCTTTTTGGTTCCATAGGGCACAAGGACAAAGAATGCCGAGATTACGACCTGCTTCATAAAAGAACATATGATTCATATTTTTTGAAAGGCGAGGATCCTCACGTAGTACAGTAGTCACAGCTGCAGATGGTACAACCAGCAGTATAGTATACACCACCTCTAAAAATGTATTTTATTCCATCACAATCACAACCATAGTTTATGCCGCAGCCGCAGTTCATAGTGAAACCATAGTTTGCACTACGACCACAGTAAAATCATGTGCCAACTAATCAGACTCAATCATAGTATGTTCAAGCAGCAACCAAATCACCCGCAGTAGCTAGCCCAACCACAATATCAACAAACCGAAGGATTTCAAGGAGGATTCTTAGGAGGATGTAGAGGACGAGGAGGAGGCTTTGGATGAGGTCAAGAATCCATATAGTGTTACACTTGTGAGTTATTTGGCCACTATCATAGGGAGTGTCCCCATGCACAGTGTACATACCACACTGAAATCAAGCATAATGTCAAAAAATTCCCTCAATTGATTGCGAAGTGGCAGGTCGAAAAAATCCCTCAATCATAGAACCAGTTCCAAAACCAAAACCAAGTGCAGACCCAACATTCATTGCAGAATCAGCGTCAGATCCTGCTGCAGACTCAGAATCATCCAATGAACCTGTCACTGACTCAGAATCCACCTCTAAACCAAGCTCAGAACTTGAATCAAGGACCCATGATTGCGACAATTCTAACAGAGCCTAGAACCCAGGCTGTCAATGTTGTTGTTGTCACTCGTGCAGGTGCAACGACTGGAGAAGATGAACCCCATCAACAAGTTTGATTTGAATGGAATAAAAAGGCAGCATTTGATATTATGATGAAGAAGGATATTTTCTTCTATGCCAAGCATGCAATTGGGAGGAATCCAGGTAAGTTTCTTGTTGTTGAAATTCCATCTTCTTTTGATCCTTCTGTAGAGGAAGGATCGTCGCGACAACATGGTACCTTGCAATAGTTATTTGAGAGCTATCTGTCACTTGCTAGAGATCCCAAGTCTCTTGAAGAGATTGAGAAGTTTATGTCTCAACAGAATCAAATGTTGAAGAATTTCACAGTAAATTCCCTCCAGAAGAGAAAGAGAGGTAAAGAGATGAGAATGAACACCTAGATAGGGGACTATGAAATCGATTCTGTTATTCTGGATCTAGGGTTGGATTTGAATACTTTGACCAAACAGACTTGGAAGTTGATGGGAAATCCAGCATTGGGGTGGTCCCTTATGAAACAACGACTAGAAAATCGGGCCAAGGTTCAAACTATTGGCCGTGTCTCGAACTTGGTCATCGATATTGAAGGTATGAAGACATATGCTTATTTCGACGTCATTGAAGTAGTTTATGGTTGAGGCTCTTATCCTGCATTGCTAGGGATTGGATGGGCTAATGATAGCATGGAAGTTATCAATTTCAAGAAGCAGGTTATGACATTTGAAAACCAAGATATCAGAGTCATTTCTCCCATGGAACCCCAGGAAGGACATTGGTATATTGAACCTATCAAGGATGAGGATGGTAGAGGTTGGGATCATGCCTACAATATTTTCGAGAACTACATCCACCCTATTGCCGATGGAGAACTCGAATGACATAACGCTAGCTCTGCATCCTTTGATTCTTATGATGCTCTAGAAAATTGGAAAAATCAGCTTCATGAGGTGTCTGTTAGAAAGTGTGGACTGATCACGCAATCTCTACGCCATGTTACGACCGAGATCATTGAGATTTTGATCTACAAGGGGCTACCAGAGTTGTCTGAATTCCTCTAAGAATTTGAAGAGAAATTTTTTTAACTGCAGAGGCTATTGGCACTGGAGGAAGCATTGAAGGCTACCCCAGTACGTTGGTGGGCGGCTCACAAACAAACAATTCACGAATGGGCACAGTGTCAATGATTGATGATGGTGTGTTTCAGTGATTCAGAGACCTCTCCCACTGGGAGACATGACAGGAGGACTAAACCCACTAGCCATTTAATGGAATGTTAGGATTTGTGGTCATTGTGACCTAAGGATGAGGGGGTCCATGATTTCACTCATACTTTGGAAGAAATGTCTAGATCTTGGTATCTAGCGGCAGAGCTGCGCAAAACCATAACTACCCATGAGGAGCTGTCGATTCGCTTTGCGTAGACTTTTAGTTTCAGGGACACTATCCTTGAGGTCCACAATGCACTCCAAATCATCCACGAAGTAGTATTGAAGGTAGCTCCAACCACATACCCTATATATCCACATGCGCAATGCCATATGCAATCCCTGATGATGTTCTAGAATATATCTGGTGAACCTTAAGATGATGATGACATGAGGAATGTGAATATTGTAGAATTAGAAGGCAATCGCAATGTTGCAGCACTAGACATACCAACTGACCCCATGAGTCAGCCGCTGAAGCTATGAGAATTTAACATTGGGACAGAAGAAGACCCAAAGTTTTCTAATATTGGGGACTATTGGGACGATAAGACAATGGCACAGATCACAGATCTACTGCATGAGTTCTAGGATCTATTTCCGATAGATATTAGGGGATCTAGGGGAGATGAAAATTCGATTGAAACCAGATGCAAAACCTGTATGTTAGAGCCCATATTGATTGAACCCATGATACAAAGAATGTGTCAAAGCTGAGCTTGATCAGATGTTAGATGTTGGAATCATTGAGCTTATTGAAGAGTCAGAATGGATAAAACCTATGGTGGTTGAAGATAAAAAGACTAGATAATTTCTCCTTTGTGTTGACCTGAGGAAGCTGAATGATGCCTGCCTACATGATCTGTGTCCCACTCCCTTTACAGATGAGGTCCTTGAAGGGGTAGGTGGTTAAGAGATGTACTCATTCAGGGATGGATTTTTGGGATACCACTAGATCCAAATCGCAAAGGAAGATTGGCATAAGACCACATTTGTCACTGAATGGGGCTATTTCCAATATACAGTCATTCCTTTTGGATTGAAGAATGAACCAACAATATTTTCTTGGGTGGTTGTCACTGCATTCAAAGAATTCATTCAGAAGTTCCTGTAGGTATATATGGATGATTGGACAGTTTATGGTTTGCTTAGGGATCACTTAGCAAATCTGCGATTGATGCTGGAAAGGTGTCAACAACATCAAATTGCATTGAATTCAAAGAAGTACATTTTTTTAGCACCATTCATAATACTGTTAGGCCACATTGTGTGCAATCAAGGATTTTTGGTCAACCCTGCAAAGATTGCACTTATCCTTAGTCTTCCACCACCGAGTAATGTGAAGATGCTTTGGGCGACGCTGGGACACATAGGGTACTATCGCAAGTTCATCAAAGGATGCTACATTTGAGTGGAATCATGAGTGTCAGGGGAGTTTCAACACAATGAAGGCCAAGATGGCGTTGGAGCCTATCCTGGTATTCCCTTATTGGAGCAAGGAGTTCCATGTTCATGTCAACGCATATTTTGTCGTGCTAGGGGTAGTACTTGCACAACCAGGAGAGGGTGACCTAGATTATCCAATCGCATTTGAAAGTGGGAAGTTGTCTTTTGTAGAAATAAATTATACAACCATTGAGAGAGAAGGCTTGGTCATGGTTTATGCACTACAAACGTTTAGGCACTATCTATTGGGCAGTCACTTCAAAATGTTCACAGACCATTCTTCTTTGCAATACCTGGTCAATAAGGCTGTGTTGGGGGGGAATTTATGTCAATGGCTGCTACTTTTTCAGGAATTTGACTTTGATATAATTGTGAAGCTAGGATAGTTGAATGCTGGCCCCGATCATCTGTCTCGCATTGAGATAGGAGAAGAACCTACCAATATTGATGATGGATTTCCTGATGTGTAGCTTTTCTAGGTAGAGATTGCAGATCACTATTATGCTCTAATAATTCAGTTCTTGGCAACTAGAGTTGCTCCATAGGACCCGTTGACCAATCAGAAGAAGCAGTTGGTAGTGACAGCTTCAGATTTCCAGCAAATCACAGGGCAATTATACAAACCTGGACCAGATGAAATCTTGCAATGATGCATCTTACCACATGAGAAAGGATCTATTCTAGTAGAAGCACATGCATGAATCGTGAGCAGCCACTATGGAGGAATGGCAACTGCGTGTTGGGATATGGTGGCCTACCTTACATAATGATGCAATAGATTATGTGCAAAGCTACAATGTTTGTTAGCACATCGGTAAACCATCATGGTAGGATGAGATGCTGCTTGTGCCACGGGTAACTCTAAAACCTTTTGATAAATGGGCCATGGACTTTGTGGTTCAAATTAATTCACCAGGAATGAGGACTGGTGCGCAGTACATCATTACAACAACTGATTATCTGACAAGGTGGGCAAAGGCTGCGCCATTCATAGATTGCACTACTGCACCTGCAACCAAGTTCATATTCAGGAATATTGTGACAAGGTTTGGATGTTCCAGGATATTGATGAGTGACTAGGGAAGTCACTTTATCAATTAAACCGTGAAAGCACTAACAAAGGAGTTGCAGGTGCAGCATTAGAAAAGCACACCCTACCACCCACAGGAAAATGGAATTATCATGGCCTTCAACAAAATATTTGAATTCGTGCTTACAAAGGTATGCAATACTAATCGTGATGATTGGGTTTTGAAAATTCCAGTGGTACTATGGGAATATCACACCACTTGTAAAAGGTTGATGAGACATACACCGTTCAAATTAGTATATGACAAAGAGGCAATCATGCCTATGGAGTACATTGTTCCTAGTCTATGGATTGCTGCTGCGACAGGAATGGATGATGCAGAAGCATTAGAGGAGTGCATTTAACAGTTGGTCCAACTAGAAGAGGATTGCTGTGTCCCAGGCTTCCACCAGTGTGTTGAAAAGGATCGACAAAAGGTGTGGCACGATCTCCACATAAAGAACAAGCAGTTTACACAGGGATATTTGGTGCTATTATACGACAATAAGTTCATGAAGCATTCAGGTAAGTTAAAGATGCACTGATTAGGTCCATATCTTGTTCATTCAATTACTTATGGGGGTGCAGTTCAATTAAAACAATTATATGGTGTGGTGTTTCCCAAACTTGTGAATGGCAGTCGCTTGAAGCTTTATAAAATGGGGCCTGAGCCGTGCAATTATTGAGACACTGTGTAAGAAAAAAATTGGGTAAATTGCAGTGAGGCGAGCATAGAGGAAGAAGCTGCGCAAGGATAGCACTCAATATTGTTGAGAGGGAGACCATTGACAATAGCCGCAAGCCTCTGTGGTGATCAAATAAATAATAAATATAGACAATTAATAGAGTTAGCTAGCAACACTTAATGAAGTGACGCACATTTATGACTGATCTGACCGTTAGTAAGATGGGATCGCTGACGGATTTGGGGTTATTAATGTTAGATTGGGTCATGATGAATATGGTAGATTTAGCCATGATGAGTCAAATTGGGTAAGTGATTATAAGAAAGCATGGGATGTGACCATAAGGTATTTTTCAGTTGAGTTGAGTGAAGTGTTGTGCTCAGTACAGGAGTAGAATTGAGTGTGGTAGGCAAGGAGTGAAATTTCGGTTGCATTGTGAGGATTGCAGAGTGCGGCATGCTACGTACTCCCGACATAGTTGAGATTTTGAGCAAGCAAGAATCCCCCATATGTCCCACGCAGGTTGAAGAGGAAGTCATGATCATGCCAATCAGATCCTCTTCGATTCCTAGAGTGAAGCGGAAGGCCCAGAAGCCCAGTTCCACACTGCCCCAGAAGAGATACACATGCACAACTGCTAGGGAGAAAGGGGAATAACCAACATAGACCGACCATCAAGCCCGGTAGCTGTTGATTATGCGGTGCCTAGGGGAATCTCTATCAATGATATCCCTAGATATGTTTCTCAAACATGGCCAGGGGCGAAGCCATAGAAGCTCACTAAGAATTAGACGTATCCGCTGAAGTTGCCGCCGCTACCAGAAGGGATGAATTGCCCAGTGAACATCATACCCACCTTGGTTTAGATGAATTATGAAGACCATGATTTGTTGCTACTAAAGTATGTAGTGGAGGATCCTTACTAGTCACTGCCAATGGTACCTAGCGCGCCTATTCAACAGATTCCTTACCCATGGGCGCAGGGCTTGGATAGGTCTGGGTTGTTGGGGCTCATTAACATGCCTCATTTTGGGAGATTGAATTAAGCAAATTCCTGCATCAAACAACTATTAGCATGATTTCATGGTGGGGCACTTTGGTTGGATAACCCTATTCTGGTCACGGTGCACCTAATTGGCAACATTAAGGGGTTACCAAAGGACAATGAAGATCCAACATAGTACTTGAGAGGGTGGGATAATGACAAAAAGATTTCCCAGCAGTTGAAGGAGCGATTTGGATTGCAGCGTGATGGACAAGCGCATCGCATCGACATTATTTCTAAGCTATCATTGCGTATTGGGGCATGCATTTTGTCCAGCAAGATCATCCAGAAGAATCTACTTGTCCAATGTAATTTGGGTGTCGTTGCATGTGTACAAAAATGCACCAAAGGGATGCAAATGAACTGGTCTTTGTTTCTATTGAACCAGTTCTTAGAAGATGTTGTTGCTGCTCAGGCTGGAGAACACAATTTTTACTATAGTTGGTTGTTAATTCTCATTGCTTTAGTCACATGGATGGAGCCAAAGGACTACTAGCCAATGTTAGTTACTGTATAAAATGTGTGCAAAGGCGCATGCTATCATAACATATGGTGGGTCGTAGAACCCAGTCGACAATAGGACCGTGCGATCCATTTTTGGGTCTATTGGGAGGTGCTAATGGCTGCGGCCATCAAGTTTCCCTGTTTATCCACTACCTCCGCATCCCAATATCAGAGGATCATTCATTTTGCTATTAAGCCGCATTCCATTTACATCCAGGAACACAAGGATCCTAAAAAAAAATGTCTATCTATGGCTTACAAAATCACCAATGCATAATTGGAGGTCGTTGTTCAATATTGGCCAGCTGACTGGCGCGAACCTGTGAGCACGAAGGATATCTCTACAAGGCCATCAGCAGATGTCCTTGATGAGCCAGTCCAATGAAGGAAAGATCTCCATGAATCCGATGGAGAGTCATCGACAGACTTTGATCCACAAGCCCAATGAATGTTGGAGGAGTTATGCACTAAAATATGCATGGACTTCGAACCAGCAGTAGCTCCCACTCAGTGATGGAAAACCAATTGCAATGACTTATCAAGGTTGTCACTGACGCAAATGATGCTGCGGCGCAAGATATGTGTGTGTCTAGTCAAGAAGAGTTCTCTATGGTAAGTGTTAAGCTAGATTCTATTTTTCCACTATTTCAAAAGTGACACCAGAGAAGGTTGTAATGCAGGATTTATCGACGGTTAGCACCGAGCTGTGGGCTAGGAACGTTTAAGTTCCCCCTAATGCAATCGACGTGGGAAGTACAGAAGTGAACTCATTATTGCATTCGTTGTTCAGCATTGTTTTCAATCTCAATATGTTACCTACCCAAGTCTTAGTGCAACTGCAGCAGGGTGCCGACCAGGAGTTGGCTGACAAGGAAAAGGAGCTTAGTGATGGGTCTGTGTAGTCACAGGACTCCATGAAGAAGTTACAGGAGGAAGCTGAAGACTCTTAGAAGATCAATGGGAAGCTAGAAGAAGAAAAGGCGAGGGATATTTTCGCATTGAAGAAAACCTATGCAGAGTTGCAGTAGAAAGTCATCGACAAAATCACTAAGTTAAAGAAGGAGCAAGCCTGCCTCATTGTCAAGAAAGCACAGCTCTGTGCTAGTTGCGGTGAGGTTCAGAAAGTGGTTGGTGAGGCTAGTCAACACATATATGAGAGAATGGAAGAACTCACAGTCGTCACCAAATATAAGCAACTTGGGGAGGTGATTTCCTAGCTCCAGTTAACTAACATTCTGTTGAATTCTCTGGTTTACCTCGATAGGTCATCAGAACATATTGCCAAATGGAAGAATATGATCAAGGAGTTCACAGCCCAGTTTGAAGCTATGCAGCAGGAGTCAAAGATGATCATGGATGAAATGACACAGTTCTGGTAGAGTGTCATTCAGGATGACCAACTGGAACAGTTGGCCAAGCAAGTGCGGGAAGCTGAAACTCAGTTGAAAACATTGAAAACCTCGATGTGCACAATGCCTCTCATGGTATAGATTACACACACTAAATATTTGAAGGACCTATAGTAGTGAGCCTCCCGAGCCCAAGAATGTCATCGCAAGTGCAGTACCCAGCTCGACGAATTCCAAGACATTGGTGGGAAGTTGGCTGTGAAAGCAGTCACTGTGCTGCAGCCAATACAAGAAGGTAGGAATATGGTGGATGGCAAGGCTCGGGAGGAGTACCTACTAAAGTAGGACATGCTGAATAGTTGAGACATAGTTGAACGTGTTCAGCTCTAGGTTCGAGAGATCTCACAGTAGTTCGAGGAATTCAAGACCATGACGACAGAGTACACCCTGTAGACCTGACGTGGATCGAGGATGAGCCACAAGACTATGTTGGGGGCTTGTTGGCAAGGGTATTGGGTAAGTGAGTTGCATAGTGCTGCAGAGGCTGTGCAAGCTCACAAGCCATCACGAAGGACCACAACAGTGCAATAGATGAAAGAATAATCATTTTTGGAATTATTTATGCAATTTTATACCGATTGACCACATTTTGTGGATATAGGTCACTAGTTTGATAGAAGTTAGTTAGAAGTGGACCTTGGATGTAAAGGTGCAAGCCTCTATATAGATATAGAGTTGCAACAGTAAAGATATGAACTTTAGAGAGAATTTGGGAGAATAACTTGTATTTTGGGTATCTTTTTGCATCTGCATCTATTGTGACCATTTTTTTGCCTCTGTTTTTGTCGATGGGTTTCCAGTATCCTGCTGTGGAGACATACTACATGTTGTGAATCTATTTCTCAGAAGTAATATGACATGATGGAAGTTTCCCTAAAGTGCTTTTGTCTCTTATTTTCCCGTTGTTATGGTCTGCAATGATAATGATGGATTTTTACTGGATCTATTATATGAATGATTGTTACTGCTGCGATGAATAAAGTAATGTGATCCATCAACTATATACTAGTTATAACTCTGTGATGAATGATAGAATTCTAATAAAACGATCTTTGGAGTATCTGTTAATTATGAAGTTAAGTCTTTGATTCCATGACCTCCCTTCTTACTACTAGAAACTTGGTTTCGACAACTCTCCCTCGACATCTCAAGGGAGATTTCATCCCCTCTATGGGTGTTTCCTACCGAGGTCAAACCTGTCTCAGCCGATGCTCAAGGAGATTGTGCTAGTTGGGCATCGACAGAGTGGTAACCCCTGTTGATGAGGATTTATTAGTGGGTCGCACCAATAGGAGTGTTGGGATTTCTCAAATTTCTTGTTCTTGTTCTTCTTGGAACCCGAGGCATCATCAGAAGGGTTATGCTTCTCCTTTGATTTTGAATCAAAATTTGTATTCTCCTTTCCTATTTTCTTCCCTTTTGCTTGTGGGTTCCCAAAGTCTCCATCTAAGAGGGCCTAATTCTTGGAGGCATTGAGCACTCCCATCTGAATCAATTTGTCTTGCTCCTAGATCAATGACTCTGCATATGCATCTAGAGAAGGAATTTTCCAATTTGGGATGGATACTCTTATAGAGTCGAATGTATATAAAAGGACTAAAAATTATAATCCAAGCTTACTTAGAATTGACAGCATGAGATGCTCATCCTTCCTCTCTATCGCACATTGCTCGTATTGCAAGAATATTAAATTGCAAGAATAGGGCTTTGTATTTCGAGAAGAACTGTTGAATTGTCTCAAAGTTGTTGGGATGGATTACAATGATCTCAGTATCCAGAATATGGCCTCTAATCTCATATTTTTTTCCAAACAATGATTCAAGCTTGTCCCATACTTCCTTCGAAGTTGTGAGTCCCTCAAGGTGGAACAACAACTCCCTGGAGATGTGGATGCACATGAAGTTGAAGGCTTCATATAGCCTATTTAGAAACTTGTATTTCTCAACATATTGTTGGGGCTCAACTTCTCTTTCCATTTTCATTGTAAACAAGCCTTTGTTGTGCAAGGCTATCTCCATATCTTCCATCCAATCAATGTAATTGAAGGGTGTAAGGGTTCTAGGTGATAAAGGAGTTGAATTCTCCATTTCACTATATGTTGATCAACAAATCTTCAAGAGCTACATAGGTACCTACAAAATCATTGCAAAAGAAAAATTAATTCGCAAACATTTGTCAGTTCAAACCTTTCCACCTTGACATGTGCACTTTTTAAGAGTTCGTCACAACTGCATAGACTTGTTTGGACAGAATCCAAAGAGAGCAATGCAATGATTCCAAGAATTATGTGGAAACTTAGCTGCATTTGATGCAAACATGGAGGTTTATGAGGTTTTTTGTTGGTATGAACATAGGCTCTTATACCATGTTAAATTTCATGAACCATAGATATAAAAGCCAAAATGAGAGCTATTTGAAAAGAAGTATGCAATGGAATTATCAAATCAATTTAAATTGAACAACAAATTTATTACATAAATGTCATAGAAATTAGATAAGTATTGCTCATATTATCATTACATCAATCTTCATTAATTAATCAATAATAAAATGGTCATATAATAAATATAATTCGAATAATTTGGATAAGATTTGATTTCACCAACTCAAATTGACTGGTTAGCTAACTAAGTGTGGAAATAATCACAGTTAGATCTCACTAGTTTAACTCCAGGCAACTAATTCAGTTCACAATCAGTTAGTTGATGAGGTAGGTGGACCAAAGGCACCACACTCCCTTAAATAATGGAAACTAGTGCTAGGATTACTAGAAGTGAACTAACTGGTGGTTATCATAGCATAACTGATCATGATGGACTACCTACCACATACAACTGAAGGTGACTGCTGGTGGCACTCAAAGTGGGTTCCTATAATGTATAGATTGATTCCTATGGATCTTGAACTTATGTAATCAGGTGCAGTAAGTGGAAAATGACCGTTAGGTGTGTCCCCCATGCACTAGCGGGTGATGGCGACCTCCTAATCTAGGAAAATTGAATCAAATAGACTATGTCGGTAAAAAGGGGATTGATTAATCCTAATAGAAATGAACCACAACTAGTAGTAGACATGTTACCTTTAAGACCCATTGCTATAACCTTGGACTCATCTCTGGATTCATATCCAATATGTTGGACTATGGATGCAATATTTTTCTTTCCTCTCTATTGATTATACCACCTCATCTCCATCTCCAAACGTGTCTTCCAACAATGCTCTGCGTCATGCCCATATCTTTTGCAATGCAAACATGAAAGCTTTGTATCCCATTTCTCCATGGTAGTTGTATGCTTTCTCTTCCCTTTGTGTTTTTCTTCTTTCAAATGGTTGGAGTTAGCCGACAAAAATTTACCAGAAGTATTATTTCCCTTGGGTTCAATATGTGTGGCTTGAGTACACACCTCATCCAAATTAGTAGGATTGAACATAAGAATTGTATGTCTTAAGTAACTATGTAATCCTCCTATGTATTTAAGAAGTGTATATTAAGTATAAATAGGTATTTCTAGAACTAAATCCCTTTTCCTAAACTCTTGTGTGTATTCTTTCACACTCTGACACTTACCTTGTCTGTAATTATGCTAGTGCATCATAACCCGCTACATATAACCTAATGAATACAACTACTTTTTTATCATTGAAGTAAACTCATACAATGAAGAAATAATTTTAACTTTAGTGATAAGGTCATCTTGAGTTTTTCTCTCCTTGTTTGTCAAATTATATGTTAATTTATATGCAACATTAAATTGTCATTCGAATAATTGTAGATTCAAAGGTACAAGCATAGAATGCGTAGGACTATAGCCTAACCTAGCCTAATTTAAATGCCTAATTGCCGAAAAACACGCTACACACAAATGAACATGAACTCAATTAGTTGGAAATAATCTAAAACTGCTGATTGAAAACAATCACGATAAAGCCATATCTCACGAAAAATGTGCAACTAAAATCAAAAGTACATGAAGCTAATTAAATTTTGAAATCTAAGTGCATGGATAAAATTAAAATTAAAACTAATTATAACAAAATTAAAATTTAAGTGCAAAAATAGTACAAAGTTGAAATAGAAGTACAGGAAATAAAAAAGAACTATAGGAAAACCAAACTAAAGCAAACTAGTTTTAACAAACACAATCAAAAGCAATCCAAATCCAAATTGCAAAAAAAAAACAATACTAAAGAATCTAAGTGCAAGTTGCTAGAAATTAAATGAAAGCAAAGGACTAACTCCCAACAAAACCCTCAATCAAATAAATTAAATCAAGCTAATGTGAAAATCTATAAATGAAAACAGAGTACCAACTTCTAATCACACTTTCAAACAAGTATGAAGTTAATAAAAATAACCACCCTATAAAACATTAAAACAACTCCTCTTGTTCCATTCAACTCAGTACTCAAGCTATTCTGAAAATTAAACCACCTAGGAGAATTTTTCAATCACTTCAAGTTTAAAGTAGAATTCCACAAACTCAATTTCAAACGAACGTTGATTGTTATATTGATGCTCAACAAAATGGAAACACAATTTTCTTCTCAAAATCCCAATTCGTTCTAACTAAAGAGTAATTTCACGTAATGTCAAGAATCGATGCTCTGTTTATGAGTATGATTCATATAATACGTTTGCACTATCCTTGTTCTTAGTATTTTTTTGTGTAATTCAGAACCTTGTTGTCATATAAATATGAATGATTTTAGTTCTGGGAATTCACATTTTTATAAATTTAAACTTGTGCCAAATCAATTTAGAACCTTTGACATTATGCCAAACGTTATTCTTTCTAACTCATGATAGGTATTTCTTTAAGAGATCAAGATGGTCCTCTTCTCTAATTTTTTTTTTATATAAAATCTGATCTCCGAGTTCACACTCAAAACGTCTAAAAGAAAACAAGATTACTCATGTAACATATATCACACCAGCAATGTAATAAAAATGATAAATCAAATTGAGTTGTTTGTGAAAGCAATTGATGGTTCATGTTTACACCCTCATTCATAAACATTTGTTGCTATGTTCCATCGGATTGTTTTGTATTGTAAATATTCAAGCTATAACCAGATATCTAATGCATCTAATGGTTTATACTATGCATTTTATTAGAAATTGCGGATGGAGAATGAATTATAACAGTTTCAAATGAAAATGGATTATAAAAGTTTGGGTATGGGAAGTGGTTAACCATTGAGTTTACTTAAATTCCTCATGAGATAAGCATTCTTAAACCATTTTTACCTCAAGTTTTACCTTTACTTTGATGTGCTTTTGCAAGCTGAAGTGGAGGATGCGCCAAAGAAATAATGAAAGTATGGAATGATGAAAGAGCTGAAAGGAATGTTGATCCAATATGAATTTTCTAAATGAGACTGAAATGAATGAACTTTGAATATTCTGAAAAGAAGAGCCTGAATATTCCTTCCTTCTCCCCCACACCTAAGGATTTGCATGTCCTCATGCAAACAAAGTGAGGAAGTGTGGATGCTGCTACTGAAACAGGGGAAAAAATTGCTGCAAACTTGTGGAGCTAAAAAAATAATATAGTCTTCAACCGCTACAAAACCATGGTACCATTCTTATCATGCGAATAAATGTGTTGATGTCGAGCATGAAAACAAATCATTGGATTACCGACCATTAAGGTATGTCATTAACCAACATGAATCAACTCATCGTTAATGATAATGAGTGCTAAAGTACCTTAGTGAATCTTGATAGGTACAAATGGATGTGTTGGAATCGAGTCACCTGCAAGATTCATCAATCAAGAGGCATTGATGAATCCCCAATGATTAACAACAAGGAAAATTTCTAGTGATGTATGCAGATCCCAAGGAACTATACAAAACTCAAGTTTTGGTTCCTAGGTAATTTGTTTATGTCGATGGGACAATACCATTGGAAGTTGGACCTTAATGAATTCCACATCATCCGCTATGAGTATAAAACATAATTACTTGAAAACTTACATGATTTTAAGAACCAATACAAACTTGCAGACTTTATTGGGAACTTTTCCTACCAGTTTCTTGGTTTTCAAGAAACTTTTCTGCCAAGTTGTGCGATACAAGTTGGGTTTCACAACAAAAATGATTTTTATCTTTACTATTTTATTTATTTACATCATCCTACTCTATTTTTTTACAAAAGAGAATCTCCTTCAAGTGTAGGATTACTTCCATTGCAACCATGCGCGTAACATGTTGGAAAATACATTCACACTCATGTCTAAAATATAAAATTTAATGTACATATGAGCATGAAAGACCAACAATTTCAAATAATATGATACCAAGAGTTATTGAAGAAGATGGTGGTGTATGTGATTATTGTTTTAGACCATTTCTCAATGTAGTCACGACGTCCTTGGTCCACATCTTCATTTATTCCACTCCACGTATTCTTTTCTTCATCCTTCTTGACTTCAAGTTCTAATGGATTCTCTCTATTAAATACAGTCCATGAGTCTTTAGTATCCTTGGTATATTGTGAAAAGTGATCAATGGAGGGTTCTCAATATTCTTGTAGGAACTGCTCATAGGACTTTGGTTATTCTATATATTTTGGAGAAAGACATAGATTCTTAACTGTTGTCAAAATGTGTTCCTCCCGAGAAGAAGAGATCCTAGTTGTCCCAAGCATTTAGGAGAGTTATTCTAAACTCACTATAATCTTTGAATCAACTTTCATGGTCAATGGGTCCTGTCTCACACATGGATTAGTACGGGGGGGTCTTACAGTACCCAAAATATAAAAAATACTTTAATGAAAAATGAAATGAAAACTAACTACATACTAAAATAAATTTTAAACAAACTAAAAAGAAATAATAGAAATAATTGCAGAATTGAAAATCACAACACATTTTGCAAAATAAAAAGAAAAAACGAGGCTTTGAGCAACCCCACGAAAGTGGACATGCAGGTTCTTACCTCTCATTTTACCATTTTATGTCCTCCCCCAAGTTGTCCCTATAACATAAAACTTGTGAAAGCAACTATGCTCTAATCCCTTTATCACCTCTTCGACAACTGCGCCAAAATGTTGGTGAAATTATAGGTTAATTAATATGAAACATTAAATTGTCATTATGTTGGGCTAGGAAAGAGCACAAGGAAGAAACAATAGCGTAAGTGCAGGAAGAAAAATCAAGCACACGACACAGTGAAGAAAGGTAAAGGAAGAAAAGGAAGCACAAAAGAGAGAAATCTATGATAAGGAGGAGTGCGATGAAGGAAAAATGAATCTAGTGGCCTGCAGAAAAGAAACAGCTAGAAAGCGATAGGTCAGGAAGATCATGTATGCTAAATTCGACGTAAGACAACGGATGACGCATATGTGAAGGAATATTTGTAAGTCAGGACGATAGTGCCTTGTGTCAATCTATGATAGCTTGTAACTTTTTTTTACGCCTGATCACGACTTGTAAGCCTATGACAGCTTGTAACCATTTTTTACGGCTGATTACGACCTATAACAGACACACTTCATGGAGTCAACCCTGCATGGTATTGTAGAATTTATAAATAGGAGAAACCCATTTTGTATAAGGGTTATAAAATAATTGAAGATCTAAGAGAAAGTTAAATAGTAGAGTCGTTGAAGGTTGTTCAGCTATGGAACCCATTTTGCAAAAGGGTTTCTGAATAGTAGGAGTAAATCTGTAGTTGAGTGCACAGATAGTAGAGTAGAAGAGTCGATCCAAGCTATGTGTGGATCATTAGAATTTGTTAGAAGAGAATCATAACAAAACCAGAGAGCATGAGAGAGGGAAAGATTCTGAGCCAAAAGAACATGTCTCAAATAGTCTCTAGTCAAGTTGCAGACTGAAAGGTGTATATATTTCTCATGCCAGATGAAGAGCACCTGTGTATTTTTCTTGGTTGGGTTTCCACATTACATCTTGTGTCGAATGAATGTGCTTGTTGAATGTTTGTGGGTTATTTTGTATTGTTTCTGTTTATTGCTTAAGTGAATGTCACAATATTGATAAAGTAGTTGAGTGAATGAATGGCTAAAGCATCGTCAAAGCATTCTGTATTATTTCACGTTCAAATATTGTTAAGTTGTAATACAATTGCGCCACTGTCATTTCTTGTTAAGGAATAATCTGCATCGCACAATTGTGCTGCTGTTGTAGACTAAGGAAGATAGAATGTGTAATAACATTGACAGTATTTTATATCCTTTCAAGTTCTTTTGTTGATAAGTTTTTAAGGGAAAGGTCGTGTCACACGTTGGTTGTGTCGCATTGTTGCGTCACTGTCGATTTAGGAAAAGACTACAGCCTTCCAACTCTGTCGAGCTCCTTTGTTGTGCGCCAGGGAACTGTAATCCCTCGCCGAACTGTGGAAACATGGTTCTAGCAGTTACACATTAAGATATCTCAAGTGATACTGTGGCTGCATTGCAGGTATTGTCGAGTGAGATTTATTTATCGGGATGATATATTTGAGTGTTTTGTTGGTTTTGTGGGTCTGTTGAACCTAGGTCGCGAGAGTGAGGAAACATATCTAACAAATGGTTCTATTGTTGGGACCCTTAATCATTTGAGTTGAGGGAAATGTTGTGACATCCGAAAAAGAAGGAAATGGAGGATTGGATGGAGTCTAAGACATTAGCATTTGCGCAAGAGGAGAGTGCAAGATTGTGGTTGACCATAGAAAACTGGCTGGACCGATACCTGTACATAGATATTCATGAAATATTATTTGCAAAGTTTCCTATTATGCTGCATGAGTGGTTGTTAAGATTGGAAACTCAACAGACAAACTTTCAGAGAAGAGAAGTAGTCGAGTGGAGTGCTCAGCTGATCCATGAGTTAACTAGTGTAAGTAACCCCATCTCTAGAGCTATTAGTTTTTGGGTTGACTATATTTTGCAAGGATATATTACCGAGTTTGCAGCTGAGACAATAAACTCGTATAGCGAGGCAGAAACAAATATTTTCCAAGGACCCAAAAGGAGGTACTTGTTATCTATAAATAGATGGATAAAGATGCTCATCTATGAGAAGGGAATTTTGCAGTTGAGCAGTTGAGTCACATATCCAGGAAAAAAGATATGTCACAGAAGACCTGTAGAGAGAATGATAAATAGTGAGCTAAGATGTTCCCAAGAAGTACAAAACCTAAACTAGAAGTTGGATGTCTAAGGAGTGGAAGGAGATTCCAGTTAGGAAAAAGAAGAAAGATGATAGGAGGTAGATGAAATCTCAGTCTGTTCGAAAAAAGGGAGTACAAGTTTGAATCACATCTAGACGAGGGGTCTTGTGATGAAGAGGAAGAATATAGCCCCATTTCTGAAGGAGTAGAAGAGTCAAAAGAATCTATAGAGACACCAAGATTAGAACGCAACTATACCATACCAGGAGCATCGCCAAAGGTAAGGTCTATAGCCTCATC
Source organism: Pseudotsuga menziesii (assembly GCA_001517045.1). NCBI lineage: Eukaryota > Viridiplantae > Streptophyta > Pinopsida > Pinales > Pinaceae > Pseudotsuga > Pseudotsuga menziesii. Next base: position 199,769 of record LPNX010234012.1, on the reverse strand, counting down.
TCCTGAAAGAACTGTCAATACTAGTACTATTAGTATGCAAGGAAGTCCACCTTCATTAAATTTTTGATTAAACATCCCCGACGCCAACTCAATAGATGGGGCAGATATTAGGTTATGCACATTCAATGGGAATGACATAGAATATCCACAACAACATTGGTTCCTCTGTGAAGCTATTTGAATAGTTCACCAAGTTCAAAATCAGGACATAAGGAAAGCACAGATGATTACGACTCTGCGAGGTCATGCACTAGACTGGTTTATGAAGTTTTTCATGGTACTAGCAGGAGATCCACATAAGATCCTTGATGATATCTGACTCGTCATGATTTGTTAATTTAGAAAACCTAAAGCTGAGTCGTAGTGTATCATTGAAATCAAGGAGATAAAACAGTCACCGATGGAGTTTGTATGGGAGTTTGACCATCATTTTAAAACTATGATGGCCAAAGTAAGTTTCCAAATGTCAGATGTACAAAACAAAGAATGGTTTATTGTTTGGCATTGTTACCACACATCCAAGCCCCTTTGATGCAACAAAATATTGTGTCGTAGAATGAAGCACTAAAAATAGTGATGAAACTTGTATCCTCACTGATCAAAGATGGTGGCAAAGGAATGATGCAGATTTAGTCGCACTTGGCTAATCAGATGGTACAGCTTCAGGATATTAAGAATGGGAAAGAAATATTGGAGGATTTATGGTGTACAATATGTAGAACCGATCGAAACCACAAGGATGATTGTCCGATGTACATGAACTATATCTCATCGGGTGCGCCTAATCCATTGAGTACCCAAGGAATACCCTGGTGCTGAATATTCGATACTAGAGGACATCAAAATGAGGACTGTCTGTACCTATAGAAGATTGTAAGTACTCCATCCAACATTTTCTATAAATTTTGTAAGTCAGTAGGACGTATGATGAGAAAAATTGCAGAGCATATCAACTCTTAAAGGAGAATACAATAGACACCTACTTAATGAAGAATGACAGACAAATTCAGGTTGAACAGGTGCACGCACACTACCATCTTGTGCATTATCCATAATAACAGCCTCAATACTTGCGGAATTAGTATCCACCACAACAAAAACACCCTCATGGTAGGGGGTTGGAAATTTCATAGGTAGAGGAGTAGGATTTGATAGAGGAAGAGGTCAAATTGTATGCTATAACTGTGGACAGCCGACCCATTATGCTATAGAGTTCCATGAACCTTCCTAGACATGTTCATATTGCAAAGCGCAGGATCATAACATGGAACAATGTCCCTAGTTGATTGCAAAGTGGGAAGCTCAAACTGTCAACCTCAGCCAAGAGAATCCCAAACCAAATGATAAATTGAATGTTAAAATGATTGGTGCTGAGCTAAGAGAACCAAGTGTTGTTGTTGTAACACAAGGAGGTGATGCGATTAGAGCCAATCAAAATATACCATAGGGACAACCAGAGAGGCCACCTGCAATGCAAAAGAAAGTGCAATTTGACATTTAAAAACAAAATCAAGTATGTTTAGATGTGCGGCCAGGGTTTGTGGATACAGAACAACCGTCGACCTCAACCGAAGTCAAGGAAATGCCTGAAATATTTCAACAGCTATTCCAGAAATAGATTCCAAACAAGGTTAGTAAGCTCAAGTTGTTTTTGTCAAGTTTCTTAGAGCTAATCCATGATAAAGATGTTGTCACAGAATTTCAAGTGCTTATAGAAGAAACCCCATCGCTACCTCAAAGAAGAGTTAACCATGTTGAAAATAAATTCCAAACTGAGTGTGTGTTGAATGAATTCATAGTTAGTGTATTACGAAATGGATTACATTCTCCAAGATCTGGGGTCGGACGTCAATATTTTGACGCGACAAACTTGGGAGAGCATGTGAAAGCCGCGTTTGGAGTGCTTCACTGTCCAGTATAGGTTTGTGAATCAGGCGAAGGTCCTACCGATCGGTAGGTTAAGTCAAGTTCCTGTCAACATTGAGGGGTTGCGTACATTTGTAGATTTTAAAGTTATCAACATTGTCAACGACACGAACCCATATCTCGTGCTTCTGGGGATAGATTGGGAAATAGATAATCAGACAATTATAAACTTTAAGAAAGGAATCCTCTCATTCGAGGATAAAAAAATGAGGGTATTTTCTCCTATTGACCCAATTAAGGGGAAAAGATATGTCGAACCAGTCTATAGTGAAGGATAGGGTGATTATTTGGACCAGATTTACAATGTCATTTCCTTAAAAGAGGACTACACAAATCCTACAATGGATGAGAACTTGAGCTGGAGGAGTACTAGCTCATGCACATCATATTTAGGAGAGGCATTGGAGAATTAGAAAAAAAGACTTCATGAAGTATCTATGAGGAGATGCTCCATGATTACTAAGTTTGTTTGGTAGGTGGATACTCACTCAAGGGATTTACCCACATATGAGGGATTACCTAATATCGCGACCTTTCTATGTGAGTTTTAAGGACTAGTAATAGAACCATAGCGGTTGTCCGCATTAGACTATGTGCTAAAATCTACGCCTGCTATATGGTGGGGTATGCATAAGTGATCTAGATCTGAATGGCCATAATGCAAAATATTTCTGGAAGTCATATTCGATGAAGAAGTCATAGTTTTGAGTCATAAGTACACAGGGTTATCAAACCCTTTAGAACACCTCAATCAGTGTCGCACGACATTTGCAGAATACCCATGATAGGAATGGGTCCATCATTTCATACACACATTGGAAATGACAGCTAGGAGATGGTACACATCCATGGAGTTACAACAAGGAACTCGGGATTGGGACCAGGCGGTTAAACAATTCACACACACCTTTGCATTTGTTGATGAGTAAACGACAGTCGATGCTGCGCTTCAAATGATGAAGGAGAAAATATTTCATGAAATCCCTATTGAAGTGGTGAATTCCCACCAGTGCAGCGTGACCATACAACCATGGATGGCTTGTTACAATCTAGTCGGAGAACCAGATGATGATCCTACCCACCTTAAAATACCAGAGTCGGAGGGTATGCGCAAGGTGGAAGGAAGTGATATTTCTAGTGAACAATTCCTTAAGCCGCTCAAAATTAAGAAAGTTAACATTAGTTCGCCAAAAAAACCGAAGTTTTCCAATATACGAGATTATTGGGATGATGAAACAGTAGCAAAGATCACATACCTGCTGCATGAATTTCAGGATCTGTTCCGATCCAACTTCTTGGAGATGAAGGGAATAGTAGGAGATCCGAGCGAGATGCAAATGCCACTGAAACTAGATGTAAAACCAGTTAAACAACGACCTTATAGGTTGAATCCAAGGTATAAAGAGAAGGTGAAAACTAAGTTAGATGGAATGTTAGATGCAAGAATCATTGAACCCGTTGAAGAATCAGAATGGATCAGTCTGTGATTCAGCATAAGAAGACAACAAGTGAAGTTAGGATCTGTGTCGACTTGAGAAAACTGAACAATGCATGCTTGCATGATCCATTCCCAACACCATTCACAAATGAAGTACTTGAAAGTGTTGGAGGAAAGGAAATGTATTCATTTAACAACAAATTTTCTGGTTATCACCAAGTCAGAATAGCGAAGGAGGATTGACACAAAATGACCTTTGTCATAGAATGGGGCTTCTATCAGTATACGATAATGCCCTTTGGACTCAAGAATGCTCCTGCTATTTTTTCTAGAATAATAGTTTCTGCTTTTAAATATTTCATACATAATTTTCTTGAATTCTACTTTCATTATTGGACTATGTTTGTTCTAGTAAGGGACCATATTGAGAGTCTGTGCATGATGCTGGAGCATTGTCACTAGTATCAGATCGCGCTTAATTCCAAGAAATGTATTTTTTGCACACCATTTGGTGTATTGTTAGGACATGTTGTGTGTCGCGACAAAATTTTGGTCAAACCAGCGAAAGTTGTGATTATCCTTGACTTACCACCACCTACATCAGTCACGCAACTCAACTCAGTGCTAGGACACATAGGTTATTATATAAAATTTATCAGGGGACATTCAGAGATAACTGCACCTATGAAGAAAATTTTGAAAAAAGATGCAAAGTTCCAATGGACAAAATCTTGTCAAGAAAGTTTAGAAAAGTTAAAGAGCAAGATGGACACTGAACCAATATTGGTATTTCCAAACTAGAAGAAGCAGTTCATGTTCATTTCGATGCATCGTCTGTCATGCTCGACATAGTTCTGATGCAACCAGGTGAGGGTGCCATTGACCACCCTATTTATTTTTCCAATAGAAAAATGTTGAGGACAGAGAAAAAATACACTACGACCAAAAGAGAAGGACTCGCCATGGTATATGCATTGCAGAAATTCCGACACTATTTGTTGGGTGGCATTTTAAAATGTACACTGATCATTCGACATTAAAATACCTAGTCAACAAGCCAGTGTTGGGGGGGGGGGAGATATGTCAATGGCTCCTCCTCTTTCAAGACTTTGATTTCTAGGTCATTGTTAAACATAGTCGACTGAATGTGGGGCTTGATCACTTATCAAGGATAGAAAGTAGTGAAGAACCAACTAGCCTAGAGGATAACTTGCCTGATGCGCAACTGTTTGTGGACACCATGGTTGATAAAAAGTTTCAGGCTATCATTCACCTCTTGAGTACAGGTTATGCGCCTAAAGGGTTCACCAATGCATAGAAGAAACAATTGGTCGTCAAAGCCACTAATTTTACGTTGATAATTAGATAACTATACAAGATGGGCCCTGATGCAATATTACGTCAGCGTGTTTTCGAACATGAACGACATTGGATGAGTGAAGCACATGCCAGTGTTGCAAGAGGACACTAATCTAGAAAGGAAACCGTGTGCAAGATATTGCAAGCTGGATTATGGTGGCCAAATATAGATATGGATACTAATCTCTTTTGCTGAAGTTGTGATGTTTTTCAAAGAACTGGAAAACTGTCGAGACGCGACGAAATGTCGTTCGCCCCATAGATAACCCTCCAAGGATTTGATAAATGGGTTGTTTATTTTGTTGGTCCTATCAATTTGCCAGGGAAAAGGACTGACACACCCTATGTTATCACAGTGGAAGATTACTTAACTAGATGGAAGGAAGCAACACCTATTAAATATTGTACTGCTGTGACTATGACAAAGTTTTATTTGAAAATTTGGTGACAATATTTGGCCGCCCGAAAATTCTTCTAAGTGACCAAGGTACGCATTTTGTTAACAAAATAATTGATGAGCTTACTGCAGATTTCCAGATTCAACGTAGGAAAACAAAACCCTATCATCCTCAGGAGAATGGAATGGTTGAAGCATTCAATACGATTCTGGAAAATGCATTAACCAAAGTATGCAATGCGCACAGAGATGATTGGGATCAAAAAGTTTCAGTTGTGCTATGGTCATATCACACAACTTGCAAAAGATTAACAGGACGCTCCATTTAGACTGGTGTATGGAACAAAATTTGTTGTGCCAATGGAATATATTATGTTGAGCCTAAGAATTGTTGCGCTAACAAAAATGACCGATGTAGATGTTGTCGAGCAAAGATTGTTGTAGCTCATTCAAATGGAGGAGGAAAGTTTCATCGTAGGGTTTCATTAATACATAGAAAAGAAAATACAAAAAGCATGGCATGATCACCATATTAATACTAATCATTTTGAAGTTGGAGGACTTTTTTTGATGTACAATAACAAATTTTTGAAGCATCGAGGAAAATTGAAGACACATTGGCTAGGGCCATATGTGATCGCGCACATCACTGATGTGGGCACAACAAAATTACATAATCTATATCAACACCGGTTGCAGGAATGATAAATGGAACCCCGTTGAAGTCTTACCATGATGGCTACAACACGACTGGGTAGGAAAGAGAACACTTCAAAAAAAAAAGAGAGAAAAGAAAGAAAAAGAGAAAAGGAAATTGTTATGTTGCATGTCTACAATGTGAATATGAAAATCCCACAATAAAAGTGGGAATGAAATTTAGTATCCATTAAATCATGGATACCCAAAAATATTTAGGAGGTTATGACAGCGAAGCTTCATTAACTTGACAAGTCCGAGGAAAATGGAGGCGTTCTTTTTGGTCCCATCCGTCATCCTCGCCATAACTGTCCTGATAGGTAAAGATCAGAGTTCAAGCGTGCGAAGTAAATTTTGGAATGTGTCGAATGAAAATCCCATGTGATCGACGAGACAAATCTATGCCATCGAATGATTGCATGCAAGAGGAATGCCTGTGTATAAATATGCAACTTCATTGTCAAGATTCATTTTACTTGCATAGAGAGAAGAGCGCACCAGTGTCTGCAACTGTGAAGAGCCGAAGGTGATTGCTATTTCGATTTCCAGTACCAGTGAATAATCTGACATTACCAGCGCATCACCTTTCCTGATAATTAAAGAATTTATATTGTCAGAAGCACCAGCTTTACATCTGCGACAGTATGTCCCGAAAGGATTATCAAGTGTAGAACTTCTAGGAAGATCAGGGCCCTGGGTAAGGGAGCGTAAGTTTACAAAGAAGCGAAAGTTTTCCAAGGAAATGCCATCCCCACCACTGAGAAGAGACAACAATTCTACCCTATATGAGAGGAATATGTTACCACAATACGTTCCACCAAGATGAATAGAGGCACCAGAAGTAAATCTTTCGATGAAAGCACGCTCTTCCCTAGTTGCACCGAAGATCCCTACTGGATTTCATATGCTAAAAGATATCCTACCAAAGCTAGCGCGACTGAAATTCAAAGATAATGATACACACAAGCATGCGAACCTGGAAATAAGCAAGTACATGGTCACTCTTCCAAATGTACCACCCGCTCCACAGCTTGTAGTTCCAATGGAGTGGGCTTGAGGTATAGAACGCGTGGTCCTAGTTAAATTTTTGCATATGCCACATTTTGGTTGAAGTAAATAAGTGAGCACATATGTGCACTAGCTCCTGGTCTGCTTCCATCGATGCTTTTTGTGGCTTGATAGACCATATTTTGTCAATGTCGAGCTAATTGCATTGATCACGGGTCTCCCGCATGTAGGAGTCAACCCTACACCATATCTGCACAAGGATAGGGATACAAGAAAGATGAAGGAAAGTATGACCTCACGCGTGCAAATAGAGGCTCTCTCATTTCCTCTATAACAGACAATATAGTGAGGTTCACTGCAAAAGTTTTATCTTGTAATATGTTGCACAAGATGTGACACACTGAGTGCACTACGGGGACAGTTGAATTCGCTGAGGTTTGCACTAAAGGCGTGGTGATCAATTGGTTCCAATATCTATTGAACGAGCTGCTATCAAATGCACCGCAAGAACAGGAAGAAGCTAAAACAAAATTCCATTACTTTTGGTTTCTCATATTGATTTCTTTCCCAGTTTGGTTTGACCCACTAGACTTCTAGCCACTGGACTTCCCAGTGCTATGTCAACGTGTGAAGTATCAGAACCTGTGGTTTAGTAAGGAAGATAAGATATGAAAAAAGGATAACAACATAGAGTTATTTCTGCATGAGGATGCATTAAGAGAAGTAGTGCGACACCAACAGATACTGCTCGCTGCGACAGTCCAAAGATATGGGACTTTTATAAATTTCGAAGCTGGTATCCATAGTATCATCCTGCAGCCGCGGCAAGAACCGAAGAAACAAGCATAGCCAACACACTTCATGATTGCTGACTAGGATGTTGAAAATGTCATCCAAGACTGGCCTCAAGAATGGTGCATCCCAGTCCATGAGGAGATGTACCAAGATAATGGTGGTGGTAGCGCGCAAGAAAACCAATCGCAGGATTCAGACAAATAAGACGAAGACAATGATGATGACTCTTATAAAGATCATTAATTAGACACGCCGACTGATGAGGATGTGAAAAAAAAAAGAACGGGAAAAGGATCAGCATGAGCCGTAGCACAAAAAGATGAAAGCTGACAAAATGGCTAATACAATCAGCTTAGAGGAGGAAGACATCATCCTGATCGCAGACGTAGTTGCAAAAGTACCGTAGACCACCCTCTAGAGAATAAGTAGCAAATAGACACACTTAACAAAAAAAATCACAGCACATGTTAATAAACTTACTAAATCTATCTATGAAGTATGGGGCACGGTTAAAGCTGAGACGCACACAGATGACCCTATGGATACACTTGAGATGCCCCTACTATTGTCACCACTCAAGGTGGAGCTAGTCGTGCATGTGATGGAGATAGGGATGAAAGAATTCGATGATGTTTCCCATGAGTTGGGGACATTGTCTATTAATTTCTCCAAACTAACAATGGCCGACGTATATGTTGTTCAACATGATGCCATGGTGGAGACCATAATTTGAGAGAGTGCCCTTACATATCAGGAACAGAAAGCAACAAGGAAGGCATAGAAGTGCAAGTCTCTCCTTAGGAAAAAGGAGCAAGAGATCAAGGTGCAAGAACAAAGAAGGCTTACATCGAATGAATCCATTAGCAGTGTAGTAGCAGAATTTCCAATGGAAGAAGGCCAAGAAGAAACAGATGCAGCCACCAAGATAGCCCGATTATCCAGAATTGTGGCAGACCTAAAGAAGAAGGTGGAAGAGCTTAAAGCGCAGCAAATACCAAGTACACCTCCTAAGGTGCTATAAGTGTGCAAGAAAAAAACAGCTAAAGTTCTTGATTGAATTAAGTAAGGAGAGAAGCTCTATACTGAAGAAATCTACGCAATCTCTATGACTTGGGAATTTCTCCTAGAAGATGAAATAGTGGCAAAATTTGTAGAGGACGTGTGCCAAACTAAGCTAAAAATAACAACGATTAAGGAAGACATGAAGAAGCTACCTGTCGAAGAAAAGATCGCAAAGGTATGAAGCTGAAACAACTGCAACAACAAGTAAAAAATATGCGCAACAAGGACCAGAGTAGAAATGAAGAAGTTACAACACACCAATCAGAAGCCGAACGAGTTACATGGCTCCTTCAACCTATACAATAGAATCTCATACACATAACTCAGCCGCTGGAAGATGTACCATTGGACAAGCAGAGGAGGTGCTACCAAAAGTTTCCCAAGTAGAAGGAATTCTCAAATAATTTTAGGCTAAGGTCAGAACCATGCTAGAACAACCATCTGAACCATAAACCTTCTTAGTGGCTCGGGATGGTCCACATATGAGTGTTGGGGGGTTGTTAGGCTAGAAAAGAGCACAATGAAGAAAGATAAGTGGAAGCATAGGAAAAACGAGAAGCACAAGCGCAGGAAGAAAAAGCAAGCACGCAACGCAATGAAGAAAGGTAAAGGAAGGAAAGGAAGCGCAGAAGAGAGAAAACTATGACAAGGAGGAGTGCGACGAAGGAAAAGAGAATCTATTGGCGTGCAAAAAACCAATGGATATAAAGAAACAAGTCAGGAATATCGTGGCTTCTAAATTCAGCGTAAGCTAGGAGACAATGCACGTACGAAGGAATATTGTAAGTCAGTTCGATATCACCTTGTGGCAGTTTATGATAGCCTGTAACCATTTTTATGGCTGGTTACGACCTGTAACAGATACACTGTATGGAGTTGACCCTGCGTGGTATTGTAGAATTTCTAAATAGGAGAAAACCATTTTGTATAAGTGTTAGAAAATAATTGAAGATCAGAGAGCAAGTTATATAGTAGAGACGTTGAAGGCTGTTGAGCCATAGAACCCGTTTTGCAGAAGGGTTGCCAAATAGTAGGAGTCAATTTGTTGTTGAGTGTGCAGATAGTAGATTAGAAGATTTGATCCAGGATGTGTGCGTATCAGTAGAAGTAGTAGGAATAAAAGCATAATAAAACCAGAGAGCATGAGAGAGAGAAAGAGTCTAAGCCAAAAATACATATCTCAAATAGTTTACAGTTAAGTCGGAGAAGAAAAGGTGCATATATTTCTCATCCTAGATGAAAAGAACCTTTGTGGTTTTTAGTAGTTGGGTTTCCACGTTACATATTTTATCTAATGAATGTGCTTATTAAATGTTTGTGGGTTATTTTGTATTGTTTATGTTTATTCCTTAAGTGAATATCACAGTATTGATAAATTAGTGGAATGAATGAATGAATAAAGAATATTCGAAGAATTCTATATTATTTCATGTTCAAATACTGTTAAGTTGTAATACAGTCGCACTACTGTCATTTATTGTAAAGGAATAATCTACGTTGCACAGTTGCACCGCTATCGCAAACTAAGGCAGATAGAATGCGCAGTAACATTGACAATATTTTATATCGTTTCAAGTTCTTTTGTTGATAAGTTGTTAAGGGAAAGGTTTTGTTGCATGTTGGTTGTGTCACACTATTGCCCCACTCTCGAGTTAGGAAAAGACTCCAACCTTTCAACTATGTCAAGATCCTTGGTTGTGCATCGGGGAACTGTAATCCCTCGTCGAAATGTGGAAACATGGTTCTGGCAGTTACACATTAAGATATCTTGGGTGAGACTGTTCCTTGTCGCAAGTGTTTTCGATTGAGATTGCTCTGTCGGGACAATATCTTTGGTTTTTTCGTTAGTTTTGTGGGTCCATTGAACCCAGGTCGCGAGAGTGAGGAAAAGTAGCCAACACATTCAAAGAAATGTAGATTTAAAGGTGGAAGCACGGAATGCACAGGATGAGAGCCTAACCTAGCCTAATGTAAATGCCTAATTGGAGGCAAAGACACTACAAGAAAATGAGCATGAACTGAATTAATTGGAAATAATCGAACACCTCCAATTGAAAACCAATTACGGTAAAGCCATATCTCACAAAAAATGTGCAACTAAAATCAAAAGTATAGGAAGATAATTAAATTACGATATCTAAGTGCAGGGATAAAATTAAAATTAAAACTAATTATAACAAAATTGAAATTGAACTACAAAAATAGAACATGGTTGAAATAAAAGTATAGGAAATAAAAAGAAACTATAGGAAAACCAAGTAAAAGCAAACTAGTTTTAACAAACATAATAAAAAGCAATCCAAATCCAAATTGAAAAAACAATCAACACTAAAGAATCTAAGTGCAAGCTGTTGGCATAAACATTTGATAAATATCACACCAGCAATGTAATAAAAATGTAACATATATCACACCAGCAATGTAATAAAAATGATAAATCAAATTGAGTTGTTTGTGAAAGCAATTGATTTACACCCTCGTTCATAAACATTTGTTGCTATGTTCCATCAGATTCTTTTGTATTGTAAATATTCAAGCTATAACCAGATATCTAATGCATCTAATGGTTTATACTATGCGATAGATGTAATCAATTTAACACCACAAAATGCCCCTACAACAAATCTGATTTTTATATTGTTTGTAATCAAGATCTTAGTGAAACTACAAAATAATCCACAATGCAATTGGTGAATTTAACTAAGAAATCATAGATAGTAAATATTTAAATTAAACACACACAAATTAAATTAATGCAATCCAAAACTTAACTAAACTAGAAAAGGAATTAATGCAGTTTTTTACACCTGGTTGGTGGGCCCGAGCCAATAGGGTGCGCACACTGGTGAAGATCAGGAACTAAGTGCATTGAGAAAAAAAATTGAATTCAATACTCAAGAAGTCTTCATTCATATAGCAATGATCACTACATTGAATGAAAATAGTTAACACAGCTTTCAATAACAATAATATTATTCATATCATTATGATCCTCCTCATTCAGAAAAACATCCACAAATTCATTCAAGTTAACAAGTCATTTTTGGCAGAGTCTCTCCGTATGTTCTGAAATTTGCAAAATGTCTTGCAATCTAGCTAAATACTGTTATGTACCACAATGTTTATTTACATTCTCATGGCCTAATCAGAGTATGATGAATTTTATTGGGAATTGCGGATGCAGAATGAATTATAACAGTTTCTAATGAAAATGGATTATAAAAGTTTGGGTATGGGAAGTGGTTAAACATTGAGTTTACTTAAATTCCTCATGAGATAAACATTCTTAAACCATTTTTACCTCAAGTTTTACCTTTACTTTTATGTGCTTTTGCAAGCTGAAGTGGAGGATGCACCAAAGAAATAATGAAAGTGTGGAATGATGAAAGAGCTGAAAGGAATGTTGATCCAATATGAATTTTCTAAATGAGACTGAAATGAATGAACTTTGAATATTCTGAAAAGAAAAGCCTGAATATTCCTTCCTTCTCCCCCACACCTAAGGATTTGCATGTCCTCATGCAAACAAAGTGAGGAAGTGTGGATGCTGCTACTGAAATAGGGAAAAAAATTGCTGCAAACTTGTGGAGCCAAAAAATCATATAGTCTTCAACCGCTACAAAACCATGGTACCATTCTTATCATGCGAATAAATGTGTTGATGTCGAGCATGAAAACAAATCATTGGATTACCGACCATTAAGGTATGTCATTAACCAACATGAATCAACTCATCATTAATGATAATGAGTGCTAAAGTACCTTAGTGAATCTTGATAGGTACAAATGGATGTGTTGGAATCGAGTCACCTGGAAGATTCATCAATCAAGAGGCATTGATGAATCCCCAATGATTAACAACAAGGAAAAATTCTAGTGCTAGATAATTTGTTTATGTCGATGGGACAATACCATTGGAAGTTGGACCTTAATGGATTCCACATCATCCGCTATGAGTATAAAACATAATTACTAGAAAACTTACATGATTTTAAGAACCAATACAAACTTGCAGACTTTATTGGGAACTTTTCCTACTAGTTTCTTGGTTTTCATGAAACTTTTCTGCCAAGTTGTGTGATACAAGTTGGGTTTCACAACAAAAATGATTTTTATCTTTACTATTTTATTTATTTACGTTATCCTACTCTATTTTTTAACAAAAGAGAATCTCCTTCAAGTGTAGGATTACTTCCATTGCAACCATGTGCGTAACATGTTGGAAAATACATTCACACTCATATCTAAAATATAAAATTTAATGTACATATGAGCATGAAAGACCAGCAATTTCAAATAATATGATACCAAGAGTTATTGAAGAAGATGGTGGTGTATATGATTATTGTTTTAGACCATTTCTCAATCTAGTCACGACGTCCTTGGTCCACATCTTCATTTATTCCACTCCATGTATTCTTTTCTTTATCCTTCTTGACTTCAAGTTCTAATGAATTCTCTCTATTAAATACGGTCCATGATTCTTCAGTATCCTTGCTATATTGTGAAAAGTGATAAATGGAGGGTTGTCAATATTCTTGTAGGAATTGCTCATAGGACTTTGGTTATTCTATATATTTTGGAGAAGGACATAGATTCTTAACTGTTGTCAAAATGTGTTCCTCCCGAGAAGAAGAGATCCTAGTTTTTCCAAGAATTTAGGAGAGTTATTCTAAACTCACTATCATTTTTAAATCCACTTTGATGGTCAATGGGTCCTGTCTCACACATGGATTAGTGCAGGGGGGTCTTACAATACCCAAAATATAAAAAAATACTTTAATAAAAAATGAAATGAAAACTAACTACATACTAAAATAAATTTTAAACAAACTAAAAAGAAATAATAGAAATAATTGTAGAATTGAAAATAACAACACAGTTTGCAAAATAGAAAGAAAAAATGAGGCTTTGAGCAACCCCATGAAAGTGGACATGCAGGTTCTTACCTCTCATTTTACCATTTTATGTCCTCCCCCAAGTTGTCCTTGTAACATAAAACATAAAACTTGTGAAAGAAACTATGGTCTAATCCCTTTATCACCTCCCCGGCAATGGTGCCAAAATGTTGGTGAAATTATAGGTTAATTAATATGAAACATTAAATTGTCATTATGTTGGGCTAGGAAAGCGCACAAGGAAGAAATAGTAGCACAAGCGTAGGAAGAAAAATCAAGAACGCGACAGAGTGAAGAAAGGTAAAGGAAAAAAAGGAAGCACAGAAGATAGAAATCTATGACAATGAGGAGTGCAATGAAGGAAAAGTGAATCTAGCGATGTACAGAAAAGCAACAGCTAGAAAGAGATAGTTCAAGAAGATCATGTATGCTAAATTCGACGTAAGACAGCAGACGATGCATGTATGAAGGAATATTTGTAAGTCAGGATGATAGTGCCTTGTGTCAGTCTATGACAGCTTGTAACTATTTTTTACAGCTGATTATGACTTGTAAGCCTATGACAGCTTGTAACCATTTTTTACGGCTAATTACGACCTTTAACAAACACACTTTATGGAGTCAACCTTGCGTAGTCTTGTAGAATTTATAAATAGGAGAAACCCATTTTGTATAAGGGTTATAAAATAATTGAGGATATGAGAGAAATTTAGATAGTAGAGTCGTTGAAGGCTGTTCAGCTGTGGAACCCATTTTGCAGAAGGGTTTCTGAATAGTAGGAGTAAATCTGTAGCTGAGTGCAGAGATAGTAGAGTAGAAGAGTCGATCTAGGCTGTGTGTGGATCATTAGAATTTGTTAGAAGAAAATCGTAATATAACTAGAGAGCATGAGAGTGAGAAAGAGTCTGAGCCAAAAGAACATATCTCAAACAGTCTGTAGTCAAGTTGTAGATTGAAAGGTGTATATATTTCACATGCCAGATGAAGAGCACCTTTGTAGTTTTTCTTGGTTGGGTTTCCACATTACATCTTGTGTTGAATGAATGTGCTTGTTGAATATTTATGGGTTATTTTGTATTGTTTCTATTTATTGCTCAAGTGAATGTCACAATATTGATAAAGTGGTTGAGTGAATGAATGACTAAAGCATCGTCGAAGCATTATGTATTATTTCACGTTCAAATATTTTTAAGTTGTAATACAATTGCACTGCTGTCATTTATTGTTAAGGAATAATATGCATCGCACAATTTTGTTGTTGTCGCAGACTAAGGCAGATAGAATGTGTAGTAACATTGACAGTATTTTATATCATTTCAAGTTCTTTTGTGGATAAGTTGTTAAGGGAAAGGTTGTGTCGCACGTTGGTTGTGTCGCATTGTTGTGTCACTGTCAATTTAGGAAAAGACTCCAACCTCCCAACTTTGTGTTCTTAACCCAATTGGCACTTCTCCATCCGAGTGCTGACACTTAACTTGTTGGCACACAAAAGGACATTTATGGATTGAAGGTTTCCTAAAACACTATATATGGGCATGTTATGAAATACATTCACTATCCATCCAGCTTGCCATTTTTACATTTTCATATGTCAATTGTTGTACACAACTTTTCCTATAAGCAACCCGTGTACATACATGAATTTTCCTACAGCATATCGTGTATAGTACGCGAGTATTTTCATTGCAACCCACGTATAGATCTGTATGTGTGTTTCCCTTATAGCAACTCACGTGTCATACGCGGGTTTCCAGTATCAATACTCGTGTACGCCTTCCTTTGACATTAAAAATAATAAATCGTGATTAATGGATATGTTAATCCCTAATCAATAACTATCTTAATTGTCTCAACCTCCTCAACCTTTGAAACTACTCTATTTCACTAAGTATAAATAGAGGCCTTGGGGAGGGCATTAATCAATCATACTTGGAGAGAAAAGTTATGCTGGTGGTATCTATTTAGAATTCTTTGGAGCAGCAGAACTCAAAATCCTTTGGTTGTAGAGGAGTCCTTGTTTTAGACGTTGGGTTGTAACCTTAACTCATTCACTATTGTTAATAAAGAGAATCCTTATTCCAAATATGTGTTGAATATCTTTCATGTATCATGGTTTGATGAATATTTATGATTAAGCACTCTATATGTTATTTATCTAACTTATCAAATATACATATATAAGTTTGCATTTGGAGGATTTGCTCTTTGCAGGTGAAGGAGAAACACCCCTGAAAGCTTTGGAGGAGAAGTAGAGCGGGAGAAGACAAAGCTTGGATCAACCGTCATGAATTGAGTGAGTCCATCATATCTTCCTATTTCCTTTCTGTACTTTAAAGATAATTGTCTGCAAGTTTTGAGAGTACGTTTGCAACCCCAAACCTTCATTTATAAGGTGTTTATTCCTAAACAACAGAACTGGTGACTCCGTTGGGGAGCCCAGACTGCTGTAGGTTATTTCTGTTACCCTTGACCAGTCTTTGCCTTGAGTTTGTGTGTGGTATCTTGTCCTCGTTCATGATTACCATAGTGTTTGAATACCTTGTGAATTTTCTTTCTTTTTAGAAAATTTTGTACCTATAAGCAGGTTTCTCTTGCATACAGTCGCATACAGAGGCCTGCGTACGCAGGTTGCTCTTTAAGACAATCGTGTACGGTACGCGAGTTTCTCTTATACACAGTCGTGTACAAGCCTTGGAATAGAAATTTTTGGGCTAGGGTTTGCTTGTCCCTATCCCTTTATAATTTCTGTTTACTGGTTGGTCTTCCTTATAAGCACTATGTTGTTAGTATGATGACCTTGTTGGCCACACCTTCTGCTTTCTTGTAAAGCCCTTGAGTTCTCTTTGGATTTTCATTCTGTTTGCAAGTTTGAAGTGGATTTGCCTATTTGGGTTATAGGTTTAAGTGTTGTTTGTCTAAAGCAGTGATCAGGTTTCCAGGAATTGTTTATCCCAACCTATTTTCAAGTAGTGTTTGGTGTGCCACTTACCTTTGTGTGATTTCAGTGTCTTGTTACATTGTGTCCGCCCAAGCTAGGGTTCCAAGTATTCCTTAGGCGGTTGATTTCTTGGTCTTTATAATCTGTTTACTTTGCTTTGCTTACTTTATACATTTTGTTAAATTCAAGCATACTCGAGTTTTTGTGCATTTTAGGTGCATAAGTAGTCTTTGAGCATTTTAAAAAGTGAAGAGAAAAACATTGTTAAAGCTTTTTGCATTTTTTTTTTGCATAGAGTAGTTTTATTTTCAGTTTTAAAATATAATCTCAAAACTACAGAAATATAGTCTTAGTATTCTCTTTATTGTTGCATTTGTTCATCAATTTATATTTACGAAAAAGAAAAAAGAAGTTTGTTTTAGTAGTGGTAATTTGCTTTGAAAAATACACCTTTGTTTTTTTTTTCTTATCCGAGTCAAAAACACCATAGTCCATCACTCCACTTCTTTCTGAGTAAGAAACAACCCTTAAGATGAATGCAATAATTAAAATTTACTACTAATTTTTATTTTTTAGGGCCATTCACCTACTATATTAGGCTAGACTTGTGGGATAGGAAGTGTAAAGTTCCCATAAGTTTTAAATTTAAGATGTAGTAGACCATTCGATAGGTAAATCCTTGTCTTTATCAATTGTATCTGGGAAGCTCCTCTCAAAAGGGAGTCAAGCACGAGGCCACATGGAGGCATTGGACTAAGGAGATAACCCTCTGATTCCTCGTCAAAACGTAAATCAGGACTTTTACGCATCTAGGGATTTTGTCCTAGATAGAATTTCGGGCTCAGCTACCCTGCCCATGCGTACGAGTCAGGCTTGCGACTGTCCCCCCAGACTGTTGGTATAGCTAAGGTAGCATTTAGTCTCTTGACATCTAGGGTTCATACCTAGGTAAACCGGAAGGCTATTTTTGGTTCACCTTGGACGGGATTGGAAGGTAACCCTTGTTGAAAGTGTAGGAGGGAGGTGGGTGATTCCTCTGCTTGTGCTTAAGAACCACTTCATGGACTCCAAGTAACTGTTTTTCTGCTTTCTTTGGGAAAATCATATCTTTTACCCTTGTTGATTATTTGAGAGTTTAAGAAATTTCGTAGTGAGTTCTCTTTGGTTTTTCTGTGTTTAGTTGACCTTAGGATTTGATTTTTCAAATTTACAATCGTGGAGGACCAACCTATAAGAAGGTCACAAAGGTTGCAAAACCTTCCTCCTCTCATCACATTGGAACCTCCACCTCCATCCCAAAGGTAGAGACTAGACACGGACATTTCATTTGAACCAGTAGGAGTAAGTGAAGTTCCAGGTGAACCAGCACTTATACCTAACCGTTTTGATTTTAATACAGTCGAGATAGAAGACTTGCAGGCTAACGTGTCTGCAAGAAACTTTAACACACCCCTGACCCAAACTATATCAACATGGTTTGATCTTCGACTTTGTTACAAATGGGGAATAAAAAATATGAGAAAGAGACTTCTTAGAAGGGTAAGGCTATAGGTGAAACTTCTAACCCTCTCACGATCGAGAAGCCTGCTGAAACTATGCTAAAGAAACTGAAAGGTGTCTTTAATAAGACCTTGCATAACCCTAATGCTAGGACTGCTTCAAACTACTTCGTGGTTGAATACTTAGCCCAAAAACTGTGTGCAATGTCAGCTTTAGAGGTGTTACAAAGTTGTCCCACTCAGCGAGATGCCCTCTTAGCAGCTTTAGGAAGCATGGACTCGTCGAGTCTCATGGCGAAATTTCATTTGTCTGATGTTAAAATTCGCCTACTTTACCATGTATCCTTATCAATGGATGTCATTCATGGTGGAAAGACCATTGGAAGGGTAGTTGTTGATGAGGGTTCTTCTACATGCATTATGTCCTTGTCCTGTTGGAAAGCTCTCGGATCCCCAGATATGGTCCCATCAAACACTCTACTTACTGCTTTTGATGGAAGGTCATTCCATCCACATGGTATCCTACCAGCTTTTGAAATTAAGCTAGCAGGGAAAGCAGTGTCTATTGAGGTGGAAGTGATTGATGCACCTTTGGACTATAATTTTCTTCTGGGAAGAAGCAGGACTTATGCCGTGTCCGCTATCGCGTCGGCCATTTTTCGGGTGGTGGTATTTCCACATGAAGGAAAGTTGGTTACTGTTGACCAACTTGATTTTACTCGAAAAGGCCATTTAGAGTCTAATGAGTCCATTATACCATTGGTTGATCAGGTTAAACCTGCTGCACAGAGCTTGGGGGATGGAATGTATGCATCACTGATGGGCACAATTGATCTTCCAGCCCCGATTAAATATATTGGTTCTACTAGTGTGGGGAAGTCCATAGCCACGGTTGTTGATAGGACTGATCCTTGGGTTCTCCCTTCCCCCCATGAACCGGAAGTGCCCCTATCAGTAGTGAAAGTAGCTTACCAAGCTATCATTCAAACCACTATTGAACCCATTCCAGACCCTCTCACAGTCTCAAAGGACCTGGAAGAAGTCTATTTGTTTGCTTGGGAAGAAAACTCTTTGCACTCTAGGGACTGTTTAGATATGGTTTTACCTTCTGATGAAGCCATTTTAAAAGCCTTGAGTGGACATGATAAGATCTGTGAAGATCTTCGTCATCGATCATATTTTCTTCCAAATCTAAGTAGTATAGAAAATCAAGAGTTTCATATGAGACTGTAAGGTGATGTTGATACACCCATCAATCCCTTACCTAGGGAAGGAATGTTTGCCAAAGGAAATATGGCAAATATTTCCGCTACTATCCCTATCAACATCTCTGTAAATCCTGATGCCATGGAAGACATATATATAGGTGCAAACTACTCTCCTAAGGAGATTGCCATCTATACTGCCTTGTTTAAGGAATTTTGTGATGTCTTTGCTTGGTCATATGAGGAGATGCCATGCATTGATCCATCGATAGTTGAACATGATATCTAAACATACCCTGATGCCAAACCTATTCGGCAAAAGTTAAGACCTGTTAACCCGTGTAAAGCGATGGCTGTGAAGACTGAAGTTGAAAAACTGTTGAAGGCTGGTTTTATTTATCCCATAGCTCTGACGAAATGGGTATCCAACCTTGTTCCTATTGATAAGAAGAAAGGGACCATACGCATCTGTACCGACTTCAAATATTTGAATAAATCCTGTCCTAAGGACAACTATCCCACGCCATTTATAGATCAAATTATAGATGCTTGTGCAGGAAGTGAGGTGTTCTCGTTTCTGGATGGTTTCTCCGGATACAATCAAATTCAAATAAAACTGGAAGACCAACATAAAATTGATTTCATTTGTCCTTGGGGTACCTTTGCATACAAAAAAATCCCCTTTGGATTGAAAAATGTTGGGGCAACCTTTCAATGGGCAATGAAATTTTCCTTCCATGATATCAAATCCATTGTCGAACCTTACCTTGATGATATGCCTGCACATTCTCATAAGAGGATTGAAAATCCAGATCACTTATAGTTGATATTTGAGAGATGCAGATACTATAAAATCCACTTGAATCCCCACAAGTGTGTGTTTTGTGTCGAGTCAGGGAGACTGCTCGGGTTCATTGTCTCTAATAGAGGCATCCAGGTGGATCCATTACAAGTAGAGGCCATTGTAAATCTGCCTCCTCATCATTCTATCAGGAAAATTCAAAGCTTGCAAGGAAAGTCTAATTTTCTTTGACATTTTATCGTTAACTATGCCATGATTACCAAGGGTTTCATGCGCCTGCTTAAACAGGACACCCCATTTGTATGGGATGAAACCGCACAACTCACTTTCGAGGCATTGAAAAAAGCTTTGTTGTTGGCACCTTTACTGTGTCTGCCAGATTACTATAGGGATTTTATATTGTATCTGGCCGCGTCTGAGTCAACCATTGGGGTAGTACTGGTCCAGGAAGACGATAGGCTCGTAGATCATGTCGTTTACTATCTTAGTTGTGCTTTAGTCAGACCTGAACTCAAGTACTCCCACGTTGAGAAGTTAGCCTTAGCAGCTGTCCATGCTATTCAGAGGTTATGTCACTACATTTTATTGAGGACCACAACAATAGTGGTGGATGTGAATCCCTTTCAATATGTTTTGTCCTGATGGATTTTTGGGGGAAAATTCAACAAGTGGATAGTCATTGTCCAAGAGTTTGAATTGGATTTTCAGTCCGCTAAGTCTAAAAAGTCCTTAGTTTTTGCTAAGCTTATAGCAGAATTTCCTACTGAAGAAGATGTAGTCGTTGAAGATGACTCATTCCCAGATGAGCATATCTTCCTGATATCCACCTCTGATCCTTGGTATGGAGATATACTTATATATCTCCAGACTTTGAAGTACCCTGCAGCTTCCTCGTGGAAGGAATGACGTAAATTACGCCTTCATGCTAAGAACTACCTCATCATAGGAGATACGTTATATCGAAGAGGGGTAGATTCCATTTTGCGTCGATTTCTTACCCATGAGGAAGTGGAGATTGTCCTGAATGATTCCCATAGTGGAGTGTGTGGGGGTTATTTATCTGGGTTAGCTACAGCCTAGAAGATACTACGTGCTGGTTATTTCTGGCCCACGATCTTCAAAGATTGTGTGGAAGCAGTGAAGCGTTGTCATCCTTATCAGCTTTACATCAGGAAAATGTGGTCACATCCTGCTCTGTTGTTTCCCATTTTCTTGGTAGGCCCCTTCATGAAATGGGGGTTTGATTACGTGACATGCAACCCAGCCTTGACTGGAGGGCATAAATATATTATTGTCATTGTTGACTATTTTACAAAATGGGCAGAGGCAATGCCTACTTTTAAAGCCGATGGGGAAACCACAATTTTCTTCGTTTTCAATCAAATTATAGCACATTTT
Source organism: Pseudotsuga menziesii (assembly GCA_001517045.1). Classification (NCBI taxonomy): domain Eukaryota; kingdom Viridiplantae; phylum Streptophyta; class Pinopsida; order Pinales; family Pinaceae; genus Pseudotsuga; species Pseudotsuga menziesii. The sequence goes on along the minus strand of LPNX010234012.1, from coordinate 178,348 downwards.
GGTATACCTAAAGTGATTCTCACTGACCATGGCAGTCATTTTCAAAATAGCATGATGACAGAACTGACCACTATGCTTGGATTCAGACAAGAAAATTCATCTTTGTACTATCCGCAAGCAAATGGTCAGGTTGAAGCTGTAAACAAGACTTTGAAGACCATCCTCAAATGTACAATTGATGCAGCTCGTTCTAACTGGCATATCATGCTATACCCTGCTCTTTGGGTGTACCGAACTAATGGTAAAACTACTATGGGTTTATCCCCCTTCCAACTTGTTCATGGAGTGGAAGCCATTACCCCGGTTGAATGTGAAATCCCATCTTTGAAAATAGCTATTCATGTGTTACTCGATACGACATAGCTTGAAAAACGTCTAGTACATTTAGAACACCTTGATGAAACGTAGAGATGTGCTGACTGCTAATAAAGCTCACAAAAATAGGGTCAAAAACCAATATGATAAGTCAGTCAAACCTCATATTTTCTCTAAGGGGGAACTTGTTTTGCTTTGGGACCAAGACAAAGAACCCCTGGGGGCAGGAAAATTCAAGGCCATGTGGTTAGGGCCTTATGTCATGTCGAAATTCTTAAGGAAGGGCACATATCAGTTAATTGATTTTGATGGGAATAAGCTTCCTGAGCCTAGAAATGGGCTCTACTTGAAAAAGTACTATGCTTAGGCTTAGCGCTTTTTCTTGTATTTTATGTATTTGTATGTACATTATTTTGTCGGTTTTGTTTTTTATACCATCTACTGGTTGTTGTAGATGTCTTCTGAGAGGTATATAGGTTCCGCTAATGGCTCCAATTGCCACACTTGTAATGTAGCGTCAACAACATGGGTCATTTACTCTCCCTCAGGATAGCTAGTTGCCTCAGAAGGTGCCTGCTTAGGTCCTGCTTGTAATAATGTTGTTGAGTATAGGGCTTTAATTGAGCTTCTATGGGATGCTTTTTCATGTGGTATCACCCAGCTGGAAGTACGCCTGGACTCTCAACTAGTGGTTTCCTAGCTCAATCGAGCTTATCAAGTGCGGAACCCTATTCTATTACGTCATTTCATGCAAGTTAGGTTATTGGAAAGAAATTTTGAATTTATTATATTCAATCACATTCCAAGAAATAAGAATTCATTAACTGATGCATATGCTAATTACATTTTGGATTGGAATCTAACACACATTTCATAAACATATACAGCATGCACATAANATATATGTGTGTGTGTGTGTGTGTGTGTGTGTGTGTGTGTGTGTGTGTGTGTGTGTGTGTGTGTGTGTGAATATCTGTCTTAGATAGGTCAAGTCTGATCCTCAGATCTAGTCATAACTATATAATATACAAAAATATAGAAAATGTGGATCCCAGTCCATCAAAATTTCCTAGATCTAAGCAGGACCACCCTGGTCACTTGGACAACCTTGGTCCCTATGGTCTCTCTATACTATGGCTTCCTCAGCCTCTTCAGCTTTGGTAGCCTCCAAATCATCTATGCACACTAGAACTGCTCTGGCCACCCGCCTCAAAAGGCGTAAACAGATAGGTGGAACTCCAACCACAAACTCTTTCCTGACGGCCGGTATATGCTTTGTCCACAAAGTGGGCACTCTTTGGTTAAGCTTGGCCAGCTTCCCCTCCAGAACCCTAATAAGCCCTGGGTCTTTTCCTAAGATAGGACGAACAAACATACGTGGATGCCCCTTAGGGTGGACCGGTCCAATATCCACATTTTGACATGTTTATAGGATTAGGACTCTTATACATATGTATATATTAAAATTCATAAAAATTTAAAAAAACTTGAAAATTAAAAAATTACCTAGCTCTCTCCATGCTCCTCCTAGAGGGAGGACAAGGTCTAGATCACCTCGAAAATCCATCCCGACATACAAAAACTACTCCAATGCCGGTAACTGTCGCTCCCACCAAACATAGAAGTCATCATCATATACACTCTGCACTGAGCCACCTCCTCCTTGGCGGAGGAAGATGTCTCCCCATCTGCTCAGCCTAGGCTGACATGATATCGGACTGGTATGGTTATAGCAGGGCTCAACCCTGGCACTCTCTCTCGAAGAAGGAAACCAATATGCTAGAATACCCGAAGTTCTTTCGCCTTCCTCTCTTTCTATCAGAGAGCTGTTTTCTCAAAATGGGGACAACTCCTAAACATCAATCATACAGGGCACCTTGCATATAATCCACCGCCAGCCTCATTTGGTTCCGTGTAGCTAGATGGAGTAAATATGATCTCGCAATCCTCACTATAGTGCTTGTCAGTACCTGTAGTGAAAGATCACGTATATGTGCAATTGGGATACAACTCCCTCTCTTTTGGGTACTAGGTGCGCAGTACACATCAATGTAATTCTGGACACTTAGAGGATCACTGCCTCTGCCGGTGCCCTCTAAGTTGACTGGTGATCCTCGTCATGACAAACCGGCAATAAAATATATGTCCTCGGAAGTAATTTTGAAAGTTTCACCTTGTAGGTCGAACATCCCTAAATCATGGTCCCAGTAGTTTATCATGAACTCTAGCAAGCAGACATTGGCCCACATAGGTGATGTGCAAAAGAATTTCAACAACCCACTCATTCATAAAACATGTACACTGGGCACACTTTGGAGTGCTTCCTGGTCAATATCCTCATGCTCCTATTCCCTCCATTCCAACACCATATTTACACCTAGCAAAACAAACATTATGAATCTTTAGTATCATATAAATTTTCAAATTTTTTTGACTCAACATATCTTTTTCTCCTTCACGCAGTACACACAACTATCTAGTTAGACATGTCGTGTACTGTACATGACTGTCCCTCAGGGCAATGCACGTACAGAATGCGTGTACTCGAGTTTCAACATAGTTAACCCGCGTACATAGCGTGACCTACTTTAAGATGCTTAAAAACATAAAATTGGGATTCAAAATTGAAAATTGCTAGGATCAAATTGAAGAGCTCGGGGTGTAGGCTTACCTGCAACTTGCGGAATTGGATTTCATCCACTGGATTGTCCACACCGATCGAATGAAGGTAGAGGTAAAAACTTGCTTATTATGGCTACAATTCAAAATGGTGAGTTTTATTTTAATTTTTGAACTGTTTATAGAAATTATATTTCTAAAAGTGGGGTTTTTCCTATAGTTCGAAATGTATTTAACTAATACCATATCTCTTTTGTCCTTGTAACGGGTTTTTCATCATTATGAAGTGTTTTTGATCCTATAGGGTGGTTTTTGTCATTTCCAATGCATTTCTGCATCTATACTTAATCCACTTAAACTTAGTAATCAACATTTTTCCATGGACTATGGTATTTTAAAACCATTAGCTCCCCGTCTCTACCATTGTTCTTCCGTGGATAGGACCTTCCTCTCATGAGTATCCTCATTTAGAACCTATGTTGTCTTTTGATACTCATGCTGCAGTTGTTTCAGGTATAGGGGTATCCTCTTATCTATTTTGCATGCCAAATAGAGTCTCTTTTTGGTCTCTTTTTACAAGCTATCCCTTTATAGGACTCCTGGCCTTATGGAGTTTCTTTAGGCCTAGGTCTGACTCCTTAAAAATAGAGTTGACTACCGAGTTAACTTGTCCGTTCAAGCTCGTTAAGAATATGTGAATTGGAATCCACATTGGTGGTAGGTTATCTCTTTCTCGGACCATGCGGAATAATACGAGAAATGATCCCTCTCTTTTCTACTGAATTGAGAAGAGTATTCTCAGGCATAGGTTTATCACTTTTCTGGACCCGAGGGACTAAATTAATGGAAAAGGAATTCCTAGCATGAGCTTAGTTTTCTCTTTTCCATGCTCTAGACATAAACATGAAAAATATTTCGAGTGTACTTCATGTCTTTGTCGTGCTCGTTAAAAACTAAATAACAAAGCATCGAGTTTATTGTTGTAAGCCTCATTTCTCATACTCAAATGGATCTTTTTGAGTGATCTTGCTTTCCTTCACACTCGTAAAACTCAAGATATTTGCTATTTTCGAAGGAGCATTGGGTAGGTGGTAATTTAACCTTTTTCGGACCTCTCTGACTAAGTACGAAAAAGGTTCACCTTTTCTTCTACGAAAGTTAAGAGAGTTCTTATGTGGTATTCTTTATACTTTTCCGGCCTCAGGAGACTAAATTGGATGAAAAAGGACCCCCCTGGAGTCTTCTTTGGAGTTTCCAGACTCTCTAAATGTGAAAATATCGACTGAGCATGTACTAGGTCGGGCTCATTAAATTCATGAATCAGTGACACTAAAAAGCATTATTTTTTCTTCTCTTCAAGCTTGTTAAAAAATGAAGAGAGATTAGAGTTGAATTTCCTGGACTCGTTAAAATTTAACAGGGAAGGTGAGGAAGAAGTTTTCTCTTGTTTTCAGTTAGTGGCATCATGTCATCCTTGAACATACCACTCTTTTTTTTGTTTTTGATACCCATGTCTCAGCGTTCACTTTCAGTTCAGCTATTACTTCGAGTTTATTACTCCTTCTCTTGCTTGTTATACATGGGAAATCTGATCATGTATCCTACATGATAGATAAGTCTATTTGTTCTATCTATAAATTTAAAAGCTGCCTTGGGTCATCTCTGTGTCATGCTCACTGTTCAAGGACTTAACTCAATGTCTGATCTCTATCCTGATCCCATCATTGTCATATCTGTTATCTCTTGTGTCTCCCTTCCTTTTCCTAGTTCCTAGTCACTCTTGTGATCTGTTGGAGGATCTATTTCCTTATCATAGTATGGCTCCACTTCAATACTTCCTGATGGCGAAGACCTAGAGTTTTGATGATAGTACCTTGAGATTCACTTCCATCATTGGTGAATTCCTTTGCTTCAGTTGTCGATTATCACCTATTGATTGACAAACTATTGAATCCGCTCCATGTTCTACTTCATCCTACATTTATTCACATGGGTTGGATTGTACTAGTTCTTTGGGGTTGTTTATGAAGACCTTAGTTCCTCATATATGAACTAATTTGCGCAAGATTATTTTCCACTTATGTACATAGCTTCTAGAATTTGAAGACTCATCATTATTATATATTGTGGCTTCGATCCACCTTTGTAATATACGTGGTCTTGCACCTGTATTATATGATGTACTCAAATATTTTAAATGAGCTAGTGTTTCAGTATATTGAACATAGAATCCTCATATATGAATTTGTATATGACATTATTTTATTTGTTTCAGGTACTACCTTTGCTCCATTGGATTTCTGAGTTCTCCAAATATAAAGATTCTGATGTGTTTCGGCCATCGCTTCTCTTTGACCTCACACATTAGGGGGCATCTGTTATCAACCCAAATGGCACTTCTCCGTCCGAGTGCTGACACTTCACTTTTTGGCACACAAAAGGACATTTATGGATTGAAGGTTTCGTAAAACACTATAGATGGGCATGTTATGAAATACATTCACTATCCATCTAGCTTGCCATTTTTACCTTTTCATATGTCAATTGTTGTACGCAACTTTTCCTATAAGCAAACCACGTACATACACGACTTTTCCTACAACATATCGCATATAGTACACAAGTATTGTCATTGCAACCCACATATAGATCTGTACACGGGTTTCCATTATAGCAACTTGTGTGTCATACGCAGGTTGTCGGTATCAATACTCACATACGCCTTCCTTTGACACTAAAAATAATACATCGCGATTAATGGAGATGTGTTAATCCCTAATCAATAACTATATTAACTATCTCAACCTCCTCAACCTTCGAAACTACTCTATTTCACTAAGTATAAATAGAGGCCTTGGGGAGGGCATTAATCAATCATACTTGGAGAGAAAAGTTATGCTGGTGGTATCTATTCAGAAGTCTTTGGAGCAGCAGAACTCACAATCCTTTGGTTGCAGAGGAGACCTTGTTTCAGATGTTGGGTTGTAACCTTAACTCATTCACTATTGTTAATAAAGAGAATCCTTATTCCAAATGCGTGTTGAATATATTTCATGTATCATGGTTTGATGAATATTTATGATTAAGCATTCTATATATTGTTTATCTAACTTGTCAAATATACATATATAAGTTTGCATTTGAAGGATTTTCTCTTTGTAGGTGAAGGAGAAACATCCCTAAAAGCTTTGGAGGAGAAGCAGAGCATGAGAAGACAAAGCTTGGATCAACTGCCGTGAATCGGGTGAGTCCATCCTATCTTCCTATTTCCTTTCTGTACTTTAAAGCTGATTGTCTGCAAGTTTTAAGAGTACGTTGGTAACACCGGACCTTCGGTTATAAGGGTGTTTATTCCTTAACAACACTCTTTCAAGATCCTTTGTTGTGTGCCAGGGAACTGTAATCCCTCGCTGAACTGTAGAAACATGGTTCTAGCAGTTACACATTAAGATATCTTGAGTGAGACTGGGCCTGCATCGCAGGTATTCTCGATTGATATTTCTTTGTCGGGATGATATATTTGGGTGTTTTGTTGGTTTTGTGGGTCAGTTGAAATTAGGTCAATTGAGTGAGGAAACGTATCTAACAAATGGTTATGTTGTCGGGACCATTAATCATTTGAGTTGAGGAAAATGTTGTGGCATCCGAAAAAGAAGGAAATTGAGGATTGGCTGGAGTCTAAGACATTAGCATTTGTGCAAGAGGAGAGCGCAATATTGTGGTTGACGATAGAAAACTGGTTGGACCAATACCTATACATAGATATTCATGAAATATTCTTTCCAGAGTTTCCTATTGTGATGCATGAGTGGTTGTTAAGATTGGAAACTCGATAGACAAAATTGTAGAGAAGAGAAGTAGTTGAGTGGATTTCTCAGTTGATCCATGAGTTAACTAGTGTAAGTAACCCCATCTCTAGAGCTATTATTTTTTGGGTCGACTATATTTTGCAAGGATATATTACTGAGTTTGCAGTTGAGACGATAAACTCATATAGTGAGGTGGAAACAAATATTTTCCAAGGACCCCGAAGGAGGTACTTGTTATCTATAAATAGATGGATAAAGATGATTGTCTATGAGAAGGGAATTTTGCAGTTGAGCACAGGAAAAAGGATATGTCATAGAAGACCTGTAGAGAGAATGAGAAATAGTGAGATAATATGTTCCTAAGAAGTGCAGAACCTAAACTAGAAGCTGGATGTCTAAGGAGTGGAAGGAGATTCCAGTTAGGAAAAAGAAGAAAGATGATAGGAGGTAGATGAAATCTTAGTCTGTTCGAAAAAATGGAGTACAAGTTTGAATCGCATCTAGACAAGTGGTCTTGTGATGAAGAAAAATAATATAGCCCCATTTCTGAAGGAGTATAAGAGTCAAAAGAATCTGCAGAGAAACCAAGATTAGAACGAAATTACACCATACTAGGAGCATCACCAAAGGTAAGGTCTAAAGCCTCATCTCCTGAAAGAACTGTCAATACTAGTACTATTAGTATGCAAGGAAGTCCACCTTCATTAAATTCTACATTAAACATCCCTGACACCAACCCAATAGATGGGGAAGATATTAGGTTACCCACATTCAATGGGAATGATGTAGAATATCCACAACAACATTGGTTCCTCTATGAAGCTATTTGAATAGTTCACCAAGTTCAAAATAACGACATAAGGAAAGCACAGATGATTATGACTCTGCGAGGTCGTGTGCTAGACTGGTTTATGAAGTTTTTCATAGTACCAGTAGGAGATCCACATAAGACCCTTGACGATATATGACTCGTGATGATTTGTTAATTTATAAAACCTAAAGCTGAGTCATAGTGTATCATTGAAATCAAGGAGATAAAACAATCACCGATGGAGTTTGTATGGGAGTTTGACCAGCGTTTTAATTGGAGTTTGTATGGGATTTTGACCAGCGTTTTATAAGTTTCCAAATGTCAGATGTACAAAACAAAGAATGGTTTATTGTTGCATTGTTACCACACATCCGAGCCCCTTTGATGCAACAAATATTGTGTCGCAGATGGAATATCTAGGAATAATGATGAAGCTCGAATCCTCACTAATTGGAGATGGTGGCAAAGGAATGATACAGATTTAGTTGCATTTGGCTAATTTGATGGTACAAATTCAATATATTATGAAGGGGAAAGAAATATTGGAGGATTTATGGTGTACAATATGTAGAACCGATCGAAACCAAAAGGATAATTGTTCGATGTACATGAACTATATCTCATCGGGTGTGCCTAATCCATTGAGTACCCAAGGACTACCCTGGGGATGAATATTCCAGACTAGAGGACATCACAATGAGGACTATCTACACCTACAGAAGATTTTAAGTACCCCATCCAACATTTTCTATAAATTTTGTAAGTCAGTGGGACATATGATGAGAAAAATTGAAAAGCATATCAACTCTTGAAGGAGAAGACAATAGACACCTACTTAATGAAGAATGACAGACAAAATCAGGCTAAATAGGTGCAAGAACACTACCATCCTATGCATTATCCATAGTACTAGCCTCAATACTTGCAAAATCAATATCCACCACAACAACAATACCCTCATGGTAGGGGGTTGGAAATTTCAGAGGTAGAGGAGGAGGATTCGATAGAGGAAGAGGTCAAATTGTATGTTATAACTGCAGAAAACCAAGCCATTAGGCTATAGCTTTCCATGAACCTTTCTATACATGTTTATATTGCAAAGCGTAGGATCATAATGTGGAACAATGTCCACAGTTGATTGCAAAGTGGGAAGCTCAAACCGTCGACCTCAACCAAGAGAATCCCAATCCAAATGATAACTTGAATGTTAAAATGATTGGTGCTGAGCTAAGAGAACCAAGTGTTGTTGCGATAACATGAGGAGGTACTGCGACTGGATCGAATCAAAATATACCACAGGGACAACCGGAGAGGCAACCTGCAATGCAAAAGGAAGTGCCTTTCGACGTTCAAAAAGAAAATCAAGTATGTTTGGACATGCAACCAGGGTTTGTGGATACAGAACAACTATCGACCTCAGCCGAAGTCAAGGAAATGCCTGAAATATTTCAATAGTTATTCTAGAAATAGATTCCAAACAAGGTTATTAAGCTCAAGTTGTTTTTGTCAAGTTGCTTAGAGCTAATCCATGATAAAGATGTTGTCACGGAATTTCAAGCACTTATAGAAGAAACCCCATCTCAACCTCAAAGAAGAGTTAACCATGTTAAAAATAAATTCCAAACTGAGTGCGCATTAAGAATGAATTCATAGTTAGGGAATTACGAAATGGATTACATTATCCAAGATATGGGATCAGACGTCAATATTTTGACGCGACAAACTTGGGAGAGCATGTGAAAGTCGTGCATGGAATGCTTTGCTGTCGAGTAGATGCTTGTGAATCAGGAGAAGGTCCTACTCATTGGTAGGTTAAGTCAAGTTCCTGGCAACATTGAGGGGTTGCACACATTTGTAGATTTTGAAGTTATCAACATTGTCGACGACACGAACCCATATCCTGTGCTTATGGGGATACATTGGGAAATAGATAATCAGATAGTTATAAACTTTAAGAAAGGAATCCTCTCATTCAAGGATGACAAAATGAGGGTATTTTCTCTTATTGACCCACTTGAGGGGAAAATATATGTTGAACCAGTCTATAGTGAAGCATAGGGTGATTATTTGGACCATATTTACAATGTCATTTCCTTAAAAGACGACTACACAAATCCTACAATGGATGGGAACCTGAGCTAGAGGAGTACTAGCTCATGCACATCATATTTAGGAGAGGCATAGGAGAATTGGAAAAACAGACTTCATGAAGTATCTATGAGGAGACGTGCCATGATTACTAAGTTAGTTTGGTAGGTGGATACTCAGTCGAGGGATTTACCCACATATGAGGGCTTACCTAATTTTGAGACCTTTCTAAGTGAGTTTGAAGGACTGGTAATAGAACCATAGTAGTTGTCCATCTTAGACTATGTGCTAAAATCTACGCCCGCTAGATGGTGGGGTATAAATAAGCGATCTATATCTGAATGGCCATTATGAAAAATATTTTTGGAAGTCATATTCGACGAAGAAGTCATAGTTTTGATTCAGAAGTACACAGGGTTATCAAACCCTTTAGAACACCTCAATCAGTGTTGCATGACATTTGCAGAATACCCATGATAGGAATGGGTCCATCATTTCATACACACATTGAAAATGATTGCTAGGAGATGGTACACATCTGTGGAGTTACAACAAGGAACTCGGGATTGGGATGAGGTGGTTAAACAATTTTCTCACACCTTTGCATTTGCTAATGAGTAACTGGCAGTCGATGTTGCGCTTCAAATGATGATTGAGAAAATATTCTCTAAAATCCCTCCGAAGTGGTGAATTCCCACCAGTACAATGTGACCATACAACCATGGATGGCTTGTTACAATATAGCCAGAGAACCAGATGATGATCCTACCCACCTTAAAATACCAGAGCCAGAGGGTATGCATGAGGTGGAAGGAAGTGATATTTCTAGTGAACAATTCCTCAAGCCGCTCAAAATTAAGAAATTTAACATTGGTTCACTGAAAAAACCGAAGTTTTCCAATATACGAGATTATTGGGATGATGAAACAGTAGGGAAGATCACATACCTGCTGCATGAATTTTAGGATCTATTCCCAACCAACTTCTCGGAGATGAAAGGAATAGTAGGAGATCCGAGAGAGATGAAAATGCCACTGAAACCAAATGTAAAACCAATTAAACAACGACCTTATAGGTTGAATCCAAGGTATAAAGAGAATGTGAAAACTAATTTAGATGGAATGTTAGATGCAAGAATCATTGAACCTGTTGAAGAATCAGAATGGATCAGTCTATGATTCAGGATAAGAATACAACAAGTGAAGTTAGGATCTATGTCGACCTGAGAAAACTAAACAATGTATGCTTGCACAATCCATTCCCAATACCATTCGCGGATGAAGTACTCGAAAGTGTTGGAGGAAAGGAAATGTATTCATTTAACAAAAGATTTTCTGGTTATCACCAAGTCAGAAGAGTGAAGGAGGATCGACAGAAAATGACCTTCATCACAGAATGGGGCTTCTATCAGTATACGGTAATGCCCTTTGGACTCAAGAATGCTCCTGCTATTTTTTATAGAATAATAGTTTCTTCTTTTAAATATTTCATACATAATTTTATTGAATTCTACTTTGATGATTGGACTATGTTTGTTCTAGTAGGAGACCATATTGAGAGTCTACGCATGATGCTGGAGCGTTGTCACCAGTATTAGATCGCGCTTAATTCCAAGAAATGTATTTTTTGCACACCATTTGGTGTATTGTTAGGACATTTTGTGTGTCATGATGAAATTTTGATCTACCAAATTGAAGCTGTGATTATCATTGACTTAAAACCACCTACATCAGTCACACAACTCAACTCAGTGCTAGGACACATAGGTTATTATAGAAAATTTATCAGGGGACATTCAAAGATAACTGCACCTATGGAGATTTTTTTTTTTAAATGCAAAGTTCCAGTGGACAAAAGCTTGTTAGGAAAGTTTAGAAAAGTTAAAGAGCAAGATAGCCACCGTGCCAATATTGGTATTTCCCAACTGGAAGAAGTAGTTCATGTTCATGTCGATGCATCATCTGTCATGCTCGACATAGTTTTGATGCAACCAAGTGAGGTTTCCATTGACCACCCTATTTATTTTTCCAACAAAAAAATGTCGACGATAGAGAAAAAATACACTACGACAAAAAGAGAAGGACTCACCATGGTATATGCATTGCAGAAGTTTCGACACTATTTGTTGGGTGGCCATTTTAAAATGTACATTGATCATTCGACATTAAAATACCTAGTCAACAAGCCAGTGTTTGGGGTGGAGATATGCCGATGGCTCCTCCTCTCTCAAGACTTTGATTTCGAAGTCATTGTTAAACGTAGTCAAATAAATGTGGGGCTTGATCACTTATCAAGGATAGAAAGTGGTGAAGAACCAACCATCCTAGAGGATAACTTTCCCGATGCACAACTGTTTGCGGTCACCATGGTTGATAAAGAGTTTCAGGCTATCATTCACCTCTTGAGTATAGTTTATGCTCCTGAAGGGTTCACCACTGTGTATAAGAAACAATTGGTCATCAAAGCCACTAATTTTACGTTGATCATTAGACAACTATACAAGATGGGCCCTGATGCAATATTACGTCAGTGTGTTTTCGAACACGAACGACATTGGATAATGAGTGAAGTACATGCCGATGTCACAAGAGGACACTAAGATGGAAAGGAAAATGTGTGCAAGATATTGCAAGCTGGATTATGGTGGCCAAATATACATATGGATAATAATCTCTTTTGCCGAAGCGGTGATGTTTTCCAAAGAACCGAAAAACTGTCGAGACATGACGAAATGTCGTTCGTGCCATAGATAACCCTCCAAGCATTTGATAAATGGGTAATTTATTTTGTTGGTCCTATCAATTTGCCAGGAAAAAGGATTGACACACACTATATTATCACAGTGACAGATTACTTAACCAGATGGGAGGAAGCAACACTTGTTAAATATTGTACTGTTGTGACTGTGACAAAGTTTTATTTGAAAATTTGGTGACAATATTTGGCCGCCCAAAAATTCTTCTAAGTGACCAAGGTACACATGTTGACCTTTATAGACATGTTTATATTGCAAAGCGTAGGATCATAATGTGGAATGATGTCCATAATTGATTGCAAAGTGGGAAGCTCAAACCATCGACCTCAGCCGAGAGAATCCCAATCCAAATGACAACTTGAATGTTAAAATGATTGGTGCTGAGCTAAGAGAACCAAGTGTTGTTTTCGTAACATGAGGAGGTGCTGCGACTGAAGCCGATCAAAATATACTGTAGGGACAACCAGAGAGGTGACCTACAACAAAAAAGAAAGTGCCATTCGATGTTCAAAAACAAAATCAAGTATGTTTGGACGTGCGGCTAGGGTTTGTGGATACAAAACAACCGTTGACCTCAACCGAAGTCAAGGAAATGCCTGAAATATTTCAACATCTTTTCCAGAAATAGATTGCAAACAAGGTTAGTAGCTTAGAGCTAATCCATGATAAAGATGTTGTCGCAGAATTTCAAGCGCTTATAGAAGAAACCCCATCGCAACCTCAAAGAAGAGTTAACCATGTTAAAAAGAAATTCCAAACTGAGTGCGCATTAAGAATGAATTCACAATTAGGGAATTATGAAATGGATTACATTATCTAAGATCTAAGGTTAGACATCAATATTTTGACGCAACAAACTTGGGAGAGCATGTGAAAACTGCACTTGGACTGCTTCGCTATTGAGTAGAGGCTTGTGAATCAGGCGAAGGTCCTACTGATTGGTAGGTTAAGTCAAGTTCCTGTCAACATTGAGGGGTTGCGCACATTTGTAGATTTTGAATATATCAACATTGTCGACAACACGAACCCATATCCTGTGCTTCTAGGGATATATTGGGAAATAGATAATTATACAATTATAAACTTTAAGAAAGGAATCCTCTCATTCGAGGATGACGAAATGAGGGTATTTTCTCTTATTGACCCACTTGAGGGGAAAAGATATGTCGAAATAGTCTATAGTGAAGCATATGGAAATGATTTGGACCATATTTACAATGTCATTTCCTTAAAATAGGTCTACACAAATCCTACAATGGATGGGAACCTGAGCTGGAGGAGTACTAGCTCATGCACATCATATTTAGGAGAGGCATTGGAGAATTGGAAAAACAGACTTCATGAAGTATCTATGAGGAGATGCGCCATGATTACTAAGTTAGTTTGGTAGCTGGATACTCAGTCAAGGGATTTACCCACATATGAGGGCTTAACTAATATCGTGACCTTTCTAAGTGAGTTTGAAGGACTGGTAATAGAACCATAGCGGTTGTCCGCATTAGACTATGTGCTAAAATATATGCCCACTAGATGGTGGGGTATGCATAAGTGATCTATATTCGAATGGCCATAATGCAAAATATTTCTGGAAGTCATATTCAATGAAGAAGTCATAGTTTTAAGTTATAAGTACATAGGGTTATCAAACCCTTTAGAACACCTCAATCAATGTCGCATGACATTTGCAGAATACCCGTGATAGGAATGGGTCCATCATTTCATAAACACATTGGAAATGATAGCTAGGAGATGGTACACATCTGTGGAGTTACACTAAGGAACTCAGAATTGGGACGAGGTGGTTAAACAATTCGCACACACCTTTGCGTTTTCTAATGAGTAACCAATAGTTGATGATGCACTTCAAATTATGAAGGAGAAAATATTTTCTAAACTCCCTGCCGAAGTGGCGAATTCCCACCAGTGCAACATGACCATATAACCATGGATGGCTTGTTACAATCTAGCTGGAGAACGAGATGATGATCCTACCCACCTTAAAATACCAAAGTCAGAGGGTATACGCGAGGTGGAAGGAAGTGATATTTCTAGCGAACAATTCCTCAAGCCGCTCAAAATTAAGAAAGTTAACATTGGTTTGCCGAAAAAACCAAAGTTTTCCAATATACGAGATTATTGGGATGATGGAACAGTAGAGAAGATCACATACCTGCTGCATGAATTTCAGGATCTATTCCCAAGCAACTTCTCGGAGATGAAGGGAATAGTAGGAGATCCGAGGGAGATGAAAATGCCACTGAAACCAGATGTAAAACCAGTTAAACAATGACCTTATAGGTTGAATCCAAGGTATAAAGAGAAGGTGAAAACTAAGTTAGATGGAATGTTAGATGCAATAATCATTGAAGCTATTGAAGAGTTAGAATGGATCAGTCTATGATTCAGGATAAGAAAAAAACAGGTGAAGTTAGGATCTGTGTCAACCTAAGAAAACTGAACAATGCATGCTTGCACAATCCATTCCCAATACCATTCACGGATGAAGTACTTGAAAGTGTCGGAGGAAAGGAAATGTATTCATTTAAAAAAATATTTTCTTGTTATCACCAAGTCAGAATAACGAAGGAGGATCGACACAAAATGACCTTCATCATAGAATGGGGCTTCTATCAGTATACGGTAATTCCCTTTGGAATCAAGAATGCTCCTGCTATTTTTTCTAGAATAATAGTTTCTTCTTTTAAATATTTCATACATAATTTTCTTGAATTCTACTTTGATGATTGGACTATCTTTGTTCTAGTAAGAGACCATATTGAGAGTCTACGCATGATGCTGGAGCATTGTCACCAGTATTAGATGGCGCTTAATTCCAAGAAATGTATTTTTTGCACACCATTTGGTGTATTGTTAGGACATGTTGTGTGTTGCGACGAAATTATGATCTACCTAGTGAAATTTGTGATTATCCTTGACTTACCACCACCTACATTGGTCACACAACTTAACTCAGTGATAGAACACATAGGTTATTATAGAAAATTTATCAGGGGACATTCAGAGATAACTGCACCTATGGAGAAAATTTTGAAAAAAGATGAAAAGTTCCAGTGGACAGAAGCTTGTCAGGAAAGTTTAGAAAAGTTAAAGAGCAAGATGGCCATCGAGCCAATATTGGTATTTCCCAACTAGAAGAAGCAGTTCATGTTCATGTCGATGCGTCGTCTATCGTGCTCGACATAGTTCTAATGCAACCAAGTGAGGGTGCCATTGAGCACCCTATTTATTTTTCCAACAGAAAAATGTCGATGACAGAGAAAAAATACACTACGACAAAAAGAGAAGGACTCGCCATGGTATATGCATTGTAGAAGTTCTAACACTATTTGTTGGGTGGCCATTTTAAAATGTACACTGATAATTCAACATTAAAATACCTTGTCAACAAGCCACTGTTGGGGGGGGAGATATGTCGATGGCTCCTCCTCTTTCAAGAATTTGATTTCGAAGTCATTGTTAAATGTAGTCGAATAAACGTGGGGCTTGATCACTTATCAAGGATAGAAAGTGGTGAAGAACCAACCAGCCTAGAGGATAACTTTCCCGATGTGCAACTGTTTGCGTTCACCATGGTTGACAAAACGTTTCACGCTATAATTCACCTCTTGAGTACAGGTTATGCACCTGAAGGGTTCACCACTACATAGAAGAAACAATTGGTCATCGAAGTGACTAATTTTATGTTGATCATTAGACAACTATACAAGATGGGCCCTGATGCAATATTATGTCAGTGTGTTTTCGAACATGAACGACATTGGATAATGAGTGAAGCACATGCCGGTGTCACAAGAGGACACTAAGCTGGAAAGGAAACTATGTGGAAGATATTGCAAGCTGGATTATGATGGCCAAATATACATATGGATAGTAATATATTTTGCTGAAGCTGTGATGTTTTCCAAAGAATCGGAAAACTGTCAAGATGCGACGAAATGTCGTTTGCGCCACAGATAACCCTCCAAGCATTTGATAAATGGGTCGTTTATTTCGTTGGTCCTATCAATTTTCCAGGAAAAAGGATCGACACGCGCTATATTATCACAACGACGGATTACTTAACCAGATGGGAGGAAGCAACACCTGTTAAATATTGTACTGCTGCGACTGTGACAAAGTTGTATTTGAAAATTTCGTGACAATATTTGGCCACCCAAAAATCCTTCTAAGTGACCAAGGTATGCATGTTGTTAACAAAATCATTGATGAGCTTACTGCAGATTTCCAAATTCAACGTATGAAAACAAAACCCTATCATCCTCAGGAGAATGGAACGGTTGAAGCATTCAATAAGATTCTGGAAAATGCATTAACCAAAGTATGAAATGCACGCAGAGATGATTGGGATAAAAAAGTTTCAGTTGTGCTATGGTCATATCGCACAACTTGCAAAATATTAACAGGACACTCCATTTAGACTGTTGTATGAAACATAATTTTTTGTGCCGATGGAATATATTGTGTTGA
Source organism: Pseudotsuga menziesii (assembly GCA_001517045.1). Taxonomy (NCBI): domain Eukaryota; kingdom Viridiplantae; phylum Streptophyta; class Pinopsida; order Pinales; family Pinaceae; genus Pseudotsuga; species Pseudotsuga menziesii. The sequence continues at coordinate 161,463 of LPNX010234012.1, read as the reverse complement.
GCCTAAGAATTGTTGCGCTAACTAAAATGACCGACGTAGATGTTGTCGAGCAAATATTGTCGTAGCTCATTCAAATGGAGAAGGAACGTTTCGTCATAGGGTTTCATTAAAACATAGAAAAGAAAAGACAGAAAGCATGGCATGATCACCATATTAAGACTAAGCATTTTGAAGTCAGAGAGGTTTTTTTTATGTATGACAACAAATTTTTGAACCATCCAAGAAAATTGAAGACGCATTGGCTAGGGCCATATGTGATCACGCACATCACTGATGTGGGCACAACAAAATTACATAATCTAGATGGAACATTGGTTGCAGGAATGATAAATGGAATCTTGTTAAAGTCTTACCATGATGCCTACAACACGACTGGGTAGGAAAGAGAAAGCTTCAAAAAAAAGAGAGAGAAAAAAGAAAAAGAGAAAAGGAAACTGTTCTATCGCATGTCTGCAACGTGAATATGCAAATCCCACAATAAAAGTGGGAATGAAAGTTAGGATCCATTAAATCATGGATACCTAGAAAGATTTAGGAGGTTATGACAGTGAAGCTTCATTAAATCGATAAGTCCATGGAAAATGGCAACGTTCTTTTTGGTCCCATCCGTCATCCTTGCCATAACTTTCCTGATAGGTACAGATCAGAGTTCAAGCGTGCGAAGTAAATTTTGGAATGCGTCGAATGACAAGCCCATGTGATCGATGAGACACATCTATGCCATCAAATGATTGCATGCAGGAGGAGTTCCTGCGTATAAATATGCACCTTCATCATCAAGATTCATTTTACTTGCGTAGAGAGAAGAAGAGCGCACCAGTGTCTACAACTATGAAGAGCCAAAGGTGATTGTTATTTAGATTCCCAGTACCAATGAATAATCCGACGTTACCAGCGCATCACCTTTCCCGATAATTGAAGAATTTATATATCAGAAGCACCAACTTTACGTCCACAACAGTATGCCCCAAAAGGATTGTCGAGTGTAGACCTTCTAGGAAGATGAGGGCCCTGGGTAAGGGATCGTAAGTTTACAAAGAAGCGAAAGTTTTCCAAGGAAATTCCATCCCCACCACTAAGAAGAGACATGAATGCTACCCTAGAGGAGAGGAATTTGTTACCACCATATGTTCCACCAAGATGAACAGAGCCACCAGAAGTAAATATTTCGACAAAAGCGCGCTCTTCCCTGGTTGCATCGAAGATCCCTACTGTATTTCAGATGCTAAAAGATATCCTATCGAAGCTGGCACAACTGAAATTCAAAGGTAATGATACACACAAGCAGGTGAAACTGGAAATAAACAAGTACATGGTCACTCTTCCAGATGTACCACCCTCTCCACAGCTTGTAGTTCCAATGGAGTGGGCTTGAGGTATAGAACGTGTGGGCCTAGTTAATTTTTTGCATATGCCACATTTTGGTTGAAGTAAATAAGTGAGCACATATGTGCATTAGCTCTTGGTCTTCTTCCATCAATGCTTTTTGTGGCTTGGTAGACCATATTCTGTCAATGTCGAGCTAATTACATTGATCACGGGTCTCCTGCATGCAGGAGTCAACCCTGCACCATATCTACACAAGGATAGGGATACAACAAAGATGAAGGAAAGTATGACCTCACGCATGCAAATAGAGGCTCTCTCATTTCCTCTATAACCGATAATATAGTGAGGTTTGCTGTAAAAGTTTTATCTTGTAATACGTTGCACAAGATGCGACGCACTGAGTGCACTGTGGGGAGAGTTGAACTCCCTGAGCTCTGCACTAAAGGAGTGGTGATCAATTGGCCCCAATATCTATTGAACGAGCTACTAGAAGATGCACCCCAAGCACAGGAATAAGCTAAAACAAAATTCCATTACTTCTGGTTTCTCATATTTATTTCTTTCGCAGTTTGGTATGACCCACTAGACTTCTAGCCACTGGACTTCCCAATGCTATGTCAAGGTGTGAAGTATCAGAACTCGTGGTTTGATAAGGAAGATAAGATATGACAAAAGGATAACAACATAGAGTTCTTTTTGCATGAGGATGCGTTAAGAGAAGTAGTGCGACACCAGTAGATACTGCTCACTGCGACAGTCCAAAGATATGGGACTTTTATAAATTTCCAAGCTGGTATCCATAATATCATCCTGTAGCTGTAGCAAAGAAGCAAGCATGGCCAACACACTTCATGATTGCTGACCAAGATGTTGAAAATGTCATCCAGGACTGACCTCAAGAATGGTGCATCCCAGTTGATGAGGAGATGGACCAAGATAATGGTGGGGGCAGTGCCTAAGACAACCAATCACATGATTCAGATGAATAAGATGAAGACAATGATGAGGATTCTTATAAAGATCATTCATTGGACACGCCGACTGATGAGGATACGAAAAAAAAAAAAGAACAGGAAAAGGATCAGCATGAGCCGTAGCACAAAAAGATGAAAGTTGACAAAATGGCTAATACAATCAGCTTAGAGGAGGAAGACATCAGCCTGATATCAGACATAGTTGCAAAAGTACCAGAGACCACCCTCTAGAGAATAAGTAGGAAATAGACGCACTTAACGAACAAAATCATAGTGCATGTTAATAAAATTACTGAAACTATCTATGAAGTATGGGGTGCAATCGAAGCTGAGATGCACATAGATTACCCTATGGATACACTGGAGATGCCCCTACTACTGTCGCCACTCAAGGTCGAGCTAGTCGTGCATGTGATGGAGACAGGGACAAAAGAATTCGATGATGTTTCCCATGAGTTGGGGACATTGTCTATTAATTTCTCCAAACTAACAATGGCTGATGTATATGTTGTTCAACATGTGGCCATGGTGGAGACCATAGTTCGAGAGAGTGCCCTTACATATCAGGCATAGAAAGCAACAAGGAAGGCACAAAAGTGCAAGTCCCTCCTTAGGAAAAAGGAGCGAGAGATCAAGGTGCAAGAACAAAGAAGGCTTACATTGGATGAATCCATTAGTAGCGTAGTAGAAAATTTTCCAGTGGAAGAAGGCCAAGAAGAAAAAGATGCAGCCAACAAGATAGCCCGATTATCCAGAATTGTGGCAGACCTAAAGAAGAAGGTGGAAGAGCTTAAAGTTTAGCAAATACCAAGTACACCTCCTAAGGTGCTAGAAGTGTGCAAGAAAAAAACAATTGAAGTTGTTGATTGAATTAAGCAAGGAGAGAATCTCTATACTGACGAAATCTACGCAGTCTCTATGACTTGGGAATTGCTCCTAGAAGATGAAATAGCAACAAAATTTGTAGAGGACGTGTGCCAAACTAACCTAAAAATAAAAACTGTTAAGGAAGACATGAAGAAGCTACCTATCGAAGAAAAGATCGCAAAGGTATGAAGCTGAAACAACTGCAACAAAAAGTAAAAAATATGCACAACAAGGACCAGAGCAAAAATGAAGAAGTTATAGCACACCAATCAGAAGCCAAACGAGTTACAGGGCTCCTTCAACCCATACAATGGAAGCTCCTACACATAACTCAGCCGCTGGAAGATGTACCATTGGACAAGCAAAGGAGGTGCTACAAAAAGTTGCCCAAGTAGAAGGAATTCTCAAATAATTTTAGGCTAAGGTCGGAACCGTGCCACAACAACCATCTGAGCCATAAACCTTCTTAGTGGCTCGGGACAGTCCACATATGAGTGTTGGGGGGTTGTCGGGCTAGGAAAGAGCACAATGAAGAAAGAGATGTGCAAGCACAGGAAAAAAAAGAAGCACAAGCGTGGTAAGAAAAAGCAAGGACGCTACACAATGAAGAAAGGTAAAGGAAGGAAAGGAAGCGTGGAAGAGAGAAAACTATGACGAGGAGGAGTGCGATGAAGGAAAAGAGAACCTATTGGCGTGCAAAAAATAAACAGATAGAAAGCAACAGGTTCGAAATATCATGGATTCTAAATTCAGCGTAAGCCAGTGGACAACACACGTACGAAGGAATATTGTAAGTCAGTCCGATATCACCTTGTGTTAGTCTATGATAGCCTGTAACCGTTTTTTATGGCTGGTCACAACCTGTAACAGATACACTGTATGGATTCTACCCTGCGTGGTCTTGTATAATTTATAAATAGGAGAAACCCATTTTGTATAAGGGTTAGAAAATAATTGAAGATCAAAGAGCAAGTTAGATAGTAGAGACTTTGAAGGCTATTGAGCCACATAACCCATTTTGCGGAAGGGTTGCCAAATAGTAGGAGTCAATTTGTTGTTGAGTGCACAGATAGTAGATTAGAAGATTCGATCCAGGATGTGTGCGTATTAGTAGAAGTAGTTAGAAGAAAAGCATAATAAAACCAGAGACCATGAGAGAGAGAAAGAGTCTAAGCCAAAAATAGATATCTCAAATAGTTTGTAGTCAAGTCGGAGAAGGAAAGGTGCATATATTTCTCATCCTAGATGAAGAGCACCTTTGTGGTTTTTCCCAATTGGGTTTCCACGTTACATATTTTATCGAATGAATGTGCTTATTAAATGTTTGTGGGTTATTTTGTATTGTTTATGTTTATTCCTTAAGTGAATATTGTAGTATTGATAAATCAGTTGAATGAATGAATGACTAAAGAATCTTCGAAGCATTCTATATTATTTCATGTTCAAATACTGTTAAGTTGTAATACAGTCGTACCATTGTCATTTATTGTAAAGGAATAATCTACGTTGCACAGTTGCGCCGCTATCGCAAACTAAGGCAGATAGAATGCGTAGTAACATTGATAGTATTTTATATCATTTTAAGTTATTTTGTTGATAAGTTGTTAAGGGAAAGGTTTTGTTGCATGTTGGTTGTGTCACACTATTGTGCACTCTCAAGTTAGGAAAATTCTCCAACCTTCTGACTATGTCAAGATCCTTGGTTGTGCGCCAGGGAACGGTAATCCCTCGTCGAAATGTGGAAACATGGTTCTAGCAGTTACACATTAAGATATCTTGGGTGAGACTGTGCCTCATCACAAGTGTTTTTGATTGAGCTTGCTCTGTCGGGATGATATCTTTGGGTGTTTTGTCAGTTTTGTGGGTCCGTTGAACCTAGGTCATGAGAGTGAGAAAAAGTAGCCAACACATTCACACAAATGTAGATTTAAAGGTGGAATCATGGAATGCACAGGACTAGAGCCTAACCTAGCCTAATGTAAATGCCTAATGGGAGGCAAAGACACTACAAAAAAATGAGCATGAACTCAATTAATTGGAAATAATCGAACACCTCCAATTGAAAACCAATTATGGTAAAGCCATATCTCACAAAAAATGTGCAACTAAAATCAAAAGTACAGGAAGATAATTAAATTATGAAATCTAAGTGCAGGGATAAAATTAAAATTAAAACTAATTATAACAAAATTGAAATTTAACTACAAAAATAGAACATAGTTGAAATAAAAGTACAGGAAATAAAAAGGAACCGTAGGAAAACCAAGTAAAAGCAAAGTAGTTTTAACAAACATAATAAAAATCAATCCAAATCCAAATTGAAAAAACAATCAACACTAAAGAATCTAAGTGCAAGCTGTTGGAAATTAAATGAAAGAAAAGTATAGACTCCCAAGAAAACCCTCAATCAAATAAATTAAATCAAGCTAATGTGAAAATCTATAAATGAAAAAAGAGTACTAACTTCTAATCACACTTTCAAACAAGTCTGAAGCTAATCAAAACAACCACCCTATAAAATATTAAAACAACTCTTCTCATTCCAATCAACTCAGTATTCAAGCTCTTCTGAAAATTAAACCACCCAAGAGACCTTTTCAATCACTCAATCACTTCAAGTTTAAAGTAGAACTCCACCAAAATAATTTCAAAAAAATGTTGATTGTTATATTCATACACAACAAAATGGGAACATAATTATCTTCTCAAACTGCCAATTGGGTTGAACTAAAGAGTAATTTCCTGTAATATCAAGAATCGATGCTCTGGTTGTGAGTATGCTTCGAGATAATATGTTTGCACTATCCTTGTTCTTAGTAAAATTTTTTTTGTAATTCAAAAACTTGTTTTCATATAAATATGAATGATTTTAGTTCTAGGAATTTACATTCATATAAATTTAAAATCATGCCAAATCAATTTAGATCCTTTGATATTATGCTAATGTTAATCTTTGAAAAACTTGTGATAGGTATTTCTTTAAGAGATCAAGATTGTCTTTTGCTCTCTTTTATATATATAAAATCTGATCTCCTAGGTCACACTCAAAAACATCAAAAAGCAAACAAGATTACTCCTATAACATATATCACACTAGATTACTCCTATAACATATATCACACTAGCAATGTAATAAAAATGATATCAAACTGAGTTGTTTGTGAAATAAATTGATGGTTTATGTTTACACCCTCATTTATAAATATTTGTTGCTATGTTCCAGTGAATTGTTTTGTATTGGAAATATTCAAGCTATAACCAAAGATCTAATGCATACAATATTTTATACTATGCAAGAAATGGAATCAATTTAACACCACACAATGCCCCTACAGCAAAGATCGTCCTCTTAATTATACATGAGATACAGAAAACAAATCAAAACAACGTCCACGAATTCATCCAAGTCGTTCACCAACTGGGCGTAACAAGTCATTTTTGGTGGATATATCTCTCAAACCATTCTTAAATTTGCGAAACGACCCATGTTCTAGATAAATCGGATCATTCTAGAAGTGATATGGTATACAAAATAAATACCAAATTCTTACTGGAACTATGAGCCATTAAAATCTACATAGTTGAAATATTACTTCAAGTTGGAACTTTGTGAACCAATTGATCCCTATCGATAGTGAACGAATGCTGAATATGCCAACAGAAGAATGTTGAGTGTGCTGGTACAGGAACAAGCTTAGTGCAAGAATCCCCAAAAATATGGGTTTTTACAAATTGGTACAACCATCATCAGTAAAACATAGAAAAAACACCTTTATTCATTAAAAACACAAGAAAATCAGAATAATTAACTACATAATAACCAAGATGTTTTTAATGGTAAATTGCGAAAAAATGTATGTGGAATGTATGGAAATTGCAGGAATATGGAATTATGGGTAGTGGCATTATCTGATGGAAAGGAAGATATTTTTAGGGCCCAACACTCCCACTAGATGAGAGTAGTGCAACCAATACAGAGGATGACCAATTAGATTTTGGTTTTGATCACCTACAAGTTTCTGGATCATGCAGTATGTTGAATATATGTTTTCATTGATGTTAATGGCTCAAAGATGTCAAATATGAAATATGTATAAGGATTAAAGATGTTCAAAGCATCAATGTACCAAATATGAAAAATGACCAAAAGTTGAAAGAATTACATGTAATTTCTCTCTCACAACCAGCTTGAAGAAATACATATGAAAGAATGAGGAGGTCACATAAAATAAATTATACCATCATGGCATTGGTAAAAAGTGGGCACATGTGTATGCACATAGACGAATATTGTAGATAACACAAATGTGAAAATATTTCTTGTGAGCAAAATAATTTTGTGTAATATTCCAACAATAAATATGGTAAGAGGTGCAACATTTTGTAAAGAAACCCAAGCAATAAATCGATGTGTGAAATAGTCCCACAAAGGAATTGGCACATGCATGTTATAAACTACAATAATAATTGGTGAAAATTGGTATGCCAATGAGAGTCCTCACTTAAAAAAGACACAACCAAATGGGATGTCATTCGAAGTCAAGGGACTTCACCAAATGGACACATCTCTTAAGTTAGGATGAATATAAATAAGAAAAAGATGGATGAGGTGAAGTAAGCTTGTGAAAATGAATGATTGAAATAGCAACTTGATAAGATTTGGAATTTTTTGGGGATCAATGGCATGTTGATCGTTGATAAATATCCTTTTGCAGCAAATCCATAGTGCGAGATGAGGAACAATGGATGAAAGGATACTATAAGTATGGATGTGTGAAAGTTTGTGCTCATTAAGACACAAATCATAGAAAATCAAGTATACTTAGTTGAAATTCTTCGATTGATGTAGAACGTAGACCGGTTGAAAAAAAGAAGATTGAAGATGTTTTCCACACCTCGTGGTTTGGGAAACTGTCCATCGCAAAGTCAAATGATTACGACAGTTGCATAATTTGAGAAAAGAAAGACACATATAAGAATTATTTTGTGATATTTGGCACAATTGTCTAACGCATATACAAATATGCAGATCGTAATATTTTAGAAGTTGCAAATTTTGTAGAAAATATATTTCTCTACTTGCCATATATCTATACAATCACATTTCATAATAGGAAGGTTGGATGGGCTAAGGAGAAGGGGGTTACAACCTCCTTCTAGTGGGTGCTGGTAAATTCAATCAAGATTGTAATAACATCCTTTTTGTAAAATAGATAAAATCCAGGGGTTCATAGCCTCCTTCGAGTGGGTGCTGGAGAATAAATGGAAGTTATCACTTACAAAACTAAAGTGCGTAGTTCTTCCATAGGTCGAAGCTTGAAGCTTGAAGCTGCAAGCCACAATTTACACAAATATATTGATATCTGTTTAGGTCAAATCCTGAGGTTTGTAAGTTAGTTCTTACGTAGATAGAAGTTGCTACAGGTTTGTGCCCATAGGTCGCAGAATGTACTTGAGATTAGGATGACACCTAAAATGAGTGGATGCTCATATTTGGAGACTTTTATCTCCTACTTGTGTAATTACTCTTATATTTATAGATATACATTTATTCTCAAGAATTTTGTTTGTTGTTGGGATTAATGTTGTGAATGCTGAAAAATTTAAATATGTGAAAGTTTGCATGAGTAAAAATTGTTCATATCTATGTAATTATTGATTCACCCCCTCATAGTAATAACTAAATACCAACAAATCAGATCAGGTGTCTTCAATAAAACGTACTAACATTTGGAATACTAATTCAACACATATATGGATACGTAAGAAGGTCTATCCACAAATAGAGCTCCGAGATTTTATGGTACAAATTACGGCTTTTGGAAAATTAGGCTGGAAGTATACCTGTAGTCACTTCAGATGTATGTTTGGAAATCAATAAAGGATGCATATGACCACCAGAACAGTGATAGTTGATCTAGAAAATAGAAAACAATATGAATGGAATACACAAGCGAAGAGAAATATATTATGCGGATTACTGGATGTTGAGTTCATTAAGGTAATACAGTGCACCATATAAAAGGAGTTACAATACAAACTATGAAGTAAATATGATGGCGACGATAAAGTTAGAAAGGACAAATTATAGATGTTAATTGTGTAGTTTGACACTATCAAAATTAAGGAAGAAGAATATGTTTCCTTGTAGTTATTAACAATTTATTAAATGGTTAATTCCATAGTCGTGCTTGGAGCTACTGTCAAAGAGAAATTTGTTGTGCAAACTATTATGAGAACTCTTCCTATGCGATTCAATCCAAAAGTGTTAGTTTTGGATGACAGAAGTGATATAGATGACCTAACCAAAGATGAATTATATGGAATACTTACAACATGCAAAATTTGAACATAAACTGAGATTGCATCCAGGAAAGTAGTTGCTTTTAAAGATACATGGAAGCTCAAATCTAGTAGAAGTGAATGCATAAATTCAGTTGGCTAGTCAAACGAAGAAGAATCCAACTTTGTGAGTAGACTGAAGAGAGTAAAATGCAAGTACAAGGCGAAACTACCTTTTAAATTTTTTAAGTGTGGTATAATTGGAATATTTTCTTCTAAGAACACCTATGAAACCCAAGATATTGAAAACGAGGAAGAATCAGAATGTCGAGAAAATAGAGGCAAGTATCAACAAAACCAAGATGCAAATAAGAAGAAATTTGAGAAACAAAAGAAGATCTTGTACATTGAAGAAAACAATTCCTCGTATGAAGAAGAAAGTGACATCCCAAGAGATGTATTAGTCATGGCTCCGATTCTAGATGATATTGCTTCAGATGGAAAATATTCAACCAAAAGAGATCCTTCAAAAATATCAAAACTAGAGAAGGAATGGAATTATAATGGAATTTATTTTCCATCTCTGAAATCAGAATAAAATAAAATCTCAAGAGGATAAAAGGAACTCTTGAATATGGAAACAATTATTGATAACAAACACTTTGTGGAAGAAGTCATGCAAATTGCGTCAAAGCCCGACAAACCCATCTGCTCTCAAGGAATTCCAAAGTATGATGATGAATTCAGTCCTGGTGTTGACTAGGAAGGATAATTAATCAATGCTCTGGATGACTTGACAAAACAAAGGACTAAAAGAAGAAATTGAAACAACAAAATAACTATCTAAGAAAAGTTGAAATTTACATGAAGACTTGAAGAGACAATTGGGTATCAAATATGAAGAACTATAGTGCACGAAAAAAAATTGAAAAATTAGAAGAAAACCATTGTGTGCTTGAGAAATCATCGAGGAGTTAGAATGGGTAAATGAGCTATTACAAAAATAGATAGTAGATGTCTCACAAACAAAGTTAGAGAGTGCAATTCAAGGGAAGGTTGAAGTGAGTATTGATGCAAAAACTCAAAAGAAGTTAAACAATAGCGCAGTCATCCTAGATGAAATTATAAACCGTCAATGATCTCCAGAATACACAACTAGTATTGGGTTTTTTAAAAATTGTAATGGACCGTGCAACAAAGAAGATCAACCTAGTCTCAAACAAGGGGGTGATTTTTACAGAAAACCTGAACTACTTACAATGATTGAGAAACCCAGGTATCTAAATGCTTTCAGAAATGATAATTTCGTTAGATGTTGGAGATGCAATTTTTTCATACATATTTCAAAATATTATCACACTATAAAGTTCTATGTGTGAGATAAGTATTTCCATAAGTCCTTGAAATGTTTTCTAAAAGTCTAATAAGAAAGGAAACTATATTGGCACAGTGTTGTTGAAAATGGTCCAAGTCAGAGGGAAAGGATAGGTGTGTGTCAAATTGTTTTTGAAGAAAATGTCTCTCATAATTATATTAAAAGTGTGCAAAATGAAAATGACAATCAAATCATCAAAACGATATGGATAAGAAGGTCTGTAATAACCCAAAAATTAATAAAAATTTAAAATTTTTCATGTAACATAAAATGTTCAAGGATGTCACTGCCTATGAACCAATAGCTGCTAGCGGTTACTCAACAGTAGTAATTAGAATGAACATTGTATTTCTTTAGGTCTATGTAATTCATTTGTTTATATTGAGGTACTATGTCCAGGATGTTAAACTTAGAAGTTTATGTTTTAGAAGGGAAAGAAAAAGGAACTACGTCTGAATTTGATGTTAAGTGTGTTATTACTGTCTTATGTCAAGTAGGAAAGAATCTTAGATGAGATTGGGGCTTACTTAGCTTACAAATAACGCAGTGGCATGATGCTTCTTTTATAGGTTCTAAATAGGTAAGTAGTTTTGTTACTAGTAAAAAATTTTCAGATCAAGAATAATACTCAACTAGCATAGGATAAAATGCTAGTAAAAATGTTTGTTTGCAGCTTGACCTCGTAAAAGGTATTATTGGTATTTCTAATGTTATCAGACTGCATAAATGATTGTGATAATTGTTAACCCAAAAAATCCCTCACTCAGCTCTACATGGCCTACACCACCCAAGGACACCCATACACGACCTTCATAACACCCCATTAGACCCCCACACCCTCAAAAAGGATTAAAAATGAGTAAAAGGGCTTAAAACCCCCAAAAAGGAGCATAAATAACTATCCTAGGGACTAAAGCCTCCAAAAAGGGGCTAAAACCCCTCAAAGGATCCTAAAACCCTAAAAGGAGCTAAAGCTAGGGTAGAAGGGGCTAAAGCCCTGACCAAGGGCTTAAACCCCAAAAGTCCCCAAAAAAGCTATAAAAGGAGGGTGGGGGGTCACTTGCAAACAACTCCTCTCTTGCATACTATTATGCTTCCCGCAGATGCCTTGAGACCTCTTTGCCTCTCAAGCCACCCACATCTCCCTCTCTTCCACTCATCTTCCCCATTGAGCCATAGCTCCTTCATTGCTGAGTGAGATAGGGAGGTGCTTCTTCCAGCTAGGGCATGGTGGCCCATTCCACCAAAGAAGAGGTATAATCTAGTTTTGTTTATGTGTTTTCTTTGTTAGTTTAGTTGTTTTCTGACCATTATTTGTTTGTAGGTTTGATTTCTAACATGTTTTTACAGGTTTATTATTTCTAATAGTTGTTTGCAGGTAGCCAAGGCGAAGCCCTAACCTTGTTTGCAGAGGGGCTCATGACCATTTTATTTTTGTCATTTGCTTTCCTTTCTATCCAATTTCTTTCATGCATTTTCTACACGCAGGAACCTACCCTTCCGTCCTATAGACGGAAGGGATCTATTCCTACCCCTGTAGCAAGGAGAAATCCCTGCTACAATAACACTACTGTGAAAAAAAATGGGTTAAGTGCAGCTAAGTTTACCACCATAGTACTTGATCCAAATAATCTTCTTTCTTCTATTTTTAATTATATGCTTATATTTCATTTTGAGATGGTATAGCTTAAGAACAGTTCTATTTCTACCATTAAGGGCATAGTGGCCTAATAATTTTATAAACTAGAAGATATGTTTAACATATTTACGGCAAAAGAAACTCATACTTATCCTCAGAGTTTGGTATAAATTATTATTTATATTTGTTGAGTTCTTTCTAAACTCTAAACATGCTATGTTAATGGTTTTCCTGGATCAAGTATTTATATTTGATTTTCTTGTGTCAAAAAATCTCATTATATGTAGAATTTTGTTGATAAAGCCTATATTTGAAATTCAAAATCTAAGCTTAGTCTAAATATAACTTAAGGATCTCTAAGGTTATGTACTTCTACAGAAGGTTAATTTACCTCCATCATTGGTGTTTACTATTATCAAATATAAACATTATTTAATATCAAGAAGAACATAATTAGATAAAGTTTAATCATAGGACCCTAGTATAAATGAATTCTTTCCAAAAATGCAAAAAATATGGTTATGAACAATAAATCTAAATAAGGCAACAATGATACTATGCAATGATTTTGAAGGGTTTTGACTTTTAATTAAGTGATTGTGCAGGTTTAAATGAAACTTTTCGAACTATAGCTTGAAACCCAAAATTGCAAATAATTCCAATGGGCACATGGTTGGTGGGCGATGATTAGGTTTGTTGACCTCGTGTTGCCATATAAACTTGTCCAAACCCTAAAATCACGTTGGTTTTGTTTTTTTTTGTTTTGGCTGGAGTGGTCAAGTTGTGAGCTTGTGGCCACTAGGATTAATATTTACCATCCATTCAAATGGATGCAGGCCTTCGTTTAAGGCTGGGGCTCGGTTCATTATCGTTTATTTTACTGTGGGAGTTTGTTTACTGTGGGTGTTGTTCACCATACACAGTGTGAAAAGAGTTACTGGAGGAATGAGTTGAGTTCTTCATTTGCTTCTTGTTTCTTCTCGTGGGTTTTATTCCTTCCTCGTCGTGGCTTGGGGATCCATTTTTGGACCCTGCAATAACAAAAATTCTCCGCCAAGGCTCTAATCCAACTCATGGAACTCATGAGGATGCTAGAATAAAAAAAAAATACAACTTCCCCAGCTCGCCGTCTCTCTGGTAAGATCGACTAATGGTTTTATTTTTCCTTTGGAATAAGTTTTAGTTTATAATTTATAAAAGTAAAATGTATTGATCATTCATGTTTTCAATTCTATTTATGAAGGCCCTTCAACAGTGGCTCAAAGCTTGTTAAACTCCATCAACAGAGCTTCTAAGATGGCATCCACCCTGGTAAGCCCCGATTCCACCTAGGGTTCTCATGTATTTAATGTAAGGGAGTTTTTAGAAAGGTTCTACTAGATGAAAGATGGTCATTGGTTTGGCTATGACTATTTTAGATGCATTTGTTTTATTTCAAACCTTGATGGTTGTTTTGTAATGGGAGAAAATCGGGCTCTCACAACCGAGACTTAAAGAGTTATATTTCTTTTGTGAGCCTTTTCGGCCATTGATAAATTAAAAGGATGTTATTCGATACAAGCTTTTAAGCCGTGACCCATTTTGACAGACCATTGGGTATTTTTATGAAGTTTTGATTAGGATTTTTAAAAAATAACTTAATGGGTGAATGTCACAACCATCTTCTCTTTTTGGTAAAGGGATTTTGTATCCAAAACAAATGGTTGTTTTTCAATTTTGTGAACTGTGTTTATATTAAGATACTTTTGCTTAGACTTTTAAGCTTTGATAGAAAATGTAAAATGTCATAGGACAAACTATATCTATTCAATTTGTTTTTAATATTAAAAGGATTCTCAGAGCTTAAGGCTTAATTATCAGTATCTTTGTTTAGTTTAAATTTATCTATATTTTGTTTATTTTAGTTATTATTATTGTTATTTAAATTTCGATGGTTAGGGTTAAGTAGATCAGCAAGGAAATTTTTTTCTTATATAAAGGAATAGATTTGAAAACCGTTGGTAACTAAATATTTCAATAACAGTAAAATTAATAATATTGCAATGAATTCTAGAAATAGGATTGAGAATGTTATCATTGAATAAATGTATTTCTTATCTATAATTTCTAGAATATACTCTTAGGTTTTGGTATTATAAATTTTGAATTTATTCTGTTGTGAAAGAATAGATCTTTTGTAAACCCTAATTCTTTTTAATGGTTTAAAGAGCTAGTAATTATGTTTCAGTAACCCTAGTTTACATTTTTACATAGATTAGTTCAATTGGTAAATATTTAACTCGGTTTTACTGTTTTATTAAGTTTAACTTAATCCAGATAATTTATTGTTCCTACAAAATCTAAAAGGATTACATACTAGGTTTAGAAAATGTTTCTTAACTAGTTTTACTGTGTAAAATATTACACAAACCAGTGTGTAATACTTAGGCTTATTCTTCTATATTTATTTAGTTTATTTAAATACTTTAAGTAAATAACACAAATGTAACTGAAGTTCTATAAATAAATTTACACAAAACCCTGCAGATAGTAATCATTTGCATCTGCATTCATATTTTATTGAATATACTTATTTGAAATTTCTTTACTGATTTACCCTAATCTAGATAGTTACTAATTTTCACAGCATATATAATTCTCCTATTTATCCCTAACAACAGTAAAATAGAAATATACTAAATTATTGAAAACTCGTAAACTTTCCAGATACAGTAAATAATTTAATTACTGAACTTAAATAAGTAGAACCTTTAGTATAGATGAGGTGAAAAAAGCTTAAGGAAGCTGTTCCTCCCAACCAACTCCTGGAGAAAAGATGGACTGCAATTCTGATCAGGACACCCGAGCTTGTGTCCTGGTCCACTTGGTAGAGTACTGGGTGAGAGATGTAGTCTTGAAATCCTCTGCAACTCCCCTGAGTGTTCAGCAGTAACTCAATTCCGCTTACAACAGTATGAACTCAGCTTAGAATAGCTACACTAGTTCAGTCTTCAGCACTTATCCCCTCAAACTTACTTCAGCTAGCACCCTCCATCGAATTCACATGTGCACTTCATTCACTCAGAATGATCACAAATCCAGAATGAGCATCCTCAGCTGTCTTCAATGGGAAGTTTAATTAGCATGCCTAAGTCTTTTGGGTCAGTTTTTACTAAATGAGCCACCTGCTCCTGTTCCACTTTCTTGGGGAATCATGACCACAAAAATAGGGAAGTTGCCACCTGCAATAGCTAGAAGTAGTTTGAGGATGCTGCCACATGCTAATCTACACTCAACCTAGTATCCTCCACCAAGTGACCAGTAAAACACTCATTTAATAGCTACCCTAAGCTGTTGTCTCAACTTTCATTTATTTATTAATAAAATATTCTGAAATACATTAAATTATCCTTGACCCCACTTGGTCATTAATTACAAACTTTAACATAAAATATAGCATAATGTTCCTCAAAAACATAAAATTGTTTTGCAAATTGGGGCATGTGACATACACACCCCCTTAATTTATAACATCCTCCTTGATGTTATTTATTCTTTGTTCTCATAATTGCCCTGAAATAGAATTGAATATGCATCCCACATATGACTTTTCAATTCCTAGGTGGCTTCTTCTGGACTAAGGTTCTTCTATTGCACCTTCACCTGACCAATGGCGCGATTCCGAAGCGAGATCTCCCTCCTTTTGAGGATATAATCCGGTTCCACAAGAAAATCTCCTACGGGCTCCACCTGCACATCATTCCATTTAATAACATGAGTAGCATCATGTACTTATTTTTTTAATACATAAATATGAAAACCATTGTGAAACTTTAAGTTTTGTGGTAAAGCTAGCTGATATGCTACATGTCCTATTATGAACAGTATTTCAAAAGGTATGGAATATCAGGGTGCTAACTTAGCACAACTTCCTAACCTCAGAGAACTCATTTTAGATATCACCTTAATAAAGACATGTTCACCTACCTGGAACTCCTTTTGAGTTCGTTTAAGATCTTCTTGACTTTTCTGTCAATCTTACACAACTTTCAAGTTACCTTGAACATGTTTTACAATTAACTCCATGTCTTTTAATAATTTAGGTCCTAATGCTATCCTATCAACTGGATTACTCCATGATATGGGGGTATTGCACTTCCTTCCATACAAAATTTCAAAAGTACTATATCTTGTTGAGGCTTGGTAGTGATTATTGTAAGCAAACTCTACCAGGTGTAAGTAATCTTCACATTTACCAGGTTGTTATTTTACATACATTCTTAGCAGATCCTCCAATACCTGATTTACTCTTTTAGTCTGTCCATCTGTCTAAGGATGGAAAGAGGTACTGAAGTTTAATGTAGTATTTAATCCTTTAAACAAATACTTCCAAAATTTGCCCGTAAACTTAGGGTCTCTATCTAAAATTATTACTTTCAGTATTCCATGTAAATGAAAAAATTTGTTTCAAGAAAATATCAGCAATATTTGCAACTTTATAAGTAGTTTTTACAGGTATAAAATGAGTTTCCTTGCTTAATTTATCGACAACAACCATTATTGAGTCATTCAAATTTTCATTTCTAGGTAGTCCGATGATAAAATCAAGGCTAACTATCTCCCACTTCTAGCTAGGAATATGTAATGGCTGAAGTAACCCAGCTGGATGCTAGTGTTCAGTCTTTACTTGTTGACATTCAAAGCACTTAGCAATGTATTCTGCCAATTCATTTTTCATGTTTGGCTAGAAATAATCCTTTCTTAGCATGGTTATAGTTTTCTGATAACCAAGATGCCCTAAATAAGGAGTCTTATGAATTTCGTTTAAAATCGACAACTTAATCTTAGGTACATTAAGTACGTATAGTCTATCTTTATATAATAATAATCATTTTTCTCTTAAAATATACCATGTACTTAAACTTTCAATTGAATTTTCTCTTACCTTTGCTTGTAAATTCTGATAATTTTCATCTTTTACTATTCCTTCTTCTAGTTGTTTTTCTAAATCTGTTTTATAGGTGCTGATTGCTGCTATAAAATTCAATTTTGCATTTCTGCTTAAAGCATCAACAACTTTATTTTCCTTTACTTTAATATGTTGGATTTCAAAATCGTATTCACTAAGGAAATCTATCCATCCAGCTTTCCTAGCATTTAATTTAGTTTGATCCAACAGATATTTTAACCCTTTATTATCTGTCATTAACATAAACTTCCTTCCGATTAAATGATGACGCCACATTTTTAAGGCATGTATGACATCAGCCAATTCTAAGTCATAGGTCCCATAATTTTTCTCATGAATCTTTGCCTTTCTAGACTCATAAGCAATGGCGTGTCCTTCTTGAGTTAAAACTCCAACTAAACTGTCATTGCATGCATTAGTACATACTATAAAATATTTATTAGGGTCAACAATTCTTAAGATTGGTGTAGTGGTTAATAACATTTTTAACTTTTTAAAACTATCTTCACACTTTTGAATCCACTCAAATTTCTTCCCTTTCTTCTGTAAAGAAGTTAATGGATTTGCAATTCTTGAAAACCCTTCGATAAATCTTGGATAATAGCCAGTAATCCCGATGAATGATCGTATGTTCGTTACGTCTTTTGGGACTGGCCATTATTCAATTGCCTTTATCTTTTCAGGATCAACATAAATTCCTTCTTCAGTCACTACATGACCCAGATACTGTATTTTATCCTTAAAGAAATCACATTTACTAAATTTTGCATAGAATTGATGTTCTCGTAACTGTTGTAAGACAATTTTTAAATGTTCTTTATATTCTTCTTTAGACTTTGAGTAAATTAAGATGTCGTCAATGAATATGACCACAAATGTTTCTAGGTATTTATGCATTACATTACTCATTAGATACATAAAAATATCTAGGATGTTAGTAAGCCCAAATGGCATAACAACAAACTCGTAATGACCATACCTAGTCCTAAAAGTTGTTTTAAAGATGTCTTCATCTTTGATTTGGACTTGATGGTAACGAAATCATAAATCAATCTTCAAGAATACAGTTGCTCCACGTAGCTGATCAAATAGATCATCTATGTGGGGTAATGGATATTTTTTTTTGATAGTCATTTTATTTAGTTAACGGTAATCTATACATAATCATATAGTTTTTCCCTTCTTCTTAACAAAAATAACAGGTGCTCCCCACGGAGACACACTGGGTCTAATATAATTCTTATCAATGATTTATTTTAATTGTGACTTTAGTTCATTTAATTCCAGTATATTCATTTGATAAGGGGCTTTTGAGCTAGGCACTGCATCAGGTACCAGCTCAATAGTAAAATCTAACTCCTACTTTAGAGACAGTCCCATAATTTCTTCCGAAAATACATTCGAATACTCCGTCAGGATCGGAATATCTTCTAGTTTTAATTTCTCTTTGTTATTAGTATTTTATTCATTAATTACTGTTACAACAAAGGCTTTACAACCCTTCTGAACAACTCTCTTAAGTTGCAAAGAAAAAATATGTCTTACAACTGTTTTCCTAGGGATTCCATTTACATTTATTAGTTCTCCATCGTTACTTACGCAAGTAAATGTTTTATCAAAATAGTTCAAGACTACCCTATGTTGTTCTAACCAATCCATACCAATTAACATATCATAAGAACCTAAAGTTAAAACATTAAGCTTAACATAGGTTTCAAACTAATCCATTTGTACAGTACAATTCTTAACAAAACTGATCACCTTCATTTTTGCTCCAATAGCTAGCTGGACTAACCAAGACTTTGCAAACTTTTCTACCGATAGCTTACATTTTTCTAATAAATCAGGATAAATATAGCTTAAACTAGCCCCTGGATAAATTAAAATGGATATAGGTATTTTATCCAGCTTACCTTCCACTTCCACCATGGAAGTTTGGTAATCTACCTTCCTGTTCTCCAGTGCTGCATTGATCCTAGGCATTGTCCTTGCTATATCATCGACACTCATCTCCTCCTGTATCGTATGTAGGTTTCTAATTGTATTCTTCTGATTGGGGCAAACTGATGCATAATGAGGACCATTACATTCCCAGCACTTTATTGGTTCCTTTCGTTCAAAATTCTTGGTACAGTTAGTGTGATTATTAACAGATTCTTTATTTCTTTGAACATTTGGATTTATCTGTGAATTACTTTTGTTCCCTTGGAAATTTTTATTAGGAAAGTTTCATGTGTTATTATTCTTGAAATTTCGGTTAGGTACAACACCTTTCTTCCTCTGTTCAAAATTATTAGTTCCTTTAGCCTTCCAGTTTCTCATACTTTCCTCTCTTCAAAATGATTAGTTCTTTTAGCCTTCCAGTTTGTCATACTTTCCTTTTTGTGATTATGTTCATAACATAAATTCGCCTTTCTCATTGCTTCTTCTAAAGTATTTTGGATTGTAATACTCAATTCTGTCTTTTATATGATAGGGTAAGCAGCTTAGGAACCACTATACCTTAGGATTTGCGTCCACAATATAAGGCACATATCTGAGCAGACTTAGAAATTTACTGTTTAGTTCTTTCATGTTCATTGTTCCCAATTTTAATTCATAAAATTCCTTAGCTCGCTCCTCATAGTACTATTCAGACAAAAATTTCTTCTTAAAATATTTCTTAAACATACTCTAATTAGTTTTTTTCTCCCTAATTCCTTTTACTCTTTTTAGGTCCTACCATCAAATATCTGCTTTCCCAATGAGGTTATAAATAGCCATTCTGGCTTTCAGCTGATTAGAGTAATTAAAAATTTGAAAATATTTCTTCATCCCAGAAAGCCATGATTTAGCCTCTTCTCCGTTCTTAGTTTCACCATTAAAGGTTGGTGGCTTAATTTTCTTGAATTCTCCAGATATTTCTTCGTAAGGTTTAAACTTTCTCTTTCTTGTATGATGATTATCTTCGCTACTATCACTAGTATATTGATAATTCTTTTTATGTGGATCACCAAAAACCTCAGAAGATGAGCTACTTTCTATTTTAAATTGTTTAGACTTTTTATCTTTATGTTGATAAGGAATATCTTCAGACTCTGTTCATTTATATTTTTGTTCATTTTGAAATCTTTCCACTAAAATATGATTTAGCTCCTCCTGAGCTCTCAGAATTCTCTCATTTTCCTTTTTGACCGTTTCCATCTTTGTTCTTAGTTCCTTGACTACTTTTAATAATTCAAAAGTGTTATTATTTATTTCTTCTTGTATAGGTTCTCTTTTAGAATTACTTCGTTCAGTAAATGGGGACTCCTCATTCGCATATTCTTCCAATCCTTCCATTCCTGCAATTAACTCAGAAAAATTCCTTGTAGTGTAATTCAAAAGAAAAGTAAAAATTAGTATACATGTTTTAAATATATTGTTTTATTTATGCAAGTTGAGCCACATTCAAGCCTATTGTCTAAACCTTGTGCTCTGATACCACATGTAATAACCCGAAAATTCATAAAAATTTAAATTTTTTTATGTAACATAAAATGTTCAAGGATGTCACTGCCTATGAACCAATAACCACTAGTGGTTACTCAATAGTAGTAATTAGAATGAACATTGTATTTCTTTAGTTCTATGTAAATCATTTTTTTATCTTGAGGTATTATGTCCGGGATGTTAAACTCAACAGTTTATGTTTTAGAAGGGCAGGGAAAAGGAACTACATCTGAATCTGATGTTAAGTGTGTTATTACTGTCTTATGTCAAGTAGGAAATAATCTTAGACGAGATTGGGGCTTACTTAGCTTACAGCTAACGTAGTGGAGTGATGCTTCTTATACAGGTTCTAAAAAGGTACACAGTTTTGTTACTAGTAAAAAATTTCTAGATCGAGAATAATACTCAACTAGCATAGGATAAAATGCTAGTAAAAATCTTTCTTTGCAACTTGACCTCATAAAAGGTATTATTGGTATTTCTAATTTTATCAGACTGCATAAATGATTGTAATAACACTACTATGAAAAAAAATGGGTTAAGTGCAGTTAAGTTTACTACCATTGTACTTGATCCAAATAATCTTCCTTCTTATATTTTCAATTATATGCTTATATTTGATTTTGATTTGGTATAGATTAAGAACAATTCTATTTCTGCCATTAAGGGCATAGTCACCTAATAATTTTATAAACTAGAAGATATGTTTAACATATTTAGGACAAAAGAAATGCATACTTATCCTCAGAGTTTGGTATAAAGTATTGTTTATATTTGTTGAGTTTTTTCTAAACTCTAAACAAGCTATGTTAATGATTTTCCTTGATTAACTATTTATATTTGATTTCCTTGTGTCAGAAAATCTCATTATATGTAGAATTTTGTTGATAAATCCTATATTTGAAATTCAAAATCTAATCTTAGTCTAAATATAACTTAAGGATCTCTATGGTT
This sequence comes from Pseudotsuga menziesii, assembly GCA_001517045.1. NCBI lineage: Eukaryota > Viridiplantae > Streptophyta > Pinopsida > Pinales > Pinaceae > Pseudotsuga > Pseudotsuga menziesii. The sequence continues at coordinate 139,624 of LPNX010234012.1, read as the reverse complement.
ATGTACTTCTATGGAAGGTTAATTTAACTCCATCATTAGTGTTTACTATTATCAAATATAAACATTATTTAATTTCAAGAAGAACATAGTTAGATAAAATTTAATCATAGGACCCTAGTATAAATGAATACTTTTCAGAAATTCAAAAACTATGGTTTTGAACAAGAAATTGAAATAAGGCAACAATGATACTATGCAATGATTTTGAAGGGTTTTGACTTTTCATCAAGTGATTGTGTAGGTTTAAACTAGACTTTTTGAACTATAGCTTGAAACCCAAAAGTGCAAATAATTCCAATGGACACGTGGTTGTTGGTCAATGATTAGGTTTGTTGACTTCGTGTTACCATATAAAATTTTCCAAGCCCTAAAATCGCGTTGGTTTTGGTTTTTTTTTTTGGCTGGAGTGCTCGAGCTGTGAGCTCGTGGCCACCAGGATTAATATTTACCATCCATTCAAATGCATGAAGGCCTTCATGCCATCACAAGCTTGTGTAGAAGGTGTGAGTGGAAAACTTGTTGTTATCAAGAGGTAGTGTTAATAGTCAGTAAAGAGTGTTGAAGGTTGGGGCTGGGTTTGCTGTTGTTTATTTTACTGTGGGAGTTTGTTTACTATGGGTGTTGTTCACCATACACAGTGTGAAAAGAGTTACTTAAGGAATGAGTTGAGTTCTTCATTTGGTACTTGTTTCTTCTCATGGGTTTTATTCCTTCCTCATCGTGGCTTGGGGTTCCATTTTGGACACTGCAATAGGAAACATTATCCAGAAAGGCCCCAATCCAACTTGTGCAACTCATGGGGAGGCTAGGGTAAAAAAAAATACAACTTCCCCAGCTCACCGTTTCTCTGGTAAGATCGACTAACGGTTTTGCTTATTATTTGGCACAAGTTTTAGTTTATAATTTATAAAAGTAAATTGTATTGATCATTCGTGTTTTCAATTGTGTTTATACAGGCCATTCAACAGTGGCTTGAAGCTTGTTAAACTCCCTCAACAGAGGTTCTAAGAGGGCTTCCACCCTGGTAAGCCCCGATTCCACCTGGGGTTCTCCTGTACTTGATGTAAGAGCGTTTTTAGAAAGTTTCTATTGGATTAAAGATGGTTACTGGTTCGGGTGTGGCTATTTTAGATGCATTTGTTTTATTTCAAACCTTAATGGTTGTTTTGTAATGGGAGAAAATTCCGCTCTCACAGCCGAGACTTAAAGATTTAGATTTATTTTCGAAGCATTTTCGGCCATGGATAAATTAAAAGGATGTTATTCAGTACATGGTTTTAATCCATGACCCATTTTGACAGACCATTGGGAATTTTTATGAAGTTTTGATTAGGGTTTTTAAAAAATAACTTAATGGCTGACTATGACAACACTTCTCTTTTTGGTAAAGGGATTTTGTAGCCAAAACAAATGGTTGTTTTTCAATTTTGTGAACTCTATTTATATTAAGATACTTTTGCTTAGGCTTCTAAGCTTTGACAGAAAATGTAAAAGGCCATATACCAAACTATGTCTATTTAGTTTGTTTTTAATATTAAAAGGATTCTCACAACTTAAGGATGAATTAGCAGTATCTTTGTTTAGTTTAAATTTATGTATATTTTTTTATTTTAGTTATTATTATTATTATTTAAATTTTGAATTTATTATGTTGTGAAAGAACACATCTTTTGTAAACCCTAATTCTTTTTAATGGTTTAAAGAGCTATTAATTCTGTTTCAGTAACCCTAGTTTACATTTTTACATAGATGTGTTTAATTGGTAAATATTTAACCTAGTTTTACTGTTTTACTAAGTTTAACTTAGTCTAGATAATTTTGTTCCTGCAAAATCTAAGAGGATTACTTACTAGGTTTATAATATGTATCTTAACTGGTTTTACTGTGTAAAATATTACACAAACCAGTGTGTAATACTTAGTCTTATTCTTCTATCTTTATTTAGTTTATTTAAATACTTTAAGTAAATAACACAAATATAATTGAAGTTCTATAAATAAATTTACACAAAACCCTGTAGATAGTAATCATTTGCATCTACATTCATATTTTATTGAATCTACTTATTTGACAATAATTAAACCTACTGTGCCTTGCAAAAGGCATGGAAAAATACAGTTTAGGTAATTTTTCCTATCTATCAATTAACTTAGAAATTTCTTTACTTATTTACCCTAATCTAGCTAGTTACTAATTTTCACACCATATATAATTCTCTTATTTATCCCTAATAGCAGTAAAACAAAAATATACTAAATTATTGAAAACTCTTAAACTTTCCACATACAGTAAATAATTTAATGAATGAACTTGAACAAGTAGAACATGTAGTATAGATGAGGTGACAACAACTTAAGGAAGCTATTGCTCCCAGCCAACTCCTGGATAAAAGCTGGACTGCAATTCTCAGGACCCCTAAGCTTGTCTCCTGGTCCACCTGGTAGAGTACTGGGTGAGAGATGTAGTCTTGAAATCCTCTGCAACTCCCCTGAGTGTTCAGCAGTAACTAAGTTTTTCTTACAGTGGTATGAACTCAGCCTAGAATAGCTGCACTAGTTTAGTCTTCGGCACTTATCCCCTCAAACTTACTTCATCTAGTCCCCTCCATCAAATTCACATGTCCACTTCATTCACTCAGAATGATCAAAAATCCAGAATGAGCAGCCTTAGTTGTCTTCAATGGGATGTTTTATTAGCATGCCTAGGTCTTTTGGTCCAGTTTTTACTTAATGAGGCACCTTCTCCTGTTCCACTTTCTTGAGGAATCATGACAAAAAAAATAGCAAAGTTGCCACCTGCAACAGCTAGAAGTAGTTTGAGGATGCTGCCACATGTCAATCTGCACTCAACCCAGTCTCCTCCACCAAGTGACTAGTAAAACACTGGTTTAACAGCTCCCCTAAGTTGTTGTCTAATCTTTCATTTATTTTTTTATAAAATATTCTGAAATACACTAAATTATCCTTGACCCCACTTGGTCATTAATTACAAACTTTAACATAAAATATAGCATAATATTCCTCAAAAACCTAAAATTGTTTTGCAAATTGGGGCAGGTGACAAGGTCGCTAGAGAAACATGATGAAAATGAAATTTGTGCAAAACCAATGGCAAGTGATTACTGCTCAGATTAATCTAGGAGGACTACACAAAATCCTCTAGTCTAAATGAAGGTAAAATAAAACACTCAAGGATTTATGAAGCAATAATTCATTCATGAATTTTATCTGTACATATGTGAGTTTATGTGTTGTTGTATTATCCATGCATAAGAAAGTATTTTTACACCATGTTTGCACAAAATAAGTGAATATTTTGTATTATATTAAAAATATGATTACAAAATCATGGATCTTTGAGGCTCTCTTTACAAAAGGAAAATTTTGGGCATTGAAACAAAAGTCTGAAGAACAATAGAACTAACGATAACAAAAGGTGGATCATAGATGCAGTTTGAGGTCAACGTCTTCAATGTGGCAGATAGACAGAGGTGAAATATGAAAATCCAAGCCCATTGGAGCTTCCTCTAAGGATTCATATGTCTACAGTAGGGGAAGAATATCCAGGGTCGAAGTTGATGAATATAGCTCAACCCAAAGATGACTCAAAAGATCAAATTCCTGCTATTGCCATTGTTCTAGAATTTCCAATATCCTACTCATATTGGAAAATGTTTTCGAAGTAGTCTGGTTGAAGCATGATTTTTCATAGCACTACAAGAAATTGAATTCAACTACCTGATTCTACTAGATACCTGTGTCCATTTGCATCCTTCCAAGTTCTTCCTGCTGAGATTGAATGATTGTGTGAATATTTTGAAGAGAGTTATTTAGACACTAGAAATAGGCCATTATGGTGAGAGGTCTATATAAGAGACGTCGAAGATGGAAAATTTATGCCATGTACAATACAAATCATATTTCATTAAGCAAACATTTAATACATGGGATAAAAGGTGATTTAGAATAATGATATCAGGGTAAAGGAAATAGTATGAACACACCACGTGGAAAGCATATCGTGCAAATCAACCTTTTACATGCACATGAAATATTGGAAATATGTGCAAATTATTGTAACTGAAGTTCAAGACAAGACTGATTCCTGATGCATTAAATTGGATGTAGAAAACATGAATAACACAGAAATAAAGTGGTTCACTACATCTGGTATAGAAATGAGAAGTGTTTGTGATATAGGGCTCTGAAATAACGACCACAAAGCCAGGGGAGTCAGCAATGCAGAAAATCCCTTTTCCACAGGTGTCAAAGCGGGGGAGAATCTAAGATATTATAAACCTTCTCTATACTTAGTATAACAATATGTAATCATTATTGATTAATTTCCAACCTATTAGCCTAAATAGTTCGCATCCACTTGCAGAACTTGGTCAACGCTTGCCATATATAACCCAAGAGAAGATTTATCTTGATTTTTGTTAGATCCTTCCCACTTTATTGACTACTAGAATTATTAACTGCATCTTCTTGCAGGTTATATCTTTATCGTTCTTTATTCCTTCCTTTTAGTGGATAACGTAAAGTTAGTCAACAAGGAAACTACTATCTTTTGTTGCCAACCCATCCTCCATGATTTTGTCTCCAGATTCCAAGATTAGCATGTTTTTCCATCACTCATGACAACTCACTCATGTTTTATCTAATTCATGAGGTCCTTGACAATGTTGGAAAGTGTTTTATCCACCTATGGGGGTTTATCATATTTAGTAAGCCTGATTTATGAGCCATCATGAGTTGTGTTCTAGAAACTCAATTTTCCTTTATAAGGATGTATTACTATTGTGATAATCAATCAATTCATTAATTCAATAATCAATTATTCATTCTTCACTACTTCATGTGATTTAGTCTCATTATTCTTCTCTCTATTTCCCTTGTGCATGCTTGTGAGGATTATCTAGTAACTAAATCATGCATGTTATTACACATTGTATTAATACTTAATTTTTTTATCATATCAGAGCTTCTATTTCTACATGGTATCAGAGCCATAGGGTTCTCAAGTTTATTAGAGAACAATGTTACTTAAGTTCTACATAGTTGAGGAGCTATCATTTCTCTACACCAGAGAACATCCAGTGTCCTATTCCTCTCTTAAGAAGAGCTTGAATTAAGCATAGTATTTTTTTTCCTAGTTTTTATTTGTGCAAGTTTCAGAGAGTATCTCCTTGAGCGCATCAACTTCTTAGCAAGGATTCCTCTTCAGATATGATCCTAAATCCCTTCAACTATCATTAATGGAAATCAAAAATTGGCATTCCATTGCGCAGTAAGGGACTATACAGAGTTACTTTAGCTTTGGAGAATGAACCTAATGTTGTTGTTGAGAAAGATAAGTGGAATAATAGGTTGGATGAAGCCCATGGATTTCTTTGCCTCTCTATTTATCTTGATATACTCTTTAATCTATATGGTTTGATCACTCCAAACCAAGTATGGAACAAAATTGAGTCTCTCTTCGGGGTACAAGATGAGATAATAGCGCATCGATTGCAGAATGGGTTATTCTCATTGAGTCCAAGAAGTTTAGAAGCCATTGAGGGTTTATTCACCAAGTTGAAGTCACTTATTCTAATGCTCAAGAAATGTGGGGTTGATAAGAATTAGGATCACTTGATTCTTTCTGTTCTATCAAAATTGGGTCCTGAATACTCAGTTTTTGTGTCTACTTTTAATGCTACTAGGCTTTCTATTTCGAAATGGAAAATGCCATCTTTGAGTACATTCTTTGATTCACTGAAAAAGGAGAAAAAAAATTATCTCGATGGGTTATCTAATATCCTCCAAGGGAAAGGATCATTCTCTCATAGTTCAAGGAAGTAATCTCAAAAGAGAAAAAAATAGTGAAAGAGAAGAAGCAAAAGTTAGATAATGAAGATGAAAGTTCGAAGCCTACTGATGAAGGTTTAATGAAGAAATTCAATAAGAAAGGGATCACATAAAAGTATTCATATTGCAGCAAGGATTTCATCCTAATAAGAAATGTTTCAATAATAATATGGAAATCATGTCTCATCTACTTGAGAAGCATAACATTGAAGTTCCAGATGAGCTGCTGAAGCCCGTTGAATCCTCAAAACATTGTCATAGTGCATAGTTCCAGGTTGATATAAACTATCCCTTGAGTGCCATAGTAAAAAACTTTCATCATATCTCTGATATAGATTCATTTTTTCATAGAACAAGATCATAACTATCAGTTTCTTTCTTGAATAATCCACATATCAATCTCCTAGATCAATCTCCCAATACTTGTGATTTTACACTAGATCCTACCTTGTCTTTAAGCATCTCTTCCTCACTCCATTAAAATGGTCATAATTATGATTTAGAAGCATATTTTAAGTCTTATATTCATGATATGACATAATCCATACCATCTACCATACTTTTGAATACTCCTAATACTATACAAACCCCAATTTCACTAGTTGATTCCTCATTGGTTTCCTATGGAGTGTTCATTATATTTAATGGTTTCGAGTGGGAACCCTAGTTGATGTGGAATTTAATTATACATCTAACGAGTACCCACACTGCATACTTTTGAGGGACCCCACCCTAAGAAAAATGAGAAATACATAAAAAATGTGTTACTTTCAAACTAACACATTTTTTTAATGTATTTATTGTTTTTCATGGGGTAGGGTCTCTCAAAAGTATGCAGTGTGGATACTTGTTGATGTGAAATTTAATTCTGCATCTAATGAGTGCTCCTGCTTGAAATGTGAGTAAAATGACAAGGATACATGTTGAAATTATGGGTTAAAAAATGTTTTTTTAATTTCAAATATGCCAACTCAACCATTATGGTTGACTCTTTTCTTGAAATTCTATTGGTTCTTAAATTCAATGACTCGTTTTCTTATGAGGTGGCTTGTTTTCTTATGAGGCCCATTTTAGACCCAAAATTTTCTCTAAGAAAGGGTTAGGGGGGAGGGGAAGATAGAGAAAGAGAGGAGTAAGGGACAAGAGAGATCCAGGGGGGGTTGAGGTTTGGGGAGGAGTAGGGTGATTAGATAGAAAGGGAGATATAGGTGAGGGGTGGGGGTGTTTGTGTTAGAGAGAGTGTAAAGGAGGGGGAAATGATGAGAGATCAAGTTAGAGGGGGTGTTAATGGGATTGGGAGTAGGAGAGATATAGAGAGGGGTGGTTAGGGGTAGTGGGAGCATGAGCGAGATAGAGAGATGGGGATCACTAAGGGGTCAGAGGTAGAGAGAGAGAGGAAAGGTTTTAAGGCGTTAGAGGTAGATACAGAGTGGGTTGTTAGGATATTGGGGGTAAGTGGCATAGGGGAGAAAGAGAGTGAGAGAAGGGGTTAGTAAGGGTTAGGGAGAGGAGGAGATAGAGAGAAAGACAAGAGGGGGGTGTTAGTGGTAGGGTGAGGCATATAGATGCATGTTTGTGTGTTTGTGTGTGTGTGACACACACACACACACATGCACACTGGGGTGGTGGTGTGTTAGGGTGTTAGGGGAGAGAGAGAGAGAGTGGTGGGGGTTAGGTGTACGTGGAGGAGTAAAAGAGTTAGGGGGTTCTTAACAGTTAGGTTTCAGAGAGAGAGAGAGGAAGAGAGAGAAAGAGAGAGGGGAGGGGGTTAACGGTACAGATAGGATTTGGGGATGAGATAGAGAGAGAGAGAGAGAGAAGGGGTGTTCTTAGGGGATTGGGGGATATTTAGAGACGATTAGGAGTTCTGGGTAGGTGGAAGAGTATGAGAGAGAGAGAGAGAGAGAGAGAGAGAGAGAGAGAGAGAGAGAGAGAGAGCAAGGAGGAGATGGGTGGGACTTGGATTAGTGATGACAAAAAATGAGAACATTAAAATTATTTGGATGGATAGGTATATAGAATGAACAAATTTCACGAAGGAAGGGGAGATAGAGAAAGAGAGAGAGAGAGAGAGAGATCGAAGGGGTTAGGGGTTTGGGGAGGAGTAGGTATATTAGAGAGAAATGGGGGTTAGGGGTAGGTGAAGGAGTATTAGAGGGAGAGAAATAGAGCAGGGTGGGGGGTAGGAATTTAGAAATTCTTAGGAGAAGGAACGAGGACAGAGGGAGAGGAGGGAGGAGTTAGTGGAAGGGCGTGAGTAGGAGGGTGAGACAAAGAGAGAGAGAGTCAAGGGTGTGATTAAGGGGTAGGAGGAGGAGGGGTTTAGGGGTAAATAGAGAGGGGGTTTCATTTTATAATGGATTGGGAGAAAGAGAGAGTAGCGGGGATATGATTAGAGGTGGGGGGATAGGGGTTTAGGAAGAATTAGAGAAACTAGTGAGAGAAGGAAATGGGTGAGAGAGATAAAAAGAGAGGAGGTAACCAAGAGTTAGGGGGATGAGTAAGAGGGGGTGTGTTATGGGAGTAGGAGTAGGGGGTGATTTGGTGAGTTGGGGAGTTATAGGTTAGGGAAGGGTTTATATGGTTGGGGAGGTTTTTTGGATTTAGATAGGGGGTGTATTAGGGGGTTTGGGTTGTGAGAATTTATTTGTAATTTATATTTAGGAGCTAGAACAATTTCACCATCAAAATGTTTGACAAAATATGCAAGAGAAAACAAAGAGACAAAAATAGATGGAATAACACATGTGAAAAGTGGTAATATCAAAACATTATATTACAGAACACCTTGAGAAGTGTATGATATATATTTGTAGTACATTGGAAAAATTCAAGAGGCTCTAGAAGCCAATTGGAGTGGTGCATGTGTCATGGTGAGATTTGACCTCAATCCCCTCTATGTGGACCAATGTAGACCCAATTCAGCCCAAACAATCACAAACCAAGGTGTGAACATTGGTGAAGAGTGTTGGGTCATTAATGAGTCCTATAAAAGTGTGGGTGAGAATATAAAGGTGAGTGGGAGGCTCTAAGTAGTAATGAATTCTCCTAGGAGAGCCGAAATAGGCCAAATACACCACTATCACACTTAGTGAAACCTATATCCCCCAAATCAAGGAAGTAGTGCCCAAATACATTAATGAGGGTGAACATTGGATAATCTTACCAAAATAGGGCATTGTTGTAGGTGTGAACAGGCCAAAATAACCATATATATTGCAGAATCAATTCTCCTAAGTCTAAACCATAAGATATCATTGCATGAAGGAAAATGAAGTTAGCCTAAGTTCTAGACTATGTACTAAGGATGTATTACTTCTCCAACACACCCCCTTAATCCAGACTTAGTACATTAGATGATTTATTGAGGCGTTGGAAACTAAGGCACAATTCACCTTTTACAAATTTTATTGATCCGTGTAATAGAGATAAGGAGGAAAACCTCATGGGACATAAAATACCCTAAAAAATGGATTATGACACAAAATCAAGGCTACATACACTCCAAACTAAAAAATTTCTAGAGGAATATTCTTCTTGGGAAGAAGTGGAATATGCTCAACCAAATCAGGAACAACTGCATGATGAATCCTTAGACCATGTAGAAAAACTGAAATTCACTGATAGGAGAGTGAATGGTTCTCTTCATACTTGAACCTTGAACCAAATGGAATGCCATGTCTGAACGATACTGAAGTTTCTTGAGAATAAGGAACTTGAAGCATCAACTTTGATTGAAGGTTGTCATCTCTAAGAAGGTGCACCATTGTGATGGAAGGGCTTCTCCATCTTCATAAGAAAATGAAGGAACTCTACTAGTGCTAGTGGAGGAATATATGGGAAAAATAGTGTGAAGCAATGAGAGATCTTCACTTGACATCCAAACCTCTCCATCTTTCAAGCCAATTCTCTCCTGTGAAGAAAAACCAACTTCTCGAGAAGGATCACTATGAACATCAATTAGCAATACCTCTTCACCATTCGTAACAGAAGACATAGAGGATAAGGGTGTAGAATGGATAGATAAATCTTCGACGGTAGTGATGGAAGAAAATCGTATGCTATCTTCATGAAACATAGATTCTTGTCAAGGAGAGGAATCCACAGAGGAAGAAACCTAAGATGGATCATTTGCTGAATATTTGGTTACTTCTTCTTCTTCATTTTGAGTAGCTTCTTGAGAAATGTATGAGGTCAAGATCATAGGAGGAAGAACACATAAGGAGGTTCCCATTTGTTTTCTCTCCATGTAGATCACATATTCTTGCTGCATACCAAGAGCTTCATCTATATTTCTACAAAGTTCAAATGGGTAATCAGCAGAATCAAGGAGGTAGTGCATTGTAGGAGGTATAGCTAGACACATAATTCCATAGGCTCTATCATTGTCATTTAGCTAATCATACTTATCTTGACAGGACTTGTCTCTCTCACATCACCAATAGACACATCCTAAAGACATTGCCTCTTTAGATATGCACACATATTTTACTTCCACTCATAATAGTTGAGTGATAAAGGAGAGGAAAAAATTTCGAATCCATGAAGTTGTTTTAAAACCCTGCAATGAAAAACACTCACATAATCTTGAAATATGTCGTAAACAACAACTCAACCTCACAAGATTTGTTACAAATCCAACAAGCTGTGATACCATGTGAGAATTGCTTCTCAAGTTAGATCTAGGAACTAGAACAATTTTTCCATCAATGTGTTTGACAAAATATGCAAGGGAAAAAAAAGAGACGAAAACAGTTGGAACATAACATTTGAAAGGTGCTAATATCAAACCATTATATCACAAGACACTTTAAATATGTGTATGATACATATTTATAGTACATTGGATAAATTTGAGAGGCTCTAGAAGCCAATTGGAGTGGTACATGTGTCATGGTGAGATTTGAACTCAATCCCCCCTAGGTGGACCAATGGAGACCCAAATCAGCCCAAACAGTCACGAACCAAGGTGTGAATGTTGGTGAAGTGTGTTGGGTCATTAATGAGTCCTATACAAGTGTGGGTAAGAATATAGAGGTGAGTGGGAGACTCTAGGTGGAAATAAATGATCCTAGGAGAGACAAAATAGTCCAAATACACCACTAGCGCACTTAATCAAACCCGGAATCCCCAAATCAAGGAGGTAGCACCCCAATGCATTAATGAGGGTGCAAATGGGCTAGGTTAACCAAACTAGGGTGCTATTTTGTGTGTGAACAGGCCAAAATAACCAGAGATATTGCAGAATCAATTCTCCTAAGTCTAAACCATAGGATATCACTGCATGAATGAAAATGAAGTTAGCCTAAGTTATAAAATATGTAATAAGGATGTATTAGTGCTCCAAAAACCCCCCTTAATCCAGACTTAGTACATCATATTATTTATTGAGGCCTTGGAAACAAAGTCACAAGTCACCTTTTACAAATTTTATTGATCCATGTAACAGAGGCAAGGAGGAAAACCTCATGGGACAAAACCTCCCCACAAAAATGGATTATGACATAGAATAAAGGATTCATACACTCCAAAATAAAATAAAATTGGAGGAATATTATTCTTCGGAAGAAGTGGAATGTGCTCAACCAACTCAGGAACAACTGGATGATGAATCCTTAGACCATGTAGAACGACTGAAATGCACTAATAGGAGAGCGAATGGTTCTCTTCATACTTGAACCTTGATCCAAATAGGATTCCATGCCTAAATGATACTAAAGGTTCTTGAGAATAAGTGATACCAAGCGATTCATAAGGATCTTGAATCACCAACTTTGAGTGAAGTTTGTAATCATCTCTAAGAAGGTGCGCCATTGTGATGGCAAGGGATTCTCCATCTTCATAGGAACTTTAAGGAACTCTACTAGTGATGGTGGAGGAATATATGGGAAAAATAGTGTGAAGCAATGAGAGATCTTCACTTGAAGTCCAAACCTCTGCATATTTCGAATCAATACTCTTATGTGAAGAAAACCCATCTTCTTGAGAAGGCTTGCTATGAACATCAATTAGCAATACCTCTTCACCATTCATAACAAAAGACATAGAGGATAAGGGTGTAGAATGGATAGATAAATCTTCCAACAGTAGTGATGGAATCAACTCGTATGCTATATTAATGAAACATATATTCTTGACAAGGAGAGGAAGCCACAGAGGAAGAAACATGAGCAGGATCATTTGTTGACTCTTTGGCTACTTCTTCTTCTTCATTTCGACCAGCTTCTTGAGAAATGTATGAGGCCAAGATCATAGGAGGAAGAAGACATAAGGAGGTGCTGATTCGGTTCCTCTCCATATATATCACATCTTCTTGCTGCATGCCAAGAGATTCATCTATATTTCTACAAATATCAAATGGGTAATCAGCATAATCAAGGAGGTAGTGCATTGTAGGAGGTATAGCTAGACACATAGTTCCATAGGCTTTATCATTGTCATTTATCCAATCATAATTATCTTGATAGGACTCTGTATCTCTCTCACAACACTAATAGACACATCCTACAGACATTTCCTTATTAGATATGCACACCTCTTCGACTTCCACTTAGAATAGTTGAATGAGAAAGGAGAGGAAAAATTTTCGAACCCATGAATTTTTTGTAAAAACCTGCAATGAAAAACACTCACATAAACTGGAAATATGCCCTAAACAACAACTCAACCTCACAATATTTGTTGCAGCTCCAACAAGCTGTGATACCATGTGATAATTTCTTCTCAAGTTATATCTACGAAATAGAACAATTTTTCCATCAAAATGTTTGACAAAATAAGCAAGAGAAAACAAATAGAGATGAAAAAAATTGGAATAGAACATGTGAAAGGTGCTAATATCAAGCCTTTATATCACAACACACCTTGAATATGTGAATGATACATATTTTTAGTACATTGGACAAATTCGAGAGGCTCTGGAAGCCAATTGGAGTAGTACATGTGTCATGGTGAGATTTGACCTCAATCCTCCCTAGGTGGACCAATGGAGACCCAAATTGGCCCAAACAGTAACAAACAAAGGTGTGAACAATGGTGAAGTGTGTTGGGTCATTAATGAGTCCTATACAAGTGTGGGTGAGAATATAGAGGTGAGTGGAAGACTCTAGGTGGCAATAAATGATCCCAGGAGAGCCAAAATAGGCCAAATACACCACTAATGTACTTAGTCAAACCTGGATCCCCCACATCAAGGAGGTAGCACCCCAATGCATTAATGAGGGTGCACATGGGCTAGGTTGACCAAAATAGGGTGTTTTTTTAGGTGTGAATAGGCAAATATAACTAGATATATTGCATAATCAATTCTCTTAAGTCTAAACCATAGGATATCATTGCATGGAGGAAAATGAAGTTAACCTAAGTTCTAAACTATGTACTAGGGATGTATTACTACTCCAAAAACACCCCTTAATCTAGACTTAGTACATAAGATGATTTATTGAGGCCTTCGCAACAAGGGCACAAGTCACCTTTTACAAATTTTATTGATCCATGGAATAGAGGTAAGGAGGAAAACCTCATGGGATGAAACCTCCCCTCAAAAAATGGATTATGACATAGAAGAAAGGATGCATACACTCCAAACTAAAAAATTTCTAGAGGAATCGTCTTGTTGGGGAGAAGTGGAATGTGCTCAACCAACTCTGGAACAACTGCATGATGAATCCTTACACCATGTAGAACAACTAAAATGCACTGATAGGAGAGCGAATGATTCTCTTCATACTTGAACCTTGACCCAAACATGATTCCATGCCTGAACGATACTAAAGGTTCATGAGAATAAGTGATCCCAAGTGAGTCATAAGGATCTTGAAGCATCAACTTTGAGTGAATATTGTAATCATCTCTAAGAAGGTGTGCCATTGTGATGGCAAGGGTTTCTCTATCTTCATATGAACTTGAAGGAACTCTACTAGTGATAGCGGTGGAATATATGGGAAAAGTAGTGTGAATCAATGAGAGATCTTCACTTGAAATTTAAACCTCTCCATCTTTCAAACCAATACTATCATATGAATAAAACCCATCTTCTAAAGAAGGCTCACTATGAACATCAATTAGCAATACCTCTTCACCATTCGCAACAGAAGACATAGAGGATAAGGGTGTAGAATGGATAGATAAATCTTCAACAGTAGTGATGCAACCAACTCGTATGTTATATTCATGAAACATGGATTCTTGACAAGGAGAGGAAGCCATAGAGGAAGAAACTTGAACTGGATCATATGCTAAATATTTGGCTACTTATTCTTGTTCATTTCAAGCAGCTTCTTGAGAAATGTATGAGGTCGAGATCGTAGGAGGAAGAACACATAAGGAGGTGCCCATTTGGTTTCTCTCCATATAGATTACATCTTCTTGCTACATGCTAAGAGATTCATCTATATTTATTCAAATCTCGAATGGGTAATCAGAAGAATCAAGGAGGTAGTGCATTGTAGGAGGTATAGCTAGACACATAGTTCCATAGGCTCTATCATTGTCATTTAGCCAATTATACTTATCTTGAAAGGACTGTGTCTCTCTCACAGTACCAATAGACACATCCTAGAGACATTTCCTTTTTAGATATGCACACATATTTGACTTTCACTCAGAATATTTGAATGAGAAAGGAGACAAAAAATGTTCGAATCCATGAATTTGTTGCAAAAACATGCAATAAAAAACACTCATATAAACTGTAAATATGCCCTAAACAACAAATCAGCCTCACAATATTTGTTGCAGCTCTAACAAGCTCTGATACCATGTGAGAATTGCTTCTCAAGTTAGATATAGGAACTAGAACAATTTTTCCATCAATGTGTTTGAAAAAATATGCAAGAGAAAATAAAGAGATGAAAATAGCTGGAATAGAAAATGTGAAAGGTGCTAATATCAAAACATTATATCACAACAAACCTTGAAGATGTGTATGATACATATTTTTAGTACATTGGAAAAATTCGAGAGGCTCTGGAAGCCAATTGGAGTGGTACATGTGTCATGGTGAGATTTGACCTCAATCCCCCCTAAGTGGACCAATGGAGACCCAAATCATCCCAAACAGTGACAAAAAAATGTGTGAATGTTGGTGAAGTGTGATAGGTCATTAATGAGCATTATACAAGTGTGGGTGAGAATATAGAGGTGAGTGGGAGGATCTAGGTGGAAATAAATGATCCTAGGAGAGCCAAAATAGGACAAATACACCACTAGCGCACTTAGTCAAACCTGGATCCCCCAAATCAAGAAGGTAGCGCCCCAATGCATTAATGAGTGTGCACGTGGGCTAGGTTGACCAAACTAAGGTGGTTTTTTATGTGTGAATAGGCGAAAATAACCAGATATATTGTAGAATCTATTCTCCTAAGTATAAACCATAATATGTCATTGCATGAAGGAAAATAAAGTTATCCTAAGGTATAAAATATGTAATAAGGATGTATTACTCCTCCAACAACCCCTCTTAATCCATAATTAGTACATCACATGATTTATTGAGGCCTTGGAAACAAAGGCACAAGTCACCTTTTACAAATTTTATTAATCCATGTAACAGAGGTAAGGAGGAAAACTTCATGGGACAAAACATCCCCTCAAAAAATGGATTATGACATAGAATAAAGGATGCATACACTCCAAACTAAAAACTTTCTAGAGGAATCTTCATCTTGGGAAGAAGTGGAATGTTCTCAACCAACTCAGGAACAACTACATGATGAATCCTTAGACCATGTAGAACAACTGAAATGCACTGATAGGAGAGTGAATGGTGCTCTTCATACTTGAACCTAGAATGAAACAAGATGCCCTGCCTAAAAGAGACTAAAGGTTATTGAGAATAGGTGATCCCAAGCGATTCGTAAGGATATTCAAGCATCAACTTTGAGTGAAGGTTGTAACCAGCTCCAAGAAGGTGTGCCATTGTGATGGCAACGGATTCTCCATCTTCATATGAACTTGAAGGAAATCTACTAGTGATGGTAGAGGAATATATGGGAAAAATAGTGTGAAGCAATGATATATCTTCATTTGAAATCCAAACCTCTCCATATTTTGAACCAATACTCTTATGTGAAGAAAACCCATCTTCTAGAGAAGGCTCGCTATGAACATCAACTAGTAATACCTCTTCACCATTCATAATAGAAGGCATAGAAGAGAAGCGTGTAGAATGGATAGATAAATATTTAGTAGTACTGATGGCATAACCTTGTATTCTATATTCATGAAACATAGCTTCTTGACAAGGAGAAGATGCCATAGAGGAAGAAACTTGAGCTGGATCATTTGCTAAATCTTTGGCTACTTCTTCTTCTTCATTTCGAACAACTTCTGCAGAAATGTATATGGACAAGATCGTAGGAGGAAGAACACATAAGGATGTTCCCATTTTATTTCTCTCCATATAGCTCACATCTTCTTGCTACATACCAAGAGCTTCATCTATATTTCTACAAATCTCGAATGGGTAATCATCATAATAAAGGAGGTAGCGCATTGTAGGAGGTATAGCTAGACACATAGTTCCATAGGCTCTATCATTGTCATTTATCCAATCATGCTTCTCTTGACAGGACTTTGGCTCTCTCACAACACCCATGGACACATCATAGAGACATTACCTCTTGAGATATATACACATCTTCAAAATCCACTCAGAATAGTTGAATGGAGAAAGGAGAGGAACAACTTTCGAATCCATGAAGTTGTTGCAAAAACCTGCAATGAAAAACACTCACATAAACTGGAAATATGCCCTAAACAACAACTAAACATCACAATATTTGCTGCAGCTCCAACAAGCTCTGATACCATGTGAGAATTTCTTCTCAAGTTATATTTAGGAGCTAGAACAATTTCAGCATCAAAGTGTTTGACAAAATATGAAAGAGAAAACAAAGAGACATAAATAGATGGAATAAGACATGTGAAAGGGGATACTATGAAACCATTCTATTAAAACAAACATTGAATTTGTGTATGATACATATTTGTAGTACATTGGACAAATTAGAGAGGCTCTGAAATCCAATTGGAGTGGTACATTTGTCATGGTGAGATTTGACATCAATCCCCCCTAGGTGGACCAATGGAGAGCCAAATCATCCCAAACAGTCACGAACCAAGGTGTGAATGTTGGTGAAGTGTGTTGGGTCATTAATGAGTCCTATACAAGTGTGGGTGAGAAGATAAAAGTGAGTGGGAGACTCTAGGTGGCAATAAATGATCCTAGGAGAGCCAAAATAGGACAAATACACCACTAGCGCACTCAGTCAAACCTGGATCCATCAAATCAAGGAGTTAGCACCCCAATGAATTAATGATGGTGCACATGGGCTAGGTTGACCAAACTAGGGTGATGTTTTAGGTGTGAATAGGAAAAAATAACCAAATATATTACAGAATCAATTCTCCTAAGTATAAACCATAATATATCATTGCATGAAGGAAAATGAAGTTAGACTAAGGTATAAAATATGTAATAATTTTGTATTACTCCTCCAAACCCCCCCCTTAATTTAGACTTAGTACATCACATGATTTTTTGAGATCTTGGCAACAAAGGCACAAGTCACCTTTTAAATTTTTTATTGGTCCATGTAACAAAGGTAAGGAGAAAAAACTCATGGGATAAAACCTCCCCTCAAAGTATGGATTATGACATAGAATAAAGGATGCATACACTCCAAACTAAAAACTTTCTGGAGGAATCTTCATCTTGGGAAGAAGTGGAATGTGCTCAACCAACTCAGAAACAACTACATGATGAATGCTTAGACAATGTAGAACAATTGAAATGCACTGATAGGAGAGCAAATGGTGCTCTTCATACTTGAACCTCCAACCAAACCGAATTCCATGCTTGAAAGAGACTAAAGGTTCTTGAGAATAGGTGATCCCAAGTGCGTCATAAGGATCTTGAAGCATCAACTTTGAGTGAAGGTTGTAATCAGCTCTAAGAAGGTGTGCCATTGTGATGGCAAGGGATTCTCCATCTTCATATGAACTTGAAGGAAATATACTATTGATGGTAGAGGCATATATGGGAATAGTGTGAAGCACTGATATATATTCATTTGACATCCAAAGCTCTCCATCTTTTGAACCAATACTCTCATGTGAAGAAAACCCATCTTCTCGAGAAGGCTCTCTATGAACATCAACTAGAAAGACCTCTTCACCATTCGTAACAGAAGACATAGAGGAGAAGTGTGTAGAATGGATAGATAAGTATTTAGTAGTAGTGATGGCAGAAAATCTTATTCTATCTTCATGAAACATAGATTCTTGACAAGGAGAAGAAGCCACAAAGGAAGAAACTTGAGTTGGATCATTTGTTGAATCTTTGGCTACTTCTTCTTCATTCCGAACAAATTCTTCAGAAATGTACGAGGCTGATATAGGAGAAAGAACACACAAGGAGGTGCCCATTTTTTTTCTCTCCATATAGCTCACATCTTCTTTCTACATGCCAAGAGCTTCATCTAGATTTCTCCAAAGATCGAATGGGTAATCATCAGAATAAAGGAGGTAGCGCATTGTATGAGGTATAGCTAGACACTTAGTTACATAGGCTCTATCATTGTCATTTAGCAAATCATACTTCTCTTGACAAGACTTTGGCTCTCTCACAACACCCATGGACACATCATAGAGACATTGCCTCTTGAGATATGCACACATGTTCAAATTCCACTCATAATGGTTAAATGGAGAAAGGAGAGGAACAACTTTCGAATCCATGAAGTTGTTGTAAAAACCTGCAATGAAAAACACTCACATAATCTGGAAATATTCCCTAAATAGAAACTCAACGTCACAATATTTGTTGCAGCTCCAACAAGCTTTGATACCATGTGAGAATTTATTCTCAAGTTAGATCTAGGAGCTAGAACAATTTCAGCATCAAAGTGTTTGACAAAATATGCAAGAGAAAACAAAGAGATAAATAGCGGGAATAACACATGTGAAAGGTGATAATATCAAACCATTATATTACAACAAACCTTGAATTTGTCTATGATACATATTTGTAGTACATTGGACAAATTCGAGAGGCTATGGAATCCAATTGGAGTGGTACATGTGTCATGGTGACATTTGACCTCAATCCACCCTAGGTGGACTAATGGAGACCCAACTCAGCCCAAACAATAAAAAACCAAGGTGTGAATGGTGGTGAAGCATTTCGGGTCATTAATGAGTCCTAGAAAAGTGTGGGTGAGGAGCTAGAGGTGAGTGGGAGGCTCTAGGTGGCAATAAATGCTCCTAGGAGAGACAAAATAGGCCAAATACACCACTAGTGCACTTAGTCAAACTTGGATCCCCCAAATAAAGGAGGTAGATCCCAAATGCATTAATGAGGGTGCACATGTGCTAGGTTGACCAAACTAGGGCATTGTTGTTGGTGTGAACATTCCAAAATAACCAGATATATTGCAGAATCAATTCTCCTAAGTCTAAACCATAGGATATCATTGCATGATTGAAAATAAAGTTATCCTAAGGTATAAACTCTGTACTAACGATGTATTACTGCTCCAACACCCCCCTTAATACATGATTTATTAAGTCCTTGGAAACTAAGGAACAATTCACCTTTTACGAATTTTATAGATCCATCTAACAGAGTTAATGAGGAAAACCTCATCTGACAAAACCTCCCCTCAAAAAATGGATTATGACATAGAAGCAAGGATGCATACACTCCAAACTAAGAAATTTCTAGAGGAATCTTCTTCTTGGGAAGAAGTGGAAAGTACTCAACCAAATCAGAAACAATTGCATGGTGAATCCTTAGACCATGTAGAACAACTGAAATTCACTGATAGGAGAGCGAATGGTGCTCTTCATAATTGAACCTCGAACCAAACAATATGCCATGCATGAAAGAGACTGAAGGTTCTTGAGAATAGGTGATCCCAAGTGATTCATAAGGATCATGAAGCATCAAATTGAGTGAATTTTGCAATCATCTCCAGGAAGGTGCTCCATTATGATGGCAAGGGATTTTCCATATTCATATGAACTTGAAGGAACTCTACTAGTGATGGTGGAGGAATATATGGGAAAAATAGTGTGAATCAAGGAGATATTTTCACTTGGCATCCAAACTTCTCCATATTTCTGGGACTTTGACCAAATATTTAAGACATTGATGGCCAACGGAATTATTCAGATGCCATACATATAGAACAAGGAATGGTTCATTTTCGTGGTTTTGATGCACATCAGAATCCCATTAATTCAACCGAACATAGTGTCGTAGACTGAAGCTCTGGAGACAAACCTTAAGTTAAATTCCTCAACGATTGGAGAATCTAGTGCAAGACTGATGTAGATTCACTCGTAGCTAGCTAACCTTATGCTGCAACTGCAAGATATTAAAAAGGGGAAAGATATTGAGGAAGAATTATGGTGTACAAGATGCAGAATAGAAGGGAACCATACATATAATTACTGAGCGCTCATGAATTATGTTACAGTGGGAGCGCCAAACCTGATAAATACCCAAGCAATTCATTGGTGTAGGATATGTCAGAGTTCAGTCCGTTGATCGAAAGAATTATTGTACTTGCAGAAGATTGTAACTGCACCGACTAGTCTATATTGTAAATTTTGTAAATCTATAGGACAAGATGAGAAGGATTGTAGAGCATTCTATCTCCTGCAAAAGAAGATGGTGGACATATACTTGATGAAGATGCAAGTTGAGTGAGTGAAATATCAATATCAACCTTCTCAATATCCATCAGCCCAATATTAGCAACCGTAGTATCCTCAGTCACATATCAACAAAATCAGTATTTGTAGTAGCAACAATACCCTCAACCTAAGGGAGGTGGAAATTTTTGGGGCTGAGGACAACAACAACATGGGGGGGGAGGATTTGGTAAAGGAAGAGGCCAAGTCATATGTTATAAATATTGACCACCAGGGCACTTTGTTCGATATTATGTGACTCATGTGAAGGTATGTTCGTATTGAAAAGCATTTGACCATACTATCAAACAATTTTCATAATTGATTGCAAAGTCGTAAGCTCAAATGGTAGGAAATCCCAATCCTATGCAAAATCCCAACCTGAATCCTAACGAGAACATCCAAATTATTGTTGTTGAGCCAAGATAAGAAAATATTGTTGTCTTAACAAGAGGAGGTGTTGCGACTTGAGTAGATCAAGATACGCAGCATGGACAACCATAGGTGCGACTAACGACACAAAATAAAGTACCATTTGACGTCCAAAAAGAAAAAAAAGTATTCTTTGACATGCAACTAGAATTTATCGAAAAGAATCAAGCATTAACATCTGGAAGAGTGATAGTTCAAATTCTTGAACAATTTGACCAGCTATTACGAAAACAACCAACAGGAAAGGTTAGTAAACTTAATGAGTTTTTCAAAAGTCGTTTATCGCTAATCCATGATAAAGATGTTGTTTCTTAATTAACAACACTGATAGAATAATTTCAGGAAGAGATCTGACCATAAAGAAGTGTCAATCATGTGGGGAAAAGGTCAAAGACTGGTCACAAGTTGCGAATTACAACCAAAATAGGAGATTATGATATGGATTATATCATTTTAGATCTAGGCTCTGATGTTAATATTTTGGCAATACAAACATGGGAAAGCATGGGAAAACCATGACCAGATTATTCTCCCATTCATTTCAAGCAAGTGAATCAGTCAAAGTTTATACCTATTGGTCGACTGACTCAAGTACCTATCGAGGTGGAAGGCCTGAGACTCATGCAGTGGGAGTTTTGAGCAGATATATATCAAAACTAGGAAATGAGCATTGGACAGCTGTAAAGAGGGTCTTCATATATTTGCGTGGGACCACATATTATGCGATCTTCTACCAAGGAAGACCTAGACCAAACAACGTAATAAATGTACATGGATTTGTTGATGCAGACTAGGATGGAGACCTTGATCATAGAATATATACAAGTGGTTATGTGTTTAACCTATTTGGAGGAGCTATTAGTTGGATGAGCAAGATACAAGTTGTAGTTACACTCTCAACTTTAGAAGTTGAATACATGGAAGCCACTCATGCAAGCAAAGAAGCTGTGTGGTTGCAAAGATTATGTTCAGGTATTGGGTTTGTACAGAAAGTTGTAAGGTTAGATTGTGATAGCCAAAGTGCAATCTTCATGGAAATGAACCTTGCTTATCATGCTAATACAAAGCATATTGATGTGCAATATCACTTTGTGAGAGATATGGTTGAAGACAAGAAAGTGCTACTGGAGAAGGTTGACACCGTGAAAAATGTTGTAGACTCATTAACAAAGTTTGTTAGTACAGAGAAGTTCTCTTGGTGTAGATAATCTATGGGAATTGATGCCCTGAACCTGTGACTTTATGAGTACATGACTCATTGCTATGCAAATAAAACAACAAGTGGGAGAATGTTGGGTATATGTTATATTCTTTGCATGTGTGTATGGAGGGGAGGTGTGCATGTCAACACTGCATCTCAATGATCCAAAAAGCACCTTCTATAGATTTTATGGCTATTTATAGCTATTTGTGGCTATTTTTAGAATTTGTCTAAAAATATGTAACTTAATCCTGGTTAAGGGATTGGAGTCTTTTCCTAATCCAGGTTAACATATTAGGGTATTTGGATGTTGCATAGTACATATATTTTGTATTGCGAGGATTCATAATGTAATGAAGAGAAGATAGGAGGTGTGGCTACAAGGTTTTTTGGTTTTTCCCATTTAAAGGTTTCTAGGGTAAATGTCTGTGTTTATGTATGAATGATGTGTTGTGATCTCTATTTTTCTTAAAAGAATTTGTATGCTTTGCTTCTCTACACAAGTTTACAACATACATATAACATTATGTCTTCGACAGACGACTATATAATTTCAATAGTTGATGGAAAGCTCAGTTGGAAGAGTGTTAGCTCATGTATATTTAATTCAGATCAAGCATTAGAAAATTGGTAGAATCAGATGCATGAAGTATCTATGATAAGATGCACAAGAATTACACAATGTATGAGAAGGGTAGGATTTGATGCAAGCGAACTACATGCATATGAAGGTTTAACTAAGCTTGCATATTTTATATAATAATTTGAAGCAAACGTTATAGAATCACAATGTTTGTCCTCCTTAGACGTTGTACTAAAATCTACACCCTCTAGATGGTGGGGTACACATAAACAATCTATCTTTGAATGGTCGCAATGCAGAATATTGCTAGAGATCATATTTGGAGAACAAGTCAATTATACTACTAAAAAATATACATGACTAACAGATCCTATTGAACATATTGAGTATTTTTGTGGGATATGGAAGGAATATCCATGATAAGAATGGGCTCATCATTTTATACATACAATGGATATGACACCAAGGAATTGGTATAATTCAGTAAAGTGGTGACGATGAAATCTCAATTGGGAGGAGTTAGCTTCTAGCTTTACATATACATCTGTGTTTGCAGATGACCATCCTTATATTGATGTTGCATTGCATGTCATGAAGACAAAGATATTTTAATAAATCTATGTTGTAGCAACAAACTTTCATCAATGCAGTGCGAAAATCCACCATTGGATGGAATGTTACAATGTGACAGGATACAAGCTGATGATGAACCCCTCGATGTAAACATACCTGATTTGGAAGGTGTGTGTATAGTAGAAGTACTTGGTATTTCTAGTGACCAATTCTTGAGTCCACTCAAAACCAAGAAATTTAATATTGGCTCGACATAAAATCCAAAGTTTACCAATATTAGAGATTATTGGGGTGATGAGACTGTAGGAAAGATCGCTGATATATTACATGAGTTTTGGGATCTCATCCCTAACAAATTTTTAGAGATGAAGGGGATAGTCAGAGATCTAGGAGAAATGAAAATACCTTTGAGGATCGATGCAAAATGGTCAAGCAACGACTGTATAAACTGAATCCGTGCTATAAAGAAAAGTTCAAGACTAAGATGGACTAAATGTTGGACACATGTATTATAGAGCCTGTCGAGGAATTAGAATGGATAAGCTAGATAGTAGTACAAGAAAAAAAGGATACGAGTGAAGTAATAATTTTTTTCAACCTGGGAAAATTGAATGATTCTTGCTTAGATGATCCATTTTCAACTCCATCTACAGATGAAGTACTAGAGAGTGTCGAAGGTCAATAAATTTACTCATTCACTGATGGGTTTTCTAGTTACCATTATATCAGAATCATGAAGGAAGACTGATACAAGACTACCTTTGTGAAGGAGTGGGTATTTTTCCAATATACAATAATTCCCTTTGAACTTAAGAATGTTCCTGCAATTGTTTCCAGAATAGTAGTTGTTTCTTTTAAAGATTTCATTCACAAATTTATTGAAGTCTAATTTGATGATCAAACAGTATTTGGGCTCATAAAAGACCATATTGTGAGCCTTAGAATGATTATGGACCACTGTTGCTAGTATAAAATCTCTTTAAACTTGAGGAAATGAATCTTTTGCACCTTGTTTGGAGTTCTGTTGGCTTATTTGGTCTGTCACGATGGAATTTTGGTCGCCCCGACCAAAATTTCCATCATTGTCAACCTGCCACCACCTAATACAATCAACAAGTTGAGAGAAACACTCGGACACACTAGATACTACATAATATTTGCTAAGGATATGCATAGGTGACTGCTCTGATGAAAAAATTGTCGAAAAAAGATGTAAAGTTCCATTAGATAGAGAGTTTCCAAGAGACTCTGGACATGTTGAAGAATAAGATGGTTACAATGCCCATACTTGTATTTCAAGAATGGAAATAGGAATTTCATGTTCATGTTGACGTGTCATCTGTCGTGCTTGGCATGGTTCTAACACAACCAGGATAAGGGTTAATTGACAATCCTATTTCCTTTGCTAGCAGGAAGTTGTCAACTGTAGAAAATAATTATACCATGATAAAAAGAGAAGTGTTGGCGATGGCATACATTCTACAAAAGTCCAAACACTGCTTATTGGGAGAGAATTTCAAGATGTACACATACCATTCTGCATTGAAATACCTGATCAATAAGCCATTGTTGGGGTGGAAGATCTGTCGGTGTCTTCTCCTCTTTCAAGAATTCGATTTTGAAGTAATTGTTAAACCAGGTCAATTAAACTTGGGACCAGACCATCTTTTGAGGATTGAAAGCAGTGAAGGACTTAATAATATAGAGGATAATCTCCCTGATGTGCAATTGTTTGTGATAACCATGTTCAATGATTAGTACAGAGATATCACATAAATTTTTTAGTATGGGTTATGCGCTAGCTAAATTCACCATGGCGCAGAAGAAGCAGTTGGTTGTGGGAGCTATGGATTTCCAGTCGATCGCTGGAAAATTTTATAATATGGGTTCCGATGATACTATTCATAACATTTTCTTAGAATATGATCGACCGTTGATATTAAATCAAGCACATTCTAGTGTTGCAAGAGGCCATTACGTTGGAAAACCTATGGTGCGCAAGATTTTACAAGTAGGATTATGGTGGCTCACCATGCATGTAGATGCCCGAGATTATCTCTGCAACTATGATATCTGCCAAAGAATGGGAACACGATAGCAACGGGATGCAATCCCATTGGTACCTCAGGTAATATTGCGATAATTTGATAAATGGGTCGTTGACTTTGTGGGCCCGATCAGTTTGACAGGGAAGTGCATAGGTGCATGATATATTATTCTTGTGACTGATTACCTAACCATATGGGTTGAAGAAGAACCAGTAAAGGATTATACTGTTCTGAATTTTATGTTAGAAAATATCATGACAAGATTTGGTTTCCCAAATATTTTAGTAAGTGATCAAGGTGCACACTTTTTAAACCATTTGATTGAATAACTGATGAAAAAATTTCAGATTCAACATGGAAAAACAATGCGATGTCACCCTCAAGCGAATGGTGTTGTCGAAGCCTTTAACAAAATCATAGAAAATGCATTGACAAATATTTGCAAATGTTAAAAGAGATGATTGGGATCAAAAAATTTCCACAGTATTATGGGGATATCGTATGAATTGTAAGAAATTGACAGGACACACTCTATTTCACTTGGTATATGGGAAGAAAGTTGTGATGCTGATGGAGTACATTGTACCGAGTCTAAGAACTGTCACAATCACAGAAATGACATACATTGATGTTGTCGAGGAGATATTGTAACAACTTGTGTAGTTGGAAGAAGAATGTTTTGTCGCAGGGTATCACAGAAACGTTGAGAAAGAAATACAGAAGGTATGGCATGATTGGCACATTAAGAACAAGTAATTTAAGGTCAAAGGACTTGTTCTTATGTATGAAAATAAAATTAAAAACATTCGGGAAAGAATCCAAGAAAGTTAAAAGCACATTGGTTAGGAACGTATATCGTTGAGGAAATCATTGATGGAGTAATAGTGAAATTGTAGAATATTGATTGAACACCATTAAGAGGAATGATAAATTTAATTCGGCTAAAGCCGTATCATGATAGACGGTACTTGATTGCAATAGAAAAAAAGAGAGAGAGGTTTTTTCTCACAGACTGCTAGTCTGCATCATAAAGATAACAACATAAAAAGAGGAAAACATAAACACTTTGATCATTTTATGCATTTGTTGGTCGCAGACTGCTAGTCTTCCACAGTAAGAAGAAAAACTGCGTAGACTAGATTTATAACGTAGATCATAAATTCAGGGCGAATACACTTAGTATGTCGTAAGAAAAGGAAATATGTCGAAGTTGGAATACATGTCACAAGGAGTACGATGATGTAGCAAGAAATACTGGTATCGTGGAAATGACAACTAGATGTCATTAATTTGAAAAGATCAAGATATTTTTGCGACACACTTTTTGGTCACGTTAGTCTTTATGGAAATAAATACCACTTGATTTGACATCTAAATGGCATCATGCATAGAAGTTTCCTTAATTATTTGGATTATCTATCCATGTGACTGAAAGGACATATACCTTCTAATAGATTTCCCATGCATGTGAAGCACTACTACAGAGAACGGTTACACGATATCAACCTTGCTACCAAATTTTCATTTTCATCCTATTTTCATTTCAGAAGAGCGATTGTTGTCTGTAACTGCAACTTCCAAAGAGAATTGTTTGGAATATGGTCATTTCTATTTTCAACACAAGTACAACTATTGAATCCAAGGTTTTGACAGCATCACCTATGGTAGTCATGGAAGATACTGATGGATATGTCCCACCATAGGTAGAGGTTCCACCAATCATTGATCATGTCACTCCAGTTGTTGAGAAAGTTCTATTTAGGCCTCCAGGAAAATCAAATGCAGACATAGCATATCCATATAGAACTACGTGGGGGAAGCACACTAGACACAGAAAGAGGAAATGAAAATAAACCACACCACCAATACCACCCTGTCAAGAGGACAAAGACTCATAAACTAGAAGAAATATGTTTCCATGATACATATGACCAAGATGCTCTATTTCAACAATGTTTAGAATCCCAAATAAGTCAGGGGATTCACTAGTAACACCATCTGTGCTGAACGGATTTAAGGTGTTAAAGGATATTATGCCAAACATGTGGAAGTTATCCTTCACTGACCATGACACAAAGAAATAAAAAGATTTATATAGGGAGAACTAAATGATCATTGTGTAAGAAACACTAGATGGACAAAGCATTTGGTTCCGATGGAATGGTCGAGAGGGCTTGACCAATCATGAATACTACCATTGTTGTATATGCCACACTTTGGCTAAAGCTTATGAATAAATACCTATGTCAAACAATTATTAGTGCATTTTCATGGTGGCTACCTATGGATCGACAAACCAATCTCTATTGATGTCAAACTCATTACAATAATTACATGCCTACCATTCAAAGGTATAGATGCAACACCCTTTCTAAGGAAAGACCAGGAAACTGTGATATCAACAAGGATGAAAGAAAAATATGGTGTGACTAGAGATAACAAATGGTTCTAAATATTCTCAATTAATGATCATATCGTTGGATTTAATGTGAAGGTACTAGATTCTAAAATGTTTTGCAAAATGCAACCAACCCAATGTAAGACGAGTGCAGTTGCGCTAGTTGAACTCTTTGTAGAGTGAGTTCAGATCAACTGGTTGTAGTTCCTCTTGAATAAATTGCAACTAGATGTAGTAGAGTCGCAAGAAGACAATAAGCCATACCACTATTACTGGTTATAGATCTTGATTCATTTATCGCATGGTCTGATCCAGCAAGATACAAAGGGGTAGATCTACCTGTACAATGTAGAGAAGCTTGAGCCAGATCTATGGTTTGACAAGGATAAGAAGGACATGAAGCGTGATAATAATGTCAAATTTTGTGTGCATGGAGAGGAACCGAGGCATCATATAAAGGACCAACACATGCTTATGAATGACACTATTGAATGGTTTCATCAAATTATGAAGTTCAAGATTGACCCACATTATGTTAAGATACATCCACAATAAGACTTGCATCGTCAATAGTTAGCGACACATTTTTTGTTGAAAGAAGAGGAAGTTTAGGATATTTTCAAAGAATGGCCAAAATGAATGGCGAGTTCCTATTCCCAAGGATCGATTAGATGGAGAAGAAGCACTAGGTTAGGACAATACACCATCGTAGAATGATGGAAATGTAGAAGAAAATTCATAGACAGATGCACAAAATCTCAACCCAGCTAAGAATAGTTCAAGTTCAACTCCTATAGACCCATTGGTAGGAGAGCAAAGAAAATAGGTTGACACAGAGCAGGAAGAGTTAAGAAAAAAGAAAAGAAAGGCTGAAAAAACTGCAAACACTGTCAACCTTGAGGGTGAGTATTTGACACTTATGACTAAAGCACTAACAGATGTTGTGCATGAAAGATTCAAGAAAATAGATGAGCGATAGATAGAGCTCATAGGTATTGTTACTAATCTTCTTAAATTGCTATGCAAATCCGTTGAAGAGGTTAGAATTGAAGTAGATCACACACCCCACAGAACTGAGTTGTGGGATATACTTGAAACTTTAGAAGAGAGACAAACTGAAACACCAATACCAATTCCACCAATTAGGACGCAAATATCAGGACAAGTACTTAAAATGGGAACCCCATAATTCAATGATGTGGCTAAAAGTATACTACCATATTACCATAAAATTTTCATTGATGCAAATGGCTGAAGTATATGCAATGTAGAATTTCATAGTCATGGACATGAAAGTGGGAGAAGGAAACTTGATTAAGCATGACTAATTAGAAAACAAAAGTGTTAATAATATGAAGAAAGCAGTGCAAGAGGCCGACCAAAAAACAAAAACATGGGAGGAAAATAGGCATAGGCTTGACAAGGCTATAGCCCTTGTGTTCACAAATGTTTTTGATGAAGCGATGACGAATGAAATGTTTCCAAAACCCAAGTTCACTTGACTTGGAGAGATCACTGAAGACCTTCGCAAAAGGGTCATAGAGCTCTAAGTGCAGCTAAAAACAAGTACACCTCTAGACGTGATAGAAGAAATAAGGAAAACAACATTAAAGGATGTGAACAGAATTAAAGAAGCATAGTCATCCCCTGCCAAGGATTTTGACCAAGTGTATAAGACTTGGGAAGCCTCGATCGATGACGCTGAACTACAAAATTTCATATAGGAGATGTGCACAACTAAGACAAAACTAAGTGACTTGAAGAATGAGATGAAGAAGCTACCCTTAGCAGAGAATATGTCTGAGGGGTATTCACTTAGAGAAAGCATGTCATAGTGCCTTCATTCATGGGATATTAAAGAATACTCCTTCACTAGATATTGATAAATACTTACAAAAATCCTATTATTGAACCCCCCTCCCAACCCATATTTCCAATTAAAAACCCCTATTTTCACAATATATTCCTTATTTTTACTAGAAACCCCTTTTATACCCCCAAATAAATATAAACCCCCCATACCCTATTCCATGTCCCCCAATACCTACAATATATTGACCTTATTTCTCAAAATTAAAACCCTCCCTTTATGAATGAACGTGATAACATATTGCTCAACAAGGTGAATCCCTTATGGTTGTGCATGCAACAACAATAAAGGGAATATAAATTCAAAGAGTTGCAAGATAATGCAGAATGAATTACATGCATTATCCATCCTATATAATAAAGGGTACAATGATCAGTGGAAGCAATAAGGCTCGTACCGTTGAAACACCTCATTTCTGACCTTGTGGAAAACTTGCAAAAAGTAGATGAATATGTGCGAGAAGAGACATTAGAGATCATGAAAATATTTGAATATTTTCAAGGTAAAGTCATCCCAAATGTAGAAGTATAATAATATCTTTGTGTGGCTTGAGGTGAGCCACAACTGAGTGTTGGGGTACTTTTGGTCCTACGGGAAGTTAGGAAGAATTCAGTTGGAATTTTGACAAAGTATGAAAAGAGTTAGGTCATAGAAAGGAAGAAGGAAGCTATGACCAAAGTAGAGGAACAAGGAATAAGGAACTACAATAGAAGAAACAATGACAGAATTAGAGGAAGAAGAAAGAAGGATTTGCAACGGAAGAAACCGTGATAGAAGAAGAGTTAAAAATAAGAAGAGTGCATGGCAGAAGAAGAGTTCACGACAGAAGAATAATTCAAGACAGAAGAATAGTTCATGACAGTAGAAAATATCAAGACAAAAGAGAAGTCACAACATAAAGAAAATATGAGAAAAGATGAGCTACAACATAGGGAACCATGTTAGAAGGCATGCAGTGGTGCAACGACTGGAAAGAGATCATCAGAAAGATCGTGGGTACGAGGTTAGCAAGAGTCAGCAAAAGTCACATGTATGAAAGCATATTTGTAATTCAGGTCGATAATTCCTATCGACATGTGTTTCTACAATAGGAATGAAAACCTATTGGCTAACTGTATGAGGTGGGTTGATAGCAACATGTAAGAGTCTATAACAAAGAAGAACCCATGTTGTGTGTGGGTTACTCACTTCCATATCAGTTGCGCTCTGTTAGTTTCATGAAGGTTAGATTGTCTAGGTTTCTTAGCGATC
Organism: Pseudotsuga menziesii; assembly: GCA_001517045.1. NCBI lineage: Eukaryota > Viridiplantae > Streptophyta > Pinopsida > Pinales > Pinaceae > Pseudotsuga > Pseudotsuga menziesii. Next base: position 108,719 of record LPNX010234012.1, on the reverse strand, counting down.
TATTGTTGTTTCTTAGCTAGTATGTTAATAGAGAGTCAGTTAATTGTTTTAGAAAAGAGTCAAAGAAGTCTGTATCTGAGTGTGCAGAAGTGTAGAGAGACTAAGTTGATCCAGGTTGTGTGTGGATCAACATTAGATGTGAAGAGTCAATCAGAATCTGATATTCGTAAAAGAATTTGAGTCGATCCGAGATGTGTGCGGATCAAAAGTAGAGTCAAGTAGAGAAGCATCAACGAAAGAAGACGAGAGAGCATGAGAGGAGAGAGAAGTATGTATAGATAAGGGAAGAAGATCTAGAATAGATTTTGCAGCTGAGTATGGAGATAAATTTAAGGTGCAATATATTTCTCATTCCATATGAAGAGATACTTTGTGGTTTTTTCAGGATGGGATTCCACATTAGATACTGTGTCAAATGTGTAAATGATAAATGTGTTGTGTCGCATGTATGCTGTTGTGAATGAGTGTTTACATATTTTATTACAATTGAGTTATATGCATGTGTCGCACCATGATAGTTGGAATTTCCTATAATCCATGATATTTATTGTTATAGTATCTATTGATTGTTGAATAGAATCACATCGTAATTATGCATAATCAGTATAAGGATTATGCCCACCGACTTTATTCAAGCACCTTGGTAGAACACCAAGGGAAGAGAAATCCCCCAACCAACTACATTACCCATAAGAAAGATATCTCGGGTGATACTGCATCTACGCCGCATGTTCTGTTGATTGAGCCTTGCTCTGACGAGCTGATATCTTGGGATTTGTTGCACGCGAATGGGAGGGACTAAACTTGGGTCTAATGACCAACATGTGATGTTTTGTGAGTACTATTAGTGTACCTACACGATATATGTAAGCATTGGCTATGTTTACATAGCTCGTCTACATATATGCTTGTGTAATTGTATGTCATGTTGTTATAATTGGGCCTTGGTGTTATCTAATTGGGACTAGTTACATTGTACTTGTTGTTTATTAAGTTACAATTTAAAACTATTTCATCAAGTTATTAATGAAAGGTCTTAGTTGTGATTAATGTTAATTATTAAATGTGATCATCACTAAATAAAGGTTAATTATTGATTAATTGGACTATTATTAACTTAATTAGTACAATGTTAAATAAATGCTAATAATGTAATTGCTATTAATGCGATCATTATTAACTTGAATAATAAATGTCAATCGAGTGTTAATGATGATTTTTTTTTTTGTAAATAAAGACATTATATTACATCAGATAGAAGCCATTACAAAGTAGGGATACAAAAATAGGTCTAATATTCCACTGGCTTATTGAAATACCGCACAGTGCTGGACCTGGGCCACAGAAGCCAAAAACCAAGGAAGGAACTGAGACCTACACTAGTAGCGGGCACACAGGCCCTATCTTTCAAAACCAGAGATGGGATTAAACCCTAATCCAAGCCAGGCATTCGCAAAAAACTGGGCTTCAGGATAACCCACATTACATACCAAGAAAGCATTGGAGGGAACTTAAAAAAATTAACAGACTGAATTACCGGGCTATGAAATAAACATCACATATAGGCAGTCATTCCATTTTATGGAAGGCCGAGGGAAAGCATGATACCATTGGATGAGCCAGAGTAGGACCCACACTAGGGGAGTTCGGATTAGGCTGAGAGGGAGATAAGATTCTTCTTTGCTTCTTACCACATTTTTCACAACTGTCCAACAGGCGAGACACCTCGTCAAGACCTTTACCCACAATGAAGAAAGAGACTCCAAGTCTGAAGGCAATAACATCAACCTTATGGTGAATGAGGTTGCATTCACCATTATGGTGCTTCCATTCTCTTACCGATTCCTCATCCCCCACCATTTTTTCTTCCTGCTGCATGTAGGAGTGTCCCACCAGCTTCATGTTCACCCAATACTGCATGGGGAGGTGATCATAAGCCGCAGCACACCCCGCGGTGGAACCAGGATCTAGAACCTAGTCCGCCACCTCCTGGTGGAGTTCATCCTTGGGCATATTTTCATGGTATTCTAGAGATCTTTGGCCTTGCCCTCCACTTCCTGACGAATGTTTAGAGGAATATTGTCCTTGAAAAATTCAGCTTCTTCTTGGGCTTGAATTTGCACTCTCGTAGCCCTACGAGGAAGTTTTTCAGCACTCTTCTTGGTCAGGGATTCATCAAGGGATTTTCCCTTATCCAACAGATGATGCAGGGACATTTCCGGTAGGGGAGAATTAAGATCTAAGGCATAGGGAAGAGAGAAGGTAGAAAGCCACACCCAGACTAGACCAGAGGGCCACGGGGATAACAAGAGGAGCCAAAAAGCAAGGAACATGATTGAACGATGAGAATGGATCGAACAGAGGGACAAGAAATAAAAAGGAAAAGGCATCATCAATACCTCGTCTGGATTGTACCTGGACAACATCATTTCTCTGGTGCGAACCATCTCCCCCGTACCCTTAACCATGGCTGAACCTTTGTCAAGAGTGAAAGCCCAGTCGTTTTAGCCGTCACTCGCCATCCTGTCCATCTTTTCGTCTATGGTTCCAATGAGAAAAAAAATGGCCAAGGAAAACCACCTCAGGATCCACTCACTTACCTCATTAAAATGATCAGGCATCTTGATGATGGTCTGTCATGGCGTGCTCATGCCATCTGTCACCTATATCCACCACAACGTTCGGGCATTCCATCTGCATACCACCCGCGAGATCCTGCGTAGCCAGTTGTCTGCAATGATGAGCCTAGTCATGCACTTCGAAGGCCTTAAGAGGGCCCCATTGGTGATCCATCTCACCCTCAACCCCCACATTCGCAAGGAGGTCCACTGCCTTGTTGGTGTTGCATCTTACATGATAGAATGAAACTGCGGGGTGGGCGTGGATCATGCCACGAAGATCATCCAAGTGACTAGCTAACCTCCAACTAGTGGACACTTGGCCACTGACTTGGCCATTCACTAACCGCCTTTCCATCTGCACCATGATACTAGAATCACCCTGAATTATCGCCAGGAAATAGTTGCTACGCACCAGGAAGTTCAAACCTTGAAACATCCCTTTGATCTCTACAGAGTTGTTGGTGTCTCGACCCATGGTTCCCAGAAAGATTAAAATAACCCTTCATTGTGAATCTCTGCATAATCCTCCATAACTTGCATCACATGGGTTCCCCCTAGATGCCCCATCAAAGTTAAGCTTGAATACCTCAAGAGGGGGAGGAGACCACGAATTGGGGCTGGAAGGTTGAAGGAGCCTGTCATGCTTGCAGAGCCCATCCAACTGAGATTTGTCCAAACCCCAAAATTATCCAATATGGATTTCCTCAGCGGGAATGAGCTTGTCTTTGTCATGTCATTAAATGCATCTGATGGAGGAGAGAAGATTGCCCCTCACCATCTCCAAGACCTTTTCGATGTAGGTTTGTTTGTCCCGAAAGATTCGTCCATTCATTTCCTTCCAAATGCACCACATGATCATACCTGGTAAGGAATTCCAAATGGTACTAATAATTCTATTTTTGAAGGTTTTGTGGTTCCATTCCATCAAAGTTCTAGCCAGCTGAGCTCTTTTCCTGTCACTTTTCTGAAAACTGAGAGCACCTTTATCCCAAATGGTCGTAGAAAAAGGATAGCTATCCAGGAGATGGCTTGTGGTTTCCTCTGCCTGAGCGCATAGGCAACATTGAGAAGGTCCATGGATACCATGCTTCCGAAGATTTTCATAGGTAAGGATGCGGCCTTTAACAATCATCTAAGCAAATAGGGCAACCTTGGGCCATAATTTTAGGGTCCATATCTTCTTCCATGTTTCCACTTCCTCGACACAGTTCTTGATTTGAATGTTGTATGCCTCTTTAATGTTAAACATTCCTTTGCCCGAATATCCCCATCTCAGCACATCTTGCCCCTTTGTGGGTCTAATGCAATGCCTGTGCATTTGCTCTTGGAAAGTATCCTAATCCTCCACCTCAATCTGGTCGGGCTTGTTAAAGAAGTTCCAGTAACAACACTCATTAATGATTTTCTCTTGCCAGAAGTGGTGAATAAGAGTTCAACCCTCTGCCTTAGCTAATTCCTAAATTGGAGTCCATCTTGGGTTGTCACCTAAATGGGAGAGTTGGTACCATGAGTCTTCCCAAAACCTCGTGCTCCTCCCATCATGAATTTCCTAGAAACTATTCTATTGAATCAAGTGTCTGTCGCCTTTGGCCTTCAACCATATGGGGGATCCCTGCTGCTCTTCGTTGAAATGGATTAGTTGATATGGGGGCCTATTGCGACCATATTTAGAGAGCCAAAACTGGGCCCATGGTTCAGAGGTGTGGGAGACCCATCTCCACCAGATTTTCTCTCCTTGGACTTCAGCCATGATTTTCGGATCTCTTGAACCCAACCCCCCCTTCAACTTGGGCTGGAAGATGTTGTCCCAGCTTACTAGGGAAAATTTAGCTTTATCCTCTCGGCCTCCCCATATAAAATTGCACTGAATGCCTTGAATCTCGTGAAGAATGGACTTCAAAGCAGAGAGGATAGAAAACAGGTATATGGGAATTGCTTGTAAGATAAATTTTAACAAGACCAACCTACTGGTTAAGTTTAGAGGTCTTAGGGTCTAGTTCGAGAGTTTCTATTTCATTCGGTCAAGGAGTTCAATCCAAGAGGTATGTTTCAGTTTACACGGGCATAGGGGAATGACTAGGTATTTTGAAGGGAATGAGCCCTTTGAACAACCCAGGATGTGGAGGATGTTCCTTTGAGTGGCAGGAGCAGTATTGAGGAAGAAGACTTGGGATTTGGCTTGGTTTACTGCAAGAACAAAGGCCTTGGAAAAGATATTCAGGCAATTTTTGAAGCTTCTTGCTTCTTGGACTAAAGGGTGCCCCATGAGCATAGTATCATCGACAAATTGTTGATGGGTCTGAGCATCCATGGCATCCGTAAGACGAATACCTCTTAGCTCTCCATTTTCTACCTTGGTCTGAAGGATATGGCACAGGTCCTTTGCCATTAAGATAAAGATGAAGGGAGAGAGGGGTCCCCTTACCTGATACCCCTAGAAGGTTGAAAGGGACAAGTCAGGGCTCCGTTCAGGAGGATACTGAAGAAAGGAGTGGAGATGACACCCATTACCCATTCAACCGAGTCATGGTAGAACCCATAGGCTTCCAATATTCTGTAGATGAATTTCCAACTTAATTTTTCATAGGCCTTAGATATATCAAGTTTGATCAACATACCTGGTTGTCACGAACTTTGCAGAGAATGGAGGACTTCATGAACAAGGCTGACCCCATCCAGGATTTGGTGCCCTTCAATAAAACCAAATTGTTGTGGGCATATCAGAGATGGGAGAAGAGTCTTCAGACAATTGGCAATGACTTTGGATATGATCTTGTAGACCACATTGCAGAGGGCTATAGGCCTGAACTTATCTGGGCGATCAACACTCGTTTCCTTAGGGATGAGAGAAAGGAACGTTGCATTGAAAACTTTTAACACTCCTTTTTTTTGTCCTGATTCTTCCACTATTTCCACTACCTCTTCCTTAACCATATCCCAGAAATAGTGGAAGTTAGAGGTAAACCCATCCGGGCCAGGGGCTTTTCCTAGAGCCATCTAGTTGATAGCCTCTTCAACTTCTTGCAGATTTATCGGTTTTATGAGCATCTCATTATCTTCCCTAGTGATAGAGGGAGGGATTAGGTGAGTGATTTGAGCAATGTCTTTCTCCCTGTCATGGATGTCTTTGTTGGGGATCTCCACAAAATAGTGGTTGAGTTCCTCTTCGATCTCTCTACACGTTTCAACCCAAATACCATCCATTTTTTTGAGATTCTGAATTCTTGAGGTGTTCCTGTTCTGAATGACCGAATTATGGAAGAACTTGGTGTTTTTTTCCCCATCCTACAGTAATTTGACCTTGGATTTTTGTTTCCTGTAGATTCCTTCCTGTCTTTCCCTTGCCTCCAGCTGCCCCCATAAGTATTTTTCTTTTTTCTGCATGTCCTCTTCCCATCCATCTGTCATACCTTTTTGACTAAGTTGATCGAGTTCAGAAACCAGTCTTTTCTTATCCTAAAAAATGTTTCCAAATTCTTCCTTGTTCCGGGTACGGATTTTGGATTTGAGCATTTTGAGTTTCTGTTTGAAATAGTACATGGTAGTGCCTGAAGGGGGGAATAGCTCTTGTCATCACTAATGAAAAAGATATTTGAAGTCCTTATGGTCCATCTAGAACTGTTCAAATCACAATGGTTTCCTTAGAGTGGAACAGGTCCAATCCCAATGAAGGTTGATGGGCCAGTGGTCAGAACCTGCCGCTGGGAGCACCTCTTCCATGATTTCTCCCATATCATGGATTATAGTCTCCGAGACCAAAAAACTGTCTAAGAGAGAGGCAACCAAGTGTTCACCCCCATGTTTGTTGTTCCACGTATACCAACCATTTCTAGTTTCCATATCCATGAACGAGCTTTGAGCCTGAAAAACTCCAAAAACCTCTTGGAATTTGTCTAGAGTTCTTTGTCCTCCCTTGTTTTCCCCAAGGTTGGCAGTGAGGTTGAAATCCCCTCCCATCACCCATCTGGCTCCCTCTACTTGGTGGTTGGACCATTCTAAGAAATTGATGAAGGCCTGCTTTTCAGGGAAGCTACTGGGGCCATAAATGTTCACTAGAGTACCCTTCACCCTTGACACAAGGTGATCAAAGTTTTCCACGAGGAAAAAATTATTAGTGCTCCATTTTGTGAGATCTACCTCCTAGGAGAGCCAGAGAATTGCAATGCCCCCTGGTTGCCCAGCAGCATCCAGGGCCATCACCTAGCTACCTTTCCAGATTTTACTTCTTATTTTTTCCAAGCCTTCAAAACTGCATTTAGTTTCTTGGAGAAAGAAGATATCAAGGTTTTCTTGTTTTATTTAACTGGTGAGAGTCCTCCACTTCCTGGTGTCGCCATACCCCCTTATATTCCAGGAGATTATCTTCATTGGACAACTTTGGTAGCTTCAGAGAAGGTCGCCTTGATCATAGGGTATTGTCCTGATTCTATGAGCTTGACACCTACTTATGCAATGCGTTACTTGTTTGATTTCCTTCCTCTGCATTTCTCCTCCTCTGGAGACTTCCGCTTATATCATGTTTGAGGGTCTGGTCAATCCCCAGGTTCAAGTGAGCTCCATATTTGATGATTGCCTCCTGGAGGAGCTTGATTTTCCTTCTGGGTACGTAACCTTTCACCTTTTTTCCACATTCTGCTTCTATCACGTCTAGATCTAGTTCACCTAGTTCCATTTCCTCGTCCTCTGCTTCCTCCACTATTTCCATCTGTTGGGTTTCAATCCCATCTAGGGAATTGAGATCCTTGGCGGGCTAGGCTACTTCCATTTTTTCCTTAGGATTACCATCCTCTGCCATGTCCCCAAGGACCGCAAAAGCATTCTTGGATCTGATCTCCCGCGTCACCGTGTCTTTTTTGGATTTTGATGTCCCGCTAGCCCTGCTTCTTTTACGGTTCTTAACCTGGGTGAGGATATCAGAAGGAGGCCCAGCTCCCTCCGGATGATAATCAGCTGGGTCAGTCTTTGCAACCAATCTGGGGCAGTTCCTTCCCAAGTGACCGTATTAATTATAGTGTCTACACCTGAAGGGTATCTTCTCATAGTCAATGGGTTGGATCCATTCTTCATCTTCCCAATATAGGTTTATGGCTTCGCGAAGCTCTTTGGAGAGGTCCAAGTAAACATAAATCCTCACAAAGGAAGTATACCTCTGGGTCTTGGTTTGCTCATCCACCTTAATAAACTCTCCTAGGGTATTTCCAATATCCCTTAGGGTTTCCAAATCCCAATATTCCCCTGGAAGAGAGAAGAGGCAGATGCAAACTGGGGCCACAATCATGTCCTCTATTTCAGGGTTGAATCTTTCCTTCGATGGGTAGAGATAAAGGCCAGCATAAAAGAAGAAATAAGGGCCTCCCTCCAGGATATGGTCATGGTCCTCCTGATTGAAGAAACTAATAGTGAAGAAACCCTTAGAGCCGAGCTACAGGTCATAGTGGCCTTTAGGGTTCCAAGCGTTGTTGATCCATTTAACTAGATCCTTTTCCTTGGGCTAAATCCCGGCAAACTTTCCAATCAGATCCTTCTCCTTCCAAAGTTCGATCGTACCCCTCACCTTCTCTGATCTAACATAGATCGTTGGAATGGTGGGGGATTTTGGCAGGAAGCCCCCCACACCGGGCTTTCAACCGATGGTCGAACCCTCCTGCTGATCCTTTGCAGCAGGAGCCGCCTCATTGTGCCCACCGGGTCTCGAAGATCCCGTCTCCATCAAGGGTTCAACCTAGGAGGCCAAACCGCCCAGTGAAGCAGCCAGCTTCTGTGAACCAAGGCCCCAACAGCTAAGCAACGCCAATGAGAGACTTAGCAGAAAAATCCTACAAACCCTAGCACTCCTCCTTCAGACCATCGACTACTCAACTAAAAAATCATTATCACTTATCAACTTTCTCCTGTGCTAATGATGATTAATTAATGTTACTAAGACTAATATTTGATCATTGATAAGTGTTAAATAAGTATTAATGATATTAATTAAGGTTATTGTAACTAGGTTTGAATGTAGAATGTGGTAAATAGTTTCATGAATGATCATTATGATGGATTATAATTAATTAGGATTAATGAGAATGTGGTAAGAAATAAATAATATCAACTAAGAACTTAATCATGATTATTGTTTAATTGTTGAATAAGGTAAATAGCTTCGCTAATAATCTTTAAAATTTAATTAGTGAATAAATAAATAAATGTGTCTTAATTATAATTATGTTAGACGATGGAATATAGTAACAATTCAATAAATGTCATTTCGTTATTATTATAACACACACACACACACATATGGGAAGTTATAATATTTAATAAGTATATTGTTGTGTTATGTTGAAAGAATGATAAAAATGAATGGCAGTGTAACTTTATTTTCTATTTTATAATTAAATAATTGACTTGCAAGTAACCACTTGAATGCATGTTGTTGAGTGGAATTCATGGGAACTTGACATGGTGGATCAGAGGGGAGTGAAGCATTAATTATGGGGATAAGGTAGTAATGAAGGGAGGAATATTCACTGAAGAGTAGTACATAGGGGGTGAATGTAGAGGTTTTGTGGGATCGAAAGAGGAGGAAAAATTAAGCAAGAGGAGGTTGTTTTTTTTAAAGGAAAGGGGTATTTTAATCGGTTGATTGGATTGCACTCAGGTTTTGGACTCGGGGTCCAAAAACTGGGTTCTTGGAGTTAGGAAGTTCGGGGTCCAAAAACTGGGTTCTTTGAGTTAGGAAGTCGACGAGACTTTCCTGGTTGGAAGGGTGGCATATTAGTTTAGTTGGTTGAGTTTTCTAGAAGAGGGGAGATTGATAGGTATTTCAAATCATTCTTTCAAATTTGTGATTCAAGAGAAAAATGTATGAATATGCTTCGTGAGTATTTTTTCTACCCCTTCTTTGGGGCTTTTCCCCACAAATTTAGGAGTCTGCACTACAAGTTAGAATTGTGGAGCAAATAAAGGGCGTTTACTCCATTTTTAAAAAACAATTTCCTCTCCTCAAGTCTTTGAAGCATTATTCGCATTAGCATTATTCAACACTTCAACACTCAGGTTGTTAACTCACTTGAAGGTGTTTGCATGGCTAAAAAGGGAATTTAGGTTCCTGTTAATTCCTAAGTTTCTATGAGTTATGGTAATCAATATAATGTATGGGATTCTATATTTGCAATAATAAATGAACTAAAAAATATATAGTTGAAAATTACTCATAATTAATTTGTTTATAATATGTTAACAAAGAAGTAACTTCCATCATAAAAAAATCAATATATTGAAATTATACATTCCATATATTGAAATAGAAAAATTTATAAGAATTTTAAACAATACATATTGAAAACAAATCAAAAGCAAATTTGTTGAAATCGAAAACCTTATAGAAATTTTTAACAATACATATTAAAAACAAATCAAAAGCAATTTTATTGAAAAGAAGTTATTTCCCCAACAAATCTTTAGTCCCAATCAAAAGCAATTTAGTTGAAAAGAAATTATTTCCCCAACAAAATCTTTAGTTTTAAAAAAAATTAATTATACCACAAATAAAGAAACTCTATAGAATCATTGTATAGAAGTCAAAGTACCTAAGCAAAATAAACTCTATATTACTATGCTATTTCAATATCTCCATATCTCTCATAAACTCTATCATTGAATAGAAGTCAAAGTACCTAAGCAAAATAGATAAAGCTTCTATATTACTATGCTATTTCAATATCTCTCATATAGAAAAGAACAATGATAAATCATTACTCTCAATTCTATCAAAATTAAAACCCAAATAGTTAGTTTTTGTCTCCTCTTTCCATTCTACAAGATCATCAGCACTCTTAGTGCCTTATGGATAATTCCTACAATTAAAAGAAACAAGAAATCAAAAAGAGGGAGTCACAACAAGACCTTAAAACTAGGTGAACGATTTTGGGAGTCCATACCCATTTCAGATTTGTTGAAAAAAAATCGCCACGTTCCTACGAACAACACCAATGGTGTAACGTTTAATCTTCTTCTCTATTAAATAATACCATTGTTGGCTTAGCCAACGAAATCCACTGATAAACAGACCAATGGCCGCACAGAGATGAAACAGTGTAAAAAAATAAAAAGATCAAAACCTATGTCAATAACTAATAATGAAACTGCAGTCAAGAATTTCCTCATCGATGTTAATGGCCGGATTTGGCAGCTGCACGGGCCTTATCATCCTGCGTGCAGGGAAACAACTCCACATACCTACTCCCAATCATCATCTTGTCTTTACTCATGGCGGCCTTCGAATCCTCTGCATTCTCAAACTCGACAAACGCATCTCCCGTTGCCTTCCCACTTGAGCGATGTACAATATGCACATTCTCCTCAGACACCTTATAATCACCGAAGAACTCAATGATATCATTCTTAGTGACAGAGAATGGGAGGCCCCTCAGCTTAAGAACACCCGTATGTTCAACATCATCTTTATCGTTATTACTATCCTCCTGGTTTTCAGAATTATCGTTATTATCCTTACCAGAAGAAGCGGTGCTCTGGTCACGACGACGGGGGGGCTTATTCTCAGGCGTCATTTCTTCAACAATGGCCTGGTAATACTCCTGTTTTTTGGAGCGGAACACCTCCACGTAGCGGTGCCCCATGTTCTGCCGGTCTTTGCGTAGAGCGCAGTCGGCCTGAAAGCCCGTGCCAAAGACGACGAAGGCGTCGCCTGAGAAGCGGCCTTGCTTCTTTACAAACACAATGTCGACAATGTCCAGCCCAGTAAAGAAATCGTATATGTCTGTCTCTGTGCAGTTGAACGGGAGCCCGCGGAGGCGCACCGCAGGGAACACGTTGCCCGGCCCTACGCTGCTGGNCCTGCGGGTAACCGCCTCTAGCTCCATGGTAGGCATCGTAGGAAGAATACGGTGGGTATTCTGGCTGCACTCGTTGCCTCTTGTATGATCCCTCCCTGTATCCATCGTACATCTCTCTGGATCCCCTGAAAAAAAATTTACAGCAAAAATGCAATGAAATGCAGAAATTCAAAGAAACCTAATTAGAGAGAAGTTTGTTGATAAAATCTTAACTTTACCTTTCGGGAAACATTTCGCGTTGAGATTTGAAACTGTGCTCTGCTAGAAACCCTGAGGAGCAGCAAGGGTGGGATTTATTTGTATTTGTTTTATTCGGAACAATGCGAGAGAGAGCTTTGTCCCAGTCTGGTGCGTGCAAAAGAGATCAAAGCAAGCAGGAACAGGGAGCTGTGGCACTTTTCTTCCGTCGCTCGATTCTGGTCGACGGTTAGGGCTTCCCTGGCTCTTTGTATTTCCTCTCGCAATGTGCCTAACCGCTTCGGTGACTTACTAACAAAAACGTTCTTTTAAAGCCTAGGTTTATAACTAACTCCTTCAATGAATGGACATATATGTTTAATTTAATGAAGTATATATATGCACACATAGATTCTACGATCATGGTTAGATGTCGGCTCAGTAAATTATTATTATGAACATGTAATTACGTCGGCATCAATGAAGCCATGTAATCCCAACAAATTCACAAGATAAAGAAATACAAATCTCGAATTAAAAAGAAAAAGAGAGGCACTAAAACAAATAAATAAATGGAGATAATTACGATTATTTAGTTTTGTTTTTTTCGCAAAATGGGAATGCAATTATATTTTAATCTTAATGATTATGTGGATTTAAAAAATTAAAATCGGATTTTATCAAAATCATGTTAAAAAATCATCCTATTCTTATTTAAATTTTAGAATATTTAGATTATGCATAAATAAATAAATGATAGGAAAATCTTTTACATTTTTTTGCAAATGATTGATCAAATCTAGAAATGTTTTAGAACTTATAACCTCATAGCTAAAAGTAATACACCTTATCCTATTCTCTTAATAGAAGTGGTTCTTCTCCCCATCAAAAGCATCTTTATGACTAGGTATCTAATGTACAAATGGAAGATAAATGACATGGAGGACTAGAAACTCCCTAAAATTGCTTTAAGTTCTAGTTAAGATCATCTGATGCTCAAGAGAGGTTGTTCTAAAGACACCATGGCTTTGTCAAACCATTGAGAGACTAATGAAGATGCCACATGACTAATGAAAATTCCACATTGCAAAATATCAATAACCTTAAAACATTATTACATCTAAGCTTAAGAAAAATTGTGGGTGAAAAGGACTTAGAGGCTAAAAGGAAGTTAAGATAGTATAAATAGGTCATTAACTCTAATTTAGAAGACCAAAAGTATCTCTCTATTTGAACTACCTTAAATAAAAAAACTAATATAGACAAAATAATAACGAACTCTCATGATCGTCGTAGTGAAATGAGGTGATGGTCGATTCCTAATTAAACTTTGTGGGAGGAAAGGATCCACTATCTCTGTGAGGCAAAGAGTGTTGAAGATGAAAGTCAGTTTTCCTTGGAGTAACATGCATAAACGCACATTGGATCGCAATTTCACAATATTTATTATAATAATAAACTCCTTAATCTTCTAGGTTATCAAAATTATGGTGACCTCGATACACTTATTTCTAAGCTTTTTCAGCATAAGAATAAAATTTTACAGCAAACCAAGTAATTTGTTTTCTTCTAAAGGTACGATAAACCAAAGTTATCCTAATAGGAAATTAACCACCATCATCATCATCATCATCATCATCATCATCATCATCATCATCATCATCATCATCATCATCATCATCATTTAAGATTATGAGCGGGTTTATGGTTAGGATTATGAGTTTTCTCCTTTCATGCATCCTTTTAAATTATGTAGTTCTAATTCATAGTACCATAAATATGTACATAAAAAAAATTAAGCAATCTCATTATTGTGAATTTGACATTTGGATATAACTTTAAATTAGATCATCATCATTATTAATAGTATTATTATTATTATTATTATATATTTCAATGTGTTAGCTCAATTAGTTTTTACCAATATTATTGAGCATCTCTTAGTATTATCATAGCGTTAACATCACTACAAATCATAAAGCATTAAATCTTGGAAATTTTCATGAGTGTGAAAAGTATATATAATTGCAATGAATTATTATTTTCACTTTTGAGGCTAATAGGAAATTGTTGGGAAACTTGGAATCCATATTTGATAGTGGTTGTTGAACAATAATATGAAATGTAGGTGTCATAGACATGGTCTAATAAAAAAATCATTCATGTAGGTAACTATGGGCTTCACTAGTTGTTGAAGCACGGGTGATGGTATTTCTCATGTAAGGGTTTCATTTGTCCATATAAAATTAACATGTTTAATCCCTCTAAAAAGAAAGAAGTTGATCATCATGGTGTCATAAATAATCTAGGCGTGAGAGATGGATGAATTTTATAGCTCCCATTTACATTAGTTTTTTGAAGCAATCTTATAATCAAATGGGGAGATAACTACAATAAGAATGAAAAATAAATAATAATAACAAAAATAAGAAAGAAAGGATAAAGAAATTCAATACCCAATGGTGGATTAGGGCTAGTACAAGGTACTGCTACCTAATTATGGCACATCAGTTGCAATGGGACCCTATAAAAACAAAAAATTGATCACTAAAAGTAGATATTAGAGAAATCTGCACAATTTTTTCTAACAAATTATAAGAAGATGAAACATAGAGAATCGAATTACATTCGAGGATATATGGATTTTATTTTTGGAAATTTACTATAACTCCATAAAAAAAGTGTTCTCCTAAGATTGGTATTATTTTTTTGTCCAAAACATAATGCATGTATTCATGTTAGGCCCCAGGTTTTTCATGCAAACACTAATATTTGAAAAAAATTGCAAAGTTGTAATAACATGCATATTTTATGCAACACCTTTTTCCCATAATGTTTGAAGTAGATTTAATATTTTTCTAAAATTAGTAAATTCAATTAAGGCTTGGAATTAGAAGGTTGAGTGTTAGGCCCCACTATGAGGGTCTTAACACAATCATTGAATGCATTTTTTTTTAGTGTGTTGGTCTTCGTATGCACTGTGTGAGTTCTTTTTTTTTCAAAATAGATTAACCAATCAAAAGTTTTGGAGAAAATACAAAAGGTACATTTTCTTACATATTTGACATGCAAGCAAATAAAAATAAATAAATAATGTAAAACAATATTGTTTTTCATATATATATATATATATATATATTTGGAATCTACACAAAAATATCAACATGTTTGTGAAATTTCATTAGCAAAAAACCATTATAGTTTATGCAAATTTGAGGTTGAAAAATAGGGAAATGAAAAAATGGATGGGTTTTGTTATCTATAGGCCCAAACAACAGATTTGGTGATCCAAACAGAAAACCAAAGAGGACAACTCATCCACCACATAGGTGGAAAATTCCATCCCCACTAAAAGGAATTCAAATTAACATTGCACATGTGTTAAAAATGAACACACATAAATAGTGTGCATGTGTTAAAAGTGGATGTAGGTTAATAGCACACCTACACATTAATAGAGCACACTCTTTAAAAGTGCATGCATAGTAATAACACGTGCACAGAGATAGTGGATCCCCTCTTCTCTCTCTCTCTCTCGCCCTAATCCCTTACTCCTTACCTCACTACACCTAACCCCTGAATATTTATCCTCTTTTCCCTACCCCCTATCCATAGACTCCTCACCCCCCAAACACCTATATCCTCTCTCTATATATCTCCTAATCCCCCTCCCCCATCCCTCTCTCTCCCTCATACCCCCTTACCCCCTCTCTATCTCTCTCTTTGTAACCCTAAACCCCCCTCTCTCTATGTCTCCTAATATCCCTCCTTGTTTCCCATTAAGAATCCTTTCTCATATATATTTATCTCTCTCTCTCTCCATTCTCATCTACTCAACCAACTACCAAAACCCCCCTTCCTTAGCATAACTCTTACTAACCCAATCCATTTCCCTTTGTCTCTACTACTCCTTTATTTAAATCTAAGCCGCACCCATCTCTCTCTTAATCAACCTTCCAACAAGACCCTATCACTAAACACATGCATACATCTATCCCTCTTTCTCTATATCCCCTCCACTCCTTCCCCTAATACCCCTCCTACAAACCATGCTCCCAATTTCTCTCTCACCCCTTCCCCAAGCCCCACTCCTCACCCTCCTACCCCTACCTTACCAATAACCACCTCCTACAATTAACCACCACAACCATATCTATATATTTCTCTCTCTAAACCCCTAATCCTAAAT